>JACVTC010000075.1:227500-532500 GCA_016946835.1 Neocallimastix lanati (nom. inval.) | reverse complement strand
ATCTCCTCAAAATTCATATTAATTTTAATATAAATGTGAAGGAAAATATTGGAATTAATAACTCCTATATCCTAAAAATAATTGATTTTTCTTTTGAGATAGATACTCGAGTAAAATAAATAAATAAATAAATAAATAAATAAATAAATTAAAAAATAAAAAATAAAACATTTAATAAAATTATAAAGATAATTGAGGAACTTCTATGATTTAAAAATTAAAGATTCTTGTAGAAATTCGAATATACTGTTCCTGTTATCTTTAAATTGATTTAATGGCTTTACGAGCAATTTTTTTTTTAAAAAAAATTGTACATAAAGCATTGTAACTCGAGATAGATATTTAGAAAACAAAGATATATTAGTGAATACAGCTAAATATAATTTACTTTAATAATAATTTAAATATAAAAAAAGATATATAAAAAAAAAAAAAAAAAAAAAAAAGAATGAGGTTTTTTTTTATTTTATTTTATTTTATTTTATTTTATTTTATTTTATTTTATTTTATTTTATTTTAGTTATTTCATAAATAATCTTTTATTGATATGAAAGTATACTTTTGGAATAAATTATTTATTATTCTTAAAATATTTAAACTTTACTACATATTTATAAATTAACAAATGATGTTTATAAATTAATCATTATATATTGATATTCTTTCTTTAGTAGTCATATTCTTTTCTTCAAATATAATTTTAATATTAATTATATATAAAGTTAATATAATCTATAGAAATGATATTGAAATATTAAAAATGAAATATTATTAGTATAATATAAATAGAATAGAATTAAAAGAAAATAAATTGAATAAAAAAAAATTATATTATTAATAGTATAAAATAAAAGAATAAGAATATAATGAAGAAATAATAATAATAATTAAAATCAAAAATATTATAATTATTTTATTTAAATATTAATATTTATATATATATATTTTTACTTTCTTTACATATATATATAAGAAAAGAAAATAGTAATATATAATTTTCTTTTTATTATACTTTACTATTCTAAATAGCTTAAATAACTAAATCAATAAATAAATAATAATTTAAGAATTTTTACAAAAAGAATTAACAAAAAAAAACTTTTTTTTTCGTATTATATTTTATTTTTTATTTGTTAATTTTATTATTTCTTTGGAAATATTTTTAATAATTAGTCAAAGATTGAATAGAACAAACAAAAATTGTTAAAAACCTTCAAATTATAATTAAATAATTTAATAAAAAAATATAATTTATATATAAATAATTTTTTTTTTAAAAAAAAAAAAAGAAAGAATTTTTATGGAATCAAATTATTTCAAGGATTAGACCATAAATAAAATAATTTAAGAAATGTAAACAAACACAAAACATGTCATAACGTGTTTTCTAATCTCCCCTTGATATCAACTTCAAACAAGTTTTTTTGGGAAGCTCTGAATCTCAACTTCATTTTCGTATAACATTATAAATAATTTTAGAATTAATTATTATTATTGTTTTTTTTTAATTATTTTTTTTTTTTTTTTTTTTTTTTTTTTTTTTTGCTTTGTTTTTAGTGAATATAATAATTATTCATTAAATAATTTTAATTTTTACTTTTATAATTCTGTTAACTATTTAAATTTATTAAATTCATTAATTTTATAATTCTCTTACTATTTAAATTTATTAATTTTAATTTAATATTTTAATACAAAAAAAAAAAAAAAAAATAAAATAAAAATTAATTTATTAAAATAAAAAAATTAATTTTTTGCTTATATCTTAGAATAATCCTCAATAAAAACTGTCTTAATTTATCTCAATACCACCATATTATTTCTTCTATAATATACAGATCTTTGTACCACTTCTTCTATCATCAAAGGTTTAATATAGGTTTCCTTAAAGGATAATGATAGGTAGAGTTTCAATTGGTTTTTGCTTTTGATGTTGTTTTATGATATCAAAACTTCTTTAAATGGTAATAATGCTCCAACCACATTTTTTAGTAACATATTGAAACTATGGTATTCAGCGATTTAATCATAATTTATGAATATTTATAAAAACGATGATTTAAACTATATATTATGAGTAGTTCCAATAGATTCTATATTTAATTTATTTTAAATTATATATTTTATTTCTTTTCTTATTTTAAATTTTCTTTTTTTTTTCATTCTTATTTTCGTATTATTAATAAAAATTTTTATTCAAAATCTATGTAATACTATTCAAAGTAAAAAATTAATAAAAATATATATTCATAATCTATGTAATACTAATCACAGTAAAAAAATATAAAAAACTTTAAAGAACACTATATAAATTCAAAAATATTTATACGTTATCTTTAATTTTTTTTAAATTATATTTTATTTTAATTTTTTTTATTAATATATAATAAATTAAAAAATAATATTCAATATCATTTTTTTTATAATGAAGTTTTTATATTCCTTTTAATAATTTTTTTTTAAAATAATAATAATTTTTATATTAAATCATATATTATGGTTACTTTCTATTAATTCATATTGTATTCTATTTTTTTTTCTAAATTATAAAAATGTATTTTTTTACTTATAAAGTTACAATAATAAATTACTCTTTTTATTAATGTTTAAAACATTTACTCTTGTTCAACGTTTTCTAAGTACCATTGACCAAGATAGGTAAGAGAATCCTTTGGAACACGTTTTAATTCCTTGTCATTATAGAAGTCAATGTAGGACATACCGAAACGGGTTTCATAACCATTTTCCCATTCAAAGTTATCAATTAAAGACCAGGCCATGTAACCACGGACATCAACACCATCTTCGACATAAGCAAGACGAAGGTTTTCAAGGTATTGCTTGTACCAGTCAATACGGTAGGTATCATGGATGAGAGTACCATCAAGATCCTTTTCGTCTTCAATGATATCTTCTTCATACCAACCAGCATATTCTTCCTTACCAATTGACTTCCAGTAGTCAAGAGTAACCTTATCCTTAGCACGACTAACTTTGTAATTTGGTTGTGCACAACCGTTTTCGGTAATAATGATACCGTTCTTAATAAGACCTTCATAACGCTTAGAGAACCAGTTAAGACCAACACGAATAGTTGGACCATATAAAGTGTTCCAGGATGAACCAGCTTGTGAACCAAGAGTTGGTGGAATACAAGTCCAACCATCTCCACGTCCCTTACAGTTATCATCCCACATATCTCTCTTAGAGTTATCGTAACTGGCTTCTTCATCAGATGGTGGTTCAACATAAGTACCATCATCGTTCTTAACTTGAGCAGCCCAGTGTGAAGTGTAAGTGTTCCAACCTAAGAAATCAGAAGATGATCCCTTTAATAATTTCTTTTCTTCTTCAGTGTAGACTGGCATATCCTTACCATTTCTTTGTTTAACGGATTCTGGGTAATCACCAAAGATAACTGGATCAGAATACCAACCAATACGGAATTCAGCAGCTAAGTTTGCATACTTCTTGTTGTTTTCATATTCTTCTTCACTCATACCAGCTTCTTCATATGGAATTTGAGCTTCACCATCTACTGTTATACCAATGAGACCCTTTTGTTCCTTTTGGAATTTTTCACGGTAAACTTTAACGGCTTGAGCGTGACCAAGAAGAATGTTATGAGAACACCAGACATCTTCTAACTTTTGTGGTGGACGATTTGCTGGAAGAACTTCAGAATCTTTAGTATATTGAGTTGGACCAATTTCATAGGAACAACCACCTTCTAAATCAAGACCAGTGGTATCATTAGCAAGCTTACGAGGAGCTTCACCAGTACATCTGTATGGAGCTTTACCTGGACCATTCTTATAACCACTAACACAGTTAACCCATGGTTCATTAATAGTAATCCATCCCTTAACACGATCACCATAACGTTCGAAACAGAATTCGGCATATTTGGCGAAATCGAATTGGGAATGGTAATCTAACCAACCACCATATTTTTCATGAAGAGCATATGGCATATCCCAGTGATAAAGGGTAGCAAGTGGAGTAATGTCATTTTCAATAAGAGTATTAATCATCATATCATAATATTCAGCACCCTTTTCATTAACATTCCATTTACCGTTGACTTTTCTTGCAACACCATCTGGGAAAAGACGAGACCATGAGATAGAAAAACGGTAATGGTTAGCATTCATGATTTTCATCATCTTAATATCTTCATCGAACTTGTGGTATGAATCACAAGCAACGTTACCGTTCGTTGAATTTGGATTAGATCTGTCACCAGATTCAACATTTTTTGGATATAGATGAGTGAAGTGATCCCAAACAGATTCACCACGACCATCTTCATTCCAAGCACCTTCAACTTGGTAGGCAGCAGTAGCAGCACCCCATTTGAAGTAGGATGGTAGTTTACCTTTTGGTTCATTATCATCAGCAGAATCTTCACCATCTTCAATTGGCTTAGTATTTTCATCATCAGAAACTTCAACTGGAGCATCAGTTTCAACTTCAGAAGCAACATCAGCAGCCGAAGCGTCTGTTGGAGCCTTAACAACACACTTCTTAGCAGCAGAAACAGCTAATAAAGTAGTGAAAAGAGTGAGAGTCTTCATTTTATTTGTATATATTATTAAATTAAATTAATTGATAAAAATTTATTATTTATAACTTATAAGTAAAAATAATATTTTATTATTTTTTTTTTAATTTATTTATATTTTTTTTTTTTTTTTGTAATATTAAATTAATCCTTATCAAAAGGTATTACATTTTAATCATGTAGTGAAAAATTTCAGTATTTATAGTGAAAAACGATTTATTATAAACTTTATTTATTATAAACTTTATAAATTAAAAAAAAAAAAATTAATCAATATTAATGAAAATACTTTATTTTTTTTTTATTATTATAATATCCGTATTATATTATTATTTAACTATTTCCTTGATTTTAAATAATTTGATATGTCATAATTTAATTTACTATTTATTAACTCCTCCTATAAATTTTTGTATTACCACTTAAAAATATTTTATTTTCATTTACTTAATATTTAATATTTGATAATTAGCAATTAATGACCAAAAAAAAATAAAAAAAAATAAAAAAATAAAATAAAAAATAAAATAATAATAATAATAAAATAATAATAATAATAATAAATAGTAATGTATTTTTATTAATTTACAATTTATAGATTTAAATTTTTATTTAAAATTAATTAGTAATTTTAAAACTACTTTTGGGTAATTAAATGGATAAAAAAAAAATATAATTCTATATTTAAATTTTTTAAATCTATTATCTTTATCATTATTAATTTATAAATAAAAGTTATTTTTATAATATTAATATATTATTGTTTATTTAATATATTTATATGGTTTAAAAAGTAAAAAAAAAAATATAAATTGTATAAAATTAATTTGCATTTAATTTTTCTCTTTATCCTTACTTATTATTTATTATTTATTATTATTAATACTCAATAATTTATTATTATTATTATTATTATTATTATTATTATTATTATTATTATTTATTATGTATTATTTATTATTCAATTATTTATTATTTATTATTTATTATTTATTATTTATTATTTATTATTTATTATTTATTATTTATTATTTATTATTTATTATTTATAATTTATAATTTATTATTTATTATTTATTATTTATTATTTATTATTTATTATTTATTATTTATTATTATATTATTTATTATTATTATTATTATTATTTATTATTATTATTTATTATTATTATTATTATTATTATTATTATTATTATTATTATTATTATTATTATTATTATTATTATTATTTGATTTTTTTTTTTTTTTTTTTGATTCATTTATGATTTATGTTATTGTAACAAAATTTACATTTTAATATCAATGGAGTTGAACCAGGTTCTATTCTAGTTATTAGTCCGCGAACTATCATACATAAGGCTCCTGGTTCGACCCCGCTCTTTGACCATTTTCCGGTTTTTCCTGAACAAAAGGTTTTACGGTAGATGGTGATTAGGGTTTCCGTTAATAGGTAAGTATATCCCCCTCCCCTTATATATTATATTCTTAAATTCAGGAGTAAAATAGATGTATGGTTAGAGCGCCAATGATGAATAAACAGTAAGGCTGTCCAGTAGGGACTATATCCACAAAGTGATGTGACTACCTTAATATTCCCATGTCTTGAGGGGGGCATAGACACACCGGAAATTAAAAAAAAAAAAAAAAAATAAAATATCAATGGAAAAAAAAAAAAACATAAATATAACTGAGGTTATAATATTGATATTTATATATATATTCAAAAATTTTATCAATATTAAAACATATATTTTTGGTTAATGTTTATTTATGTTATTTGTTGGATAATATATAAATTATGAAAGGAAAAACATAAAATATAAATATATATATATATATTTTTATATATATATATATTTATTATTATTATTAAAAAAAATTATTTAAGATGATAAAAAATAAAAAATAAAGGAATACAAAATAAATTTCCTTCATATTAAATTTAAATTAATTTTTATTTTTAATTGAATATGTTATAATTTTTATAAATATTTTATTATTTATTTTAATAATCATTGTACCCCTTACATATATATTATTAGAATAGATACTGAACTAATTGGGAGGGTTGCACTAGTACTATATATTTAAGAGGGAATTATTAGCATTAGGATATATGATTTCATGTGTCCGTGTATATATCTTCTACTAAAATACAATCTTTCTGACATTTATACAATTTGCCAAGGGGATTGTTGCATTTCGGAATGTGGCTTATAATACTGCTTAAATTAAATAATAATAAAATATATTTATTAGCATTTTTTTTTTTAAAAAAAAAAAAAAAACATAATAAAATAGTTGATTTTAAAGATATATAATATAATTCTTTTATTATTATAACAAAAAGTATTAAAATATATCTTTAAAATTAATCATTATTTTTTTATTATTATTTTAAAATTAACCTTTTATATTTATTTCTATTTTTTTTTAGTTATATATTTACAAATATTCAAAAAAAGATAAAAATGTAGGGCGTTAAATTACGAATTAAATTTTAATTTAAAAGCCATATTCTGAAATGCAACTTTAGGAAATGAAACACATTCGCTATATGTAGTGCATTTCGGAGTTGCATTTTGGAATATGACTTTATATGTAATACGGCGTACTTTAATAAACCGCTGATGTAAGGATAGCTTAAATTATTTTTGATAAATAAATAATAAAATAATGAAATAATATTTAATAATATGTAATTTTAGAAAAAAAAAATATTTTAATATCTTTTGTTATAATAATATATAATAATGTTTAATTTTAAAGACATATTTTAATATTTTTTGTTAAAATGATAATAAAATATATAATAAAATTTAATTTTAAAAAAACATTTTGTTACTGTCAAAAATATCATGTTAAGAAACTCTCAAATAAACTATAATAAACACAATAGTAATTATATAGTTTTTAGATAATATTTTATTTTAATATATTTATATCAGTATAAAATATTTTTTATTCTCTTTTATTTTTTAGTATAAGATGTATTTTTATAAAATAATAATTCCATGATTTTTTATACTTTTTATTTTAAATATTTATACAAGTAATTGGTCATTATTTATATTAAAGATTGATTAATTAAATTAATCATTATTTTGACAATTACATTTTGTTAAAATAATATTTAATGATATTTAATTTTTAAAAAATACTTTGATATGTAAAATGTGGTGCATTTCGACATAATTTATATATAATCAGCATAAATATTTGTACAATGCGTATAAATTATGTAATACGCCACAACTTTCAACGTATATTTTTATTTATTGTATTTTAGCATTAAAAAAATAAAATAAAAACTAAAAAAAAAAAAAAAATAAATAAAAGAATAAATAAGTTTTCTGTCAAGAATTTTATTTTATTTTTATTTATTTTCAATTATTTAATTAATTTTCATTTTATTATTATATTTTATTATTAAATATTTAATATTAAAACCTTTCCATTTTATTTTATTTAAATAAAATTAATAAAATTTTATATTTTATTATTAAATTAATTATATAATAAAATAAAATTTATTTTAATATTAAATATTTATTATTAATAAAATTAAAATATTGATATTGATATTAATAAAATATGATATTGATATTAATAAAATATAATGATATTGATATTAATAAAACATAATGATATTGATATTAATAAAATATATTGATATTGATATTAATATAATTTAAACTATATATATTCTAGTTAATTATTATTTATAAATGTAGAGCTTGTTTAATTCTAATAAACATTTATACCATAAATTAATGATATCATTTTTATCACATCTTTTATCAATTAATTCTGATTCCTTTTTTTTGTATTTTTTATTTAAATCATTAATTTCATCAGTTTTTATTAATATTCTTCTTTTTTTTTCCAAACTTATTCAATTTTCCTTTTGTAATTATTGTAAGATAAAGATTCTTCTCTTTTTAAATAATAAATCAATTCATAGAAAGGAGGTTTTTTGTAAAACAATTTTTTTAAGTAATTGTTAAAAGATTCTGAAGCATTATTTGTTATGTGGTTTATATCGTTATAATAATTCCAATATTGAATATCATATTTATATAAATAAGTCTTATTAAAATATTCCAAAAAAATTTAAAAAATGGAAATAATTATATATTTAACATATAATTATAAATATCAAATATATATTCAGAATTTATAAAAGGAAAATTTGTAATAGCTTTATAAAACAAATAAATTTTATGATTACTTTCAGCTTCACTATAACATAATTTGTTTTTTTGAACTTCTAACGATCTTTTATAATGCCATTCACAATATTTAATAGTAGTATTAGGAAATATTTTAATGGCAGCATTGGATATATCCTTTTCAAAATTATAATGCAAAATTTTTGGTGTAATTATAATATTATTATTACATTTACTTACATTCTTTTTTAATTCTTCAAATAACAATTCATAGGTTGCTTGTTCTTTATAATTTAATATAGATAGTGATGTAGTGTAAAAACTATTTATTTCTGTAGCATATATTCTTGTTATAAACACTTGATAACCAAATATCGATGCAATATAAAATGTACCATCAGCAAACATATTTTCGTTTTATTTAATAAACAATTCTGATTGGAATGGTGATTGAAAAATTATAATATTAGAATTTTTGAATATCATAAAATTTTCATCTCTTTCGTTTATATAATATTCAGATTTATCTGGAATTTCATTAAATTTTGATATATCAGGAGGTAGTTGTTTTTTATATATCTTGATATATGGGATTTAACTGAATTATATTCAGGTCATATCAATCCAATTTCTTCAGATATTTCATTATATTTATGTTTTGGATTTATATCAAATGGGATTGAGGTTTTTCTAATTTCATTTTTCATTTTATGTTTTACTATTGATACAGATGCATCATATTCTTTTCCTGGATGAGTATGTTTGTTTTCATATTTTATTACTTTATTATTATCATTTAGAATAATGCATGATTTACATTTTTTAAAGGTTTTATATTCAGTACATTTGAATACTTTTGTATGATTCGTTATATACCATAAATTAAATTTATATTTTTTGTTTACAATGATTTGGTATTTTTTTATTATTTGTTTCACTTATTTCTAATTGATCATCCATTTATTATAAATATTTTAAATTAAAAATTTTATTTTTTATTTTTTTTGTTTTAATCTATTTTTTTTATCTTATATTTTTATTCTTTTTTTTTTTTTATTTTTTATTTTACTTTATTATTTATTTATTTTTTTTTTTTTACTATAAATGTTAATAAAATTAAATTATAAAAAAAAAAAAAAAAATTAAACCCTATCCTATTCATTTATTTTATAAGCCACATTGTAATACATGAATAATTGTTTATACATAAATTATGTCGAAATGCAATACTCCCATGTGGAGCGTTAAATTATAAATTAAAATTTAATTTAAAAGCCACGTTACGAAATGCAAAGTTTCGAAAAGCAACACCTAAAGGAATCTCAAATGGGTTAGATTATACCTCATTCCATGTATTTAGTATTTATTTAATAATTATTAATATTTTATTTTAAACCAAAAAAAAAAAAAAAAAAAAAAAAAAAAAAAAAAAAATTTTCTTTTCTTGATTTTTCGATTTTTAAGTTATATAAAAAAATTTACATTGTTTAATATTTATTAATAAAAATAGTATTTCATAAACCCAATTGTTTTAATTGAGTTTTGTACGTTCGGATGTTTGTCTTCTTTATTTTTCATTTATTAATAAATTAAAATTTAACAGATTAAGAGTCTCATTGACTCATTATAATTTTATTTCGTTAAAAAATCATTCAATCTCAATTTTTAAATAAGTAAATAAAAAAAAAAAAAAAAAAAAAAAAATTAAAATATTTAATATTCAAAATGAGTAAAAATATTTTAAAACGATCAACAGAAACTACTACTTCTAGTACCATTACTATTATGGATAATAATATTCCTCAAATCAAAAATTTTGATCCCTCTGTCCTAATAGGAAAAGTTATATATGAATTAGACAGTAATAATATTATAACCTGGCAACTATTCATGAGAGGTATCTTGCAATACTATGATCATACTCCAAAAGTTAGTGGAACAGAAAGTACAAGTGATTTAATTGCACCATATGAGTACAAAATGAAATAAGGAGAATCAGTGACAAAAGAGGATTTAAAAACAGATGCCAGTTTAAAAAGTTTAATAAGAAGCACGTTGGGGCCAAAAGCACAACAAGATATTCAGGACCCATCGCTTACAGGTTATCAAATTTGGCAAACGTTACAACAAATTCATAATGGAGATGATGTGACTAGGAGAAATCAACTAATCGATGAAACTAATGCTTTAAGATACAATCCCAAAAAAAAGTTTTTTAAGATTTTTAACAAAATTAAGTAAGAATATTAATATGATAGGATATATGAATATTGTGGTTACAGATGAGGAAAAAAAATTACTATTATTTAACTCTTTACCAGAAGAATATCAAAGCGTAAATATTTTTGATTAAAAAGACTGGAAAAATTTGTAAAGAATATATACATTAGGGCTTGTAGAGCGACTCAAGAAAGTCGAAGAAAAAAAAAAAAAAAAAAGGAAAGATGATAGGAATACAACATGTATTCAGCATTACGACCCAAAGCCAAGGAAAAGGAAAAGGAGGAAATCAAGACTTTAGAAGATATCCAAAAAGAAATTTTGAAAAAGGTAATGGAGAAGGTAGAAAAACTTCTTCTAATATTGAATGTTTCTTTTGCCACAGATTTGGTCATTTTGAAAGAGATTGCAATATTAAAAAGGAAGATGTCACAAGAGTTCGCCAAAAAACAAGGGAGGCAAGGTAAACAAAAAAAAAAAAAAAAAACAAGCCAATATGATAATAACAGAAACAGACAATAATAAATTAAATCTTAGTGATTTATTTGTTCTGGATTATAACATTTCTTTTGAAAATCCATGTAGTGGCAATACAAAACAATGCAATAATGTATTTAATAATAACGTAACTAAAAAAGCATGTAGAATGTAGTAGGTGGACTTTAGATTCAGGTGCATCTAATCATATGACTCAAAACAAAAATATACTAATGAATGAAGAGGAACACGTGGAAGAGATAAATTATGCAAATGGGAATACAACCAACTCAACACACATTGGAGAGATACAAGGAAATATGAACAAAGAATTATTAAAGCTAAAGAAAGTATTATATATTCCAGATAATAGAAGAAATTTAATTTTTATTAGTAAACTAGCAAGGGATGAATATGTAATAGTATTTATAAAAGAATATGATGATGTATATGCGTATTTCCTAGGTAAGTATTTTAATACAATTTCAAAAATTAAAGCTAGTGACAACGATGGCTTTGAAGTATTCATTAAAAGTAATAATATACTATGCAATAACGTCAACACCAAAGAAAATGATATTCTATGGCACCGAAAAATTGGGCACTTGCCTTATGGAAACAAAGTAGATAAGTGTGAGATCTGTATGCAAGCAAAAATGAAGAATGAATCATAGGGTAAAGCGCTGAATAATTCAAGAAAAATTCTTGAATTAGTACATGTAGATCTTGTTGGTCCGGCACCACCATCAATTTACGACAACTGCTATTTCATGACTATTTTAGATGATTATAATAGATATGGTTGAGTCCTTACAGTAAAGAAGAAGTCAGAAGTATACCAAGTATTTGAAACATGGTATTTCAAAATTAAAAATAAAACAAATTCAAATATTAATCTATTTAAGAAGTGATAATGGAACAGAATTCACTTCAAATAATTTTAAAGAAATATGCAACAAATACAGAATTACGCAACAATTCACTGTACCAGGAAATCCTCAACAAAACGGTAGAGCAGAAAGACTAAACGGAGTACTTATCCAAATTGCTACCGCAATGTTAATAGATAGTCAATTATGTAGAAGATTTTGGGAAGATGCTTTAACGACAGCTAATTATGTGCATCATAGGGTGCCGCATCATGGAAATAATAAAAAAATACCATTCGAAGTATTCTACGAAAAGAAAGTTGACAATAGTAATTTACATGTATTTGACTGTAAAGTTTACTATTATGAAGTAAATCCAGAAAAATTTAGGAGTAATTCAAGAAAAGGAATCTTTCTGGGATACGACGAAGATTCATATGGATCGTGTAGGTCCAATAAAAGAATCACTTCATATGGCCACCGGTACATACTCTCCATACTTGACGATTTCTTACGTTACTGGTGGGTATTTTTTTTTCTTTTAAACAAGCGTGACCACTATAACAAATTTCATAACTGGTTTTATCGAAATCAACAATATAAATAACAAATTGATAAAGTACATCAAAACCGATAAATGGTACAGAATTTTCAAATTCTATGTTCAAATCTTTCTGTGCCATTCATGGGATTATTCATCAATTCACAATCCAATATAACCCTCAGCAGAACGGACGTGACAAAAGATTTATTAACGGCACACCAATAAAATAAACTCTACAAAAAGTTCTTTTTAAAAACGACGTATATTTCTTTGGCGACCATCCTTCATCTTCTTCTTACAAGATCCTCAGCCTTTCCACAAATAAGATAATCCAACAAACTATATCGCCACTACCTTTATTCTATAGAAGGGGTACTCAAACTTCATTCCAAATCATGAAATCGGAAGATTCACTGAAAGGTTCGGGGGGAAGGCAAAATTATTACAAAAAAACAATAATCATATCAACATACCATCACGCTTTAATACTACTTATCGAATTCACCAACCTCAAATTTCTTCGTCTTCTTCTACCAGTAATTATGACAAAAAACAAAATAAATGATAATAATTATAATGAAGATTCTCCACAAAACACCCATATCAATACAGACACTGAAGTTTCCCCTAATAATACTTATCATCAATCAGATAAAGAGATAATCCAAATATTACACGAATTAAATCCATATAAAACATACATTACCCAAATCAAGCAACAAAAGGAAACAAAGGAAACATAATTATTTATACACTCCCAATAAAAGAATAAATTCAATTGTCCCTATTACAAAACCTAAAGTCTTATCTCCAGAAAGAAACCTAAGAGAACCAAAAAAGATTTTGGAAGATATATTCAACCTAATAGATAGAGATAAATGGTTAAAACAAAAGCATGAAAAAAAAATTTAACGTTTTTAAGACTACAAAAAATACAAAAAGCATTCCTAAAGGAGCTAATATTATCTCAAGTGAATGGGTTTTTAAGTATTAAAAGAACCCTAATGGGAATATCAACAAAAGGAAAGCACCACTAGTTGCTCGTGGTTTCACTCAGCGATATGGTATTGACTATAATTTCACTTTCTCTCCGACACTGAAGTTAGATTCTTTGGGAATAATAATATCAATCACATTACGTAAGAAAAGGTTTAAAATTGTTCCAATAGACATTGATGCCGCATAACCTCAACTCCGAAATAAAAGAATTATATATGAAAACACCAAAAGGGTTATTCCTCTTCTAACAATACTTTTTGGAAATTAAATAAAGTCATATACGGGCTAAAGCAAGCAAGTAGAGTCTGGAATGAAAAATTAAATAATGTTCTACTTGGTATAAACTTTAATCGACTCACAAGTGTACCTTGTATATACATTAAATAGAACAGCTGTAAAGATATTATATGTATTATAGCAGTATATGTTGATGACATATTATTCATAGGTAGAGAAAATGAAATACTCAAAATAAACGAGCAAATTAGCAAATTAAAACTTTTTTTAGAATTAAAGATATTGGAGAATTAGATTTCAATATTGGAATTACGTTCGAGAAGTATAGCAATGGCTAATTAATGCGTCAATTAGGATATATTAATGAACTACTAAATAAATTTAAATTAGAAAAAATGTAAACCAACTAAAAACTTAAAGCCAATTGAAAATCATGAATTAAAAACTAAAAAAATTTGATGAAACATTTTAAAGAAGCGCCATAGGTAATCTTCTCTACCTGGCGATCTGTACAAGACCCAATATTTTGTTTTCTGAAAGCAGAGCTGCAGGAAAAAATAAAAATCCGACACTTTAAGATTGGAAAAAATTTTCAAATACCTCAAGGGAATTAAGAACTACGGAATAAAATTTTCAGGTGATAGCTGTCTAAAGGCGTGCTCATATACTGATTACGGAGGTGATACAATAATTAGAAAATCAACGTCAGGTTTTTTTTGATAATGCTAGGGAATTCACCTACAAGCTGACAGTCAAAGCTTCAGCATTACACAACTACTTCCACAGTTGAAGTTGAATATTACAGCATCAGTGATTGCGCCAAACATGGATTATGGTACATGAACGTAATGAAAGAATTAGGTATTAATAATCAGTTCATATCAATTTATATGGATAATAAAGCGGCAATCTATAATTGCCAAATCAATCTATCAACCCAAAGTCGAAACATATCGATATAAAATATCATCATATAAGAGATCTAATAAAAGAGAATAAAGTAAAGATAGAATATATTAAATCTTAAAGGAATTTTACTGATGGATTTACGAAATACCTTAACTGGACTAAATTGAGTAAATTTAGGGAAAGTTTACTTATAGAGCTTATCCCCGATTATAATAATTTTAACAGATCAAACACTAAAACTATAACTAGTAAAATAAGCATTTATAATTTTTGAAGTAAAAATTGTTTTTAATGTAAGTTTTTTTTTATTATTATAATTTTTTATTATTTGATAAGGAGTTAATTTTTAAAGCTAAAATAAGAATTTGATTTTATATATTTGAGAATCATAAAAAGTATAATTTATTGGTTATTTTAATTTTAAAAATTAATTAATATTTTTTCATGTTTTGTTATTTTGATTTATTGACAAAATAAAAATAAAAATAAAAATAAAAATAAAAATAAAAATAAAAATAAAAATAAAAATAAAAATAAAAATAAAAATGAAAATGAAAATAAAAATAAAAATAAAAATAAAAATAAAAATAAAAATAAAAATAAAAATAAAAATAAAAATAAAAATAAAAATAAAATAAAAATAAAATAAAATAAAATAAATAGTGGAAATATAAATATAAAGTACAGATTGAATAAAATAAAAATAAAAATAAAATAAAAATAAAATAAAATAAAAATAAAATAAAATAAAATAAAATGAATAGTAGAAACATAAATATAAGTACAGATTGAATAAAATAAAATAAAATAAAAATAAAATAAAATAAAATAAAATAAAATAAAATAAAAATAAAATAAAATAAAATAAAATAAAATAAAATAAAATAAAATAAAATAAAATAAAATAAAATAAAATAAAATAAAATAAAATAAAATAAAATAAAATAAAATAAAATAAAATAAAATAAAATAAAATAAAATAAAATAAAATAAAATAAAATAAAATAATAGTAGAAATATGAATATAAAGTACAGATTGAATAAAATAAAATAAAATAAAATAAAATAAAATAAAATAAAATAAATAGTAGAAATATGAATATAAAGTACAGATTGAATAAAATAAAATAAAATAAAATAAAATAAAATAAAATAAAATAAAATAAAATAAAATAAAATAAAATAAAATAAAATAAAATAAAATAAAATAAAATAAAATAAAATAAAATAAAATAAAATAAAATAAAATAAAATAAAATAAAATAAAATAAAATAAAATAAAATAAAATAAAATAAAATAAAATAAAATAAAATAAAATAAAATAAAATAAAATAAAATAAATAGTAGAATATGAATATAAAGTACAGATTGAATAAAATAAAATAAAATAAAATAAATAGTTGAATATGAATATAAAGTACAGATTGAATAAAATAAAATAAAATAAAATAAAATAAAATAAATAATAAAAAGTTGAATATAAAATGTACAGATTGAAATAAAATTAAAAATTATAATAAAATTAAAAATTATAATAAATTGTTATTCAGACTTTTTTGTGTAGACTTTTTTTTAAATAATTAAAAAAAAATTTTTTTTTTTTGTTTTGTTTTGTTTCATTTTAATTTAATTTAATATATACTATATTATATATTAAATTATACTGTGTTATTATATAATATAATATAATATAATATATTCAATTCTATTAACATTTTTTTTATTTCATTAAAATTTGAGAGATGAGCTTAAACGAACATTTTAATTTTATTTTAAATTTAATATATTTGATAGTTAAAAAATAAAAATCGAATTTTCTTGAAAAGTACAAAAATATCAATTAATTAATAATTAATTTTAATTTAATTTTTATATCCATTTGTACTACCTAGTAAATAAATAAATAAATAAATAATAAATAAATAAATATTAATAATAGGTATTAATAAATAAATAATTAATAAGTAAATAATAAATAAATAAATACATATGTATTAATAAATAATAATTAATAAGTAATATATTAAATATAATATATTTTTTATGACAAAACTTTATTAAATAAGAAATAATGTTTCATACATTGTAATCCAGAACTATTTAACTTTAAGTATTAATTTAACAAATAAATAAATAAATAAATAAATAAATAAATAAATAAATAAATAAATAAATAAATAAATAAATAAATAAATAAATAAATAAATAAATAAATAAATAAATAAATAAATAAATAAATAAATAAATAAATAAATAAATAAATAAATAAATAAATAATAGATATTAATATATTATATGAAATAAACTTATTTCAAATAGTCAATATAAAATATCTGAACATTCATTTAATATCTTTTAATTAATATAATATATAACCTAATGTACTACATCATATATTATTTAGTGAAATGTTTAATGGATTAAAAAATTTTTTATTATTTGGACAATATATTATAATATATTACAACCGCATAATCTTTTTTATTTTTTATTTTTTCTTATTTCAAACTTATTTATTATTTAATATTTAATATTTAATTAATTATTTAATTATTTATTATTTATTATTTATTATTCAATTATTTATTATTCAATTATTTATTATTTTATTTTATTTATTATTCAATTATTTATTATTTATTATTTATTATTCAATTATTTATTAATAAATATACTTTTTATTATTTATTTATTATCTAAATATATATTAATAAATACTCTTTTTATTATTTATTATTCAATTATTCAATTATTCTGTAATTCATGTATTTAAATATTTATATGAAGTTGTTTTAATATATCTATATTTAATATATTTATATGTGTAATTCATATATAAATAGATGTAAGATGTTTTATATTTTGATTTATGCTTAATATATTTATATATATCTTTAATATATATTTCTATTATATTACAAAAAAATTAAAAAAAAAAAAAAAAAAAAAAAAAAGGAACAAGAAAAAAAAGTTAAAAATGGAGAACTAGAACCCTTGTTTAATATGATGTTTAAATAAATAAATAAATAAATAAATAAATAAATAAATAAATAAATAATTAATTAATTAATTAATTAATTAATTAATAAATAAATAAATAATTAAAATAATAAAATAAAATAAAATTAATTAAAATTAACCAATAAAATTAAAATATTTACAAAAAAAATTCCTTTATAAACAAAAAAAAATTTCTTTTTTCTTTTTTTTTTTTTGAACAAAAAAAAAATTTATAAATTTAAAACAAAAACTTAAAAACTAACGAATATATATTATATACAATATAACCTTTCTTTTATTTTATTTTTTTATTTTATATTTTTTTTGAATTAGAAAATAAATTTAAATAAATAAATAAATAAGTAAATAAATAAAAATAAAAATTATCAATATAAAAATTCAAAACAAAAACACATACAAAATAGAAAAATTAAAATTAAAAAAAAAAAATACAAAATAAGTCAATTTATTCAAAATGAAATTCACTATTCCAGTTATTGCTTTAATTGCTACTTTCTCTGTTAATGCTCAAGATAGTTTTTTCGATGAAAGACCAAGCGTTCCAAGTAGTAGTAGTAGTGGTTATCAAGATATCCCTAACTATGTTCAAAATTCAGACTGGAGACAAAAGTTTAATGAAACTATGAATCAAGCTGGTATTTCTGAAAAAGATAGAGAAAAGATTAATAGAATCATGGATGCCACTAGTTGTTATGATCCAAATAGTAATACCGATATAATGGAAGCTCTCAATGGTAACAGTACCAATCCTTGTGTTACCACTTATGCTACTGGCTATGATGTTAAATGTCAAACTCTTATTCAAAAGTATTATGATTGTTTACCACAAAACTTAAATAAAAACAATTATGAAAAGAGTTGTGAAGTATACAATAGTGATGAATGTAAGTCTCTTCTTAAGAGACCTCTTTCTGATCATACTGATTGTAAGAATGCTCAAGCTGATGAAGAAAATATTGCTGCAATTCTTAGTGTAGTAGATCTTTCTTGTGGTCAAGATGGTAGAGGTGAATACTGTCCAATCACTAAATTAAATATGGAGGGTAAGAGACTTACTAGAGATGCTGTTAAAGATACTTGTTACTCAGATAATTGTTATAGAAAAGCTATTTCTAGTTTTAGTAATCCAAAATTAAAGGATTTCGCAAGATCAATGGGTATCTTCAGTGGTCCAAATGGAAAGAATGAATTTAATAATATCAATGATGTTCTTGACATTTTAAATGATAGTGATTGTACAGAAAACAATAACGTACCTAGTAGTAGTCCATTAACTGCTAAGATTGGTAGTTCCTTATTATTTACTGCTGCTTTATTCTTATACTACTTTTTTTAAATGAATTAATAATTTTCAAATAATAATAATAATAGTATTAAAAAAAAAAGTAAGATATGATATCTAAATTTTTTTTTTTTAAGAGTAAAAATGTAAAATAAATATAAATAAATAAATATTTATATTTATTGTTTTAACTATAGATTTATTTTAACTAATAAAATAATTCAAATAATGAGATAAATCATTTAAAAAAAAAATAAAAAGAAAAGTTATTATAACCATATCTAAATATTATAAAATATCTATAATAAAATATATAAATAATAAATAAATAATAAATAATAAATAATAAATAATAAATAAAAAATAATAAATAAATAAATAAATAAATAAATAAAAGATCAATAATAATATTATAATAATATTTTAATAAAAAGAATTTTTTTAAAATTAATAAAAAAAAAAAAAAATAGATTTTATTAATAATATAAATCAGATTAAATGATTATCTATAAATTTTAATTATGTTAATAGATAATGAAAAAAAAAATATATATATATATATATATAGAATATGATTATATTATTGTAATTGTTTTATAAGAAAATAAAATTAAAAATAAAATTAAAAATAAAATTAAAAATAAAATTAAAAATAAAAAATAAAAATAAAAAGTAAAAATAAAAAGTAAAAATAAAAGTAAAAGTAAAAATAAAAATAAAATTAAATAATTAAATTATTAAGAAAGGTGTTTACGCTGTGGTTATAAATACAATACTACTATTGCTATTAAAATGGGTAGAGTTTCAGAAGATTGTCCAAAGTCCTGCCCATGTTGTGGTGAAGGTAATCAATCTTTTGAACATTGGATTTTTAAATGCGATGCTCTTGCATCTTTTAGATGGAATTCTTTAAATTTCATCGATGATCTCTATGTTTTATTCCTTAGGAAGATTAGAGCGTTTAATCCTCTTTCTTCCTATGACTCTATTTCTGATTTTGAAGATTATATCAATCATTATATATACTTGTTCCTTCTTGGTGGGACTTTAGTTTTAAATGAACTACATTTCGATAGTGGGGAACAGAGACATTTAAATGAACTACTTTTCAAAGGTTCATCTGAGTCACCTGTTCCAAAAATTGTGGGCTTGGCGGAATTCTTAACAAATGCAATACCTATCATAAGTAGTTCGTTTGAGCTATTATTTGATAGGTATTGCAAAATATCAAACTTAACCAAGAGCGTCGACGTCGTACTGATAAGGCATAATGAAAATACAGGATTATCATCTATTACTACGAAGGGTGATTCTCGCCCCAGTAGCTCAATGAATGATGAATCCGGGGAGAGTTTAGTGGACACCACACTATCTATTTTAAGGATGTTACTTCTAAATTTTATTTCTTTTTTATTTGATAGGAAGGGTAAAATTCCCGCATAGTACAACTTGCCGAAATACATAGTATTTTCGAGCTTTTTTATTTTTTATTTTTTATTTTTTAATTTTTTATTTTTAATTTCTAATGTACTTTTCACCTACATGTATTTTTTAAAATAAAATTTAATAAAGTTTTTGGAAGTGTATTCTCTTCCCTGTCTAAAAAAAAAAAAAAAAAAAAAAAAAAAAAAAAAAAAAAATTATTAAGAAAGGTAAGCTCCTCCCTTTTCTTTTTTTTTTTTTTTTATATTTTAAGGATAATCTATATAATTTTTTTTATAATGCATAGGATCTATCTCTCTATTTATATATTATATATTTACTATTTATCTTTCTATACCGCAACAGCAAATATAAAAGTATTTAAATAAATATAATAATTAAGAGAAAGAGAAAAAGATAAAGATAAAGATATATATATATAATTTTTTATTTTATTTATTTTATTTTATTTTATTATATTTTATTATATTTTATTTTATTTTATTTTATTTTTTATAATTTTCATTTTATTTATTATTTTAATATTATTTTTATTAATTTTTAATTCCTTTTTATTTTTACTTTTTTTTTTTTTTTTTTTTTTTAATTTGTTTAATTAAAGAGATGAAAAAGAATAAATAAATATATGCCTATTTTTTATTAACTATTAATTTCTGAATTAGTTGAATAATAAATAATAAATAATATATAATAAATAATAAATAATAATAAATAAATAAATATATAGAAATATAAATAAATAAATAAATAAATACTTGAATAATAAATATTAAATAATTGAATATTTAAATAATTAAATAAATAAGTAATTGAATAATAAATAAATAGAGAAATAGATAATTAATTTTTTTTTTTTCTCCTTTTTAAATTAAAATTTTAGTTTTATTAAAAGAATATTCATTTTTTTCCTTTCTCCTTTTTTTTTTTTTTCGTTTTTACTATTAAACTTAATAAAATAATAAAAAATAATAAATAATAAATAATAAATAATAAATAATAAATAATAAATAATAAATAATAAATAATAGTAAATAATAAAATAATAAAAAATAATAAATAATAAATAATAAATAATAAATAATAAATAATAAATAATAAATAATAAATAATAAAATATATTTAAATTTTTTTTTTTTTTTTTTTTTTGTAAACCTATACCATGTTTCAAAAATATTTTAACACAGACACAAAATTAAAAATATATCTATATATCTATATCTACATAATATATAACATATATAACATAATGTAATGGTATATATAACATTTTATATTTTATTGTATTATTATTTTACTATTTTACATTTTACATTTTATATTTTATATTTCTATATTTCTATATTTTATATTTTATAATAAACTATTTCTATATTTTATATTTCTATATTTCTATATTTCTATATTTCTATATTTCTATATTTTTTATTTATTATTTTATATTTTATATTTCTATATATTTCACTATTTTATTATTTTATTATTTTATATTTCTATATTTCTATATTTTATATTTCGATATTTTATATTTTATATTTCTATATTTTATATTTTATATTTTTATATTTTATATTTCTATATTTCTATATTTTATATTTTAAATTTCTATATTTCTATATTTTATATTTTAAATTTCTATATTTTATTATTTTATTATTTTATATTTCTATATTTCTATATTTTTTATTTATTATTTTATATTTCTATATTTCTATATTTTTTATTTTATTATTTTATATTTCTATATTTCTATATTTTTTATTTTATTATTTTATATTTCTATATTTCTATATTTTTTATTTATTATTTTATATTTCTATATTTCTATATTTTTTATTTTATTATTTTATATTTCTATATTTCTATATTTTTTATTTTATTATTTTATATTTCTATATATTTTCACTATTTTATTATTTTATTATTTTATATTTCTATATTTTTTATTTTATATTTTATTATTTTATTATTTTATTATTTTATTATTTTATTATTTTATTATTTTATTATTTTATATTTCTATATTTCTATATTTTTTATTTTATTATTTTATATTTTATATTTCTATATATTTCACTATTTTATTATTTTATTATTTTATATTTCTATATTTCTATATTTTATATTTCGATATTTTATATTTTATATTTCGATATTTTATATTTTATATTTCGATATTTTATATTTTATATTTCGATATTTTATATTTTATATTTCTATATTTTATATTTTATATTTCTATATTTTATATTTTATATTTCTATACTTTATATTTTATATTTCTATATTTTATATTTTATATTTCTATATATTTCACTATTTTATTATTTTACATTTCTATATTTTACTATTTTAGTGAGATTCTTAATCTTCTATTTTTGTATTTTGTGTTATAATTTAATATATCATATTTTATATCTTTTTAATCAAGTTAGTGCTTTTTATAACTAAAACAATATATATTTATTTATTTAAGTTTTACTTGTTTAATTCCATTTGAACAATATCAATAGATTTTTTTTTCTTTTTTGAGTTTAAAAAAAAAAAAAAAAATAAAAAAAAAAAAAATTAAAAAAAAAAAAAAATAAAATAAAAAAAAAATTTTTTTATAAAAAATTTAAAAACTTTATTATGTTGTATTAAAGTTTTAAAGAAAATAGTCCTCTTTTCAACTCTTTTAGAAATACTTATCATTCCTTTAATAATTATTATATTTCAAGGGGTATATTTTTTTTTATCTTAAAAAAAAAAATTGAATAGTACATATAAATGATAATTTATACTTATTGATATCTAATTTGAATAATGATAAGATGGATAATGTTTTTGATGTATTTTTATTTAATATTATATTTGTTTTATTTTTAAAACAGATAAAGTAATAAATATATACCAATTACTATTTTTTATTTTAATTAATGAGAATATTGATATTTAAAATATTACTGATATATTGAAAAATCTAATGATAATGTTAATTCTATCTTTTTTTCTTCCTATGTCTCTATCTTTATCTCTATATCTAATTATATCTCCAGTTTTAGTTTTAATACAAATACTTATTCTTATTTATTTATTCCAAAATTTATTAGATTTTATTATTAATAAGGATCCATCACTTCAATCCTCATCTCTTATACATATTTTTTCCAATATTAATCTTCATATCAAAATTATCTTAAAAAAGAAATAAATATTTTGACATCCTCTATACTTTACTTTTAAAATTTTATTCCTTAATCACAATAATAAAAACAAAGTATCAATGTTTGACAAAAATGGTATCAAAATATGTTCGGTAAATTCAACAAATTATAACATATATAAAATATGGTCCTTCAAAAATTTCGCTTTTAATAACACAATATTATTAAGTGAACTAAAAAATTTCAAAGATATATTTAATAAATGTAAAGGTTTGTAATAAATCAGATTACAAATAACCAAATAAACACAAAAATATTTTTTAAAATAAAACACAAAATATTCTCTTCTTTTAAAATTATTCTTTATTAATTTTTAATATTTAAATCTTCTTTGTTATTAACTGTATAATAGTCAATAACTAATACATCGATTTAAATGAAAATCCTACATTTAAGATTGGCATGAACAGTCTACCAAGCACTAATCAATATTAATATCTTGAAATAACTTTTTAATGAATCATTAGATTTAGAACCATTTATTGCTAAGATAAACAGTAAAATAAATTATACAATTAACATTTTCTTTAAATTTTTAACCAATAAAATTGTACCTTGCTACATTTTTAGTCTCCTTTATTCTTAGTTCACTTCTTTACAATGCACCATAACTAGGATCAAATAAAAAAAAAAAAAAATAAATAAAAAAACACAAAAATAGCTCAATCTGCTTTTTAAATAGGGTTTAGTTTGTTTTTAGAGTTTTGGGTTTAAAAATAAAATCACCAATACTACTATTTATAATGTGTCAAAGGGACTATTTCTACCTTCTCTTTATCTAGTTTTTGTACTAAGGCAATGGTTCAATGATTTAGAAAGTGGAAAGAGTCTTCTTTTATTATTTCTCATTTAGTTAAAAATATATCAACACATTTTTACATTATTCATTAAAGAAAAAAAGCACATAGATTAACAATATGTAAAGACAATAATAAGCTTCCTTGGAGAAATATATAGGAATTTTACTGGGAAAATGTTCATCATACAAATATTCCAATATTTAGATCAATTAAGTATAAGAAACCTTAATTTGATTTTTTTTAAAAAAAAAAATTAATTCAATGTCTATCACTAAAATAGTTCTATATTTAATTTATTTTTTTTTTATATGAAGATAATGATCAACATAAAACTGTTTTTTATAATAACTTCATACTGTTAAATTTGAAGTATATGTACATATATAACATTATATATAATATTTAATTTTTTTTTCTTTTTTTTTATGTTATTTTTTAAAATAATTTAATTAATTTAATGACTAAATATTTTATACAAGAAAAAAAATACTATACATAATTTATAATAATTACTATACATTAATAATTTAAATATTTATTTATTTGTTATTTTATTATTATTATTATTACTATCATATTATATGAAGAATAAAAGAAAAAAAGGTATATAATGGATAATATTTCTTGAAATAACTTTTTTTTTTTCCTTGAAGAAATAAAATTAGAAGTTTTAATAATAAAAAAGAAGTAATTAATTAAAAATAAAAAAGTAATAATATTAACAAGAAAAAATATTATAGTAATAATAAAATAATAATAATAAACTATTTTTAAAATAGAAATATATATTATAAAAAGTAATTCATATATTGTTCTTTATTATTATTTTATTTTATTTTGAAATTTATATTTATATATTTTATTAAAAAATTTTATTCTTACACTTATAATTATTATATTTAAATAGGTTATAAATAAATTATAAAGAAAATGTTTGCTAAAAATTCTCATATTATATTGGCTTTTATCTACTTTGCTTTATTGGTTTTATCTTCTCCAATAAAAAATGATTCTAATAAAACTTTAAAGTCTTCTCAGGAGGAAGAAGAAGAAGTAACTCTTTCTGCTATTGAAATTTCTGATAATGAAGAAATAATCGAAGATAGTGGTGTAGAAATATTAAGTTATGTTGAAGAAGAAAGTCAAGCCGCAATTAGTAATGATGATTTAATCAAAAGTGAAGTAATAAAAGAAATTGAAGTTACCGATAAAATTCAAGAAATAGATAATGGATTTCGTTTTGGTAAGGTTGAAGGAAATTATGGTCTTGATGAATTTATTAAACGTAATGGTACTACTTCAGTTATGGAATTAATTGCGTTTTTTAAAGAAAATAATTTTTTTTATGAAAATACTAATATTACCTTAGAAGATCATGGTTTTGCTTGTAGTTCCTTTTTAGTTCATAAAAAGGATGAAGATGGCTTTTACTTTGGACGAAATTTTGATTATAGTAATTCTAAAGCTACGGTTTTATTGACTTATCCAGAAAATGGTTATTCTTCTATTTCTACTGTTAATTTATCTTTTATTAAAGATAATAATAATAGTTTAACAGAAGATGAAATCAAATATTTCAGTGTCTATGCTCCTGTTGATGGTATGAATGAAAAAGGACTTACTGTTTCAGCTAATATGGTTGGCTTTATATACGTTGATAATGATACTCCAAAACCTGATATAACCCCAAGTATTGCAATTCGTTTATTATTAGATAAAGCAGCTACTGTTGAAGAAGCCATTAATATTCTTAAAGAATATGATATGCACCAATCTCTTGGTTTATACAATCATTTTGCTATTACTGATGCTGAAGGAAATGCTGTTGTTGTTGAATATATTAATAATGAAATGACATATGTTCATTCACCTATAAATGAAAACTTCTTTTTAACTCCTGGTGACTACTATGGCAATTATGTTTATATTTACTCAGAAGACAATATTGAAATTTTTCCTGTAACTCAAGATAGATATAACATTATTAAGGAAAGATTAGAAAAATATCCAACAATGACAAGAGAATAAATTAGAGATACTCTTTCGCTTCTTCACAATCAATTACTGCTTGGAGTGTTGTATATGATAAAGATAATAAAGAAGCTTACTATTACTTCAATTTAGATTATGAACATGGATATCATGTTAAATTATAAAAATTATAAAAATGAATTAAATATAGGTTAAATTAATTTTATTGATTTTTATTATTAATTAATTATTATTATTATATTACTTTTTTTTTATTATTATTATTTTCCAATTTAATTTAATTTTAAAATTTAGGAATGAAAAAAGAAGAAAAAAAAATTTTTTTTTTATATTATTTTTTTTTTAAAAAAATATTTTTAAACTTAATAATAATAATATTATTATTATTAAAACAATACAAAACAAAAAAGATATTATTATTTTTAAGAAATTAAAAATAATGATAAAAATTTTAATATTTTATATTTAGATATATATTAATTTTATGATATATAATTATAAAATATTTATAAAATATTTTGTTAATTATAATTGAAATATTCAATTATATTTTGAATATTTTGAATATTTTATTTAAAAAGATTTTAAAACATTTAAAAATTTAACCTAATTTTTTTTTTTAAAAAAAAAAAATAAAAAAAAAATTAATTAACAATTTGTATATATTTTTGAAAAAAAAAAATATTATTGTAATATATTTTTTCAAAAGAATTATATTTAAATTGTTCTTCAAGTGAATAACCTTTCTAATCAGTTATTATGAAAAAATAATACTAATAACATTTTATTAATTAAAAATATGATTATTATTATAATTTTTAATTTTTTTTTCAGTAAAAATATCTTTTTTATAAATTATTAATCATAAAAATAGTCACGATTATCATCGATAAAAAAATTAATTTAATATTATTTTTAAGAAATTAAAAATATAAAATTAATTATAATATTTAATATTTAGATATATATTAATTTTATGATATATATCTCAAATTTTAAAATATTTATAAAATATTTTATTAATAATAATTAAAATATTCAATTATGTTTTGAATATTTTGAATATTTTATTTAAAAAAGTTTTAAAGCATTAAAAAGAATTAATTATTATGAAAAGCATAATAATTATATATTTAAAATATGATTATGATTATTATAATTTATATTTTTTTTTTAATAAAAATATCAAAAAAAAAAATAATTAATTACGATTATTATTAATAAAAAAAAAATATTAAAAAATATTAAAAAATATTGAAAAATATTATTAATGAATTAAAATGAAAAAAAAAAAAAAAAAATAAATTGTATAGTAAATAGAGAAATAAATAAAAATGTTAAAAATAAAAAAAAATAATTTAACGAAAAAAATTAAATTCAATAAATTAAATTATTATGAACGATTTTTGAAATTATAATAATAAATAATAAAAATTTTATTTTATTTTCTATTATATCGTAAACCTTCAGAGTCTTTCCACTATTTATTGTTTCTTTGAGAGAAGATCATCATAAAATTTCATTTGTTCCAAAGAGCATAGAGTGTAAATTTAAATATTAGTTATTAAATACAAATTCGATGCTCGTGTTGCCAAAGCTGCCAATAGGATTGAAGACGACTGTTCAAAATGGTGGATTTGTTGTTATAGAAAAAATAAATATATAGATTAATAGATAAATAAATAAATGGATAAATAAATAGTTTAATTAAATAAAAAATTTTTAAAATTAATAATAAAACTAATAAAATATTTAATTCAATAATATGAAGTTATCCAATGATATTTAAGAATTGAAGCTAATAAAATTATGAATAGAAATTTATTTATGTATATTCTTTTTTTTTTTTTTTTATCTTGTTTTTTTTTTTATCTTATTATTATTATTATTATTATTATTTTTTAAAGAATATTCTTAACTACTAGAAAGAAAGGTAAAAAAAAAAAAAAAAACATGGTAAAATTTTTAAAATTTTAAAATTTTAAGAAATAAAAAAAAAAAAAAAAAAATTTTTTTATATTTTTAAAGTTTATGATGGTATTAATAGTTTTAATTTTTTTTTTTTTTTTTTCTTTTTTTTTTTTTTTTTTTTTTTTTTTTTTTTATAATTTATGAAAATATAAAAAAGAAAAAATTGTTAAAACAGTAATTTAATGTATTCAATTATATATTGAAAAAATATCACATTATATATCATAAATTTATATAATTTATTTAAATATATATATATTATTAAAAAAAAAGAAAGAAAACACTTAAAATATTATTTTATTTTATTTCATCTTATTCTTTATTAACAGAATATAACAACAATCGATTTTTTTTTTATTCTTCATTAACAAAATATTAAAACAATTGAATTTTTTTTTTATATTTTTATAGATAATATCAAAAGACATCATAAAAATCCTACATTTAAGATTGTTATGAACCCTCCACCAAGCACTAATCAATATTCATATCTTGGAATACTATTTTTAATGAATCATTGGATTTAGAACCATCTATTACTAAGATGAACAGTAAAATAAATTATACAATTAACACTTTCTTTAAATTTTTTAACCAATAAAAAAGTACCTTGTTCCTTTAAAACTTATATTCTAGTCTCCTTTATCCTAAATTCACTTCTTTACTATTCACCTTTACTTGGATCAAATAAAAAAAAAATGAAAAAACACTGAAATAGCTCAATCTGTTTTTAAATGAGGTTTGATTTGTTTTTAGAGTTTTAAGTTTAAAAATAAAATCAACCAATACTACTATATATAATATATCTAAGGAACTATTTATACCCTCTCTTTATCTAGTTTTTATGCTAGGGTATTGATTCGATACTTTAGAAAGTGGAAAGAATCTTCTTGTATTATTTCTCATTTAGTCAAAAATATACCAACACGTTTACATTATTAATTAAAGAAAAAAACACATAGATTAACAATATATAAAGACAATAGTAAATATCTTTGGAGAAATATAATTGTTTTACTGGGAAAATGTTCATCATACAAATACTCCGGTGTTTAGATCAAATAAATAGAAGAAGCCTAAATTTGATATATGACATTAATTTATGTTTGAATATGTTTGAATAATAAAAACTATTTTATATTAATTAAGGTTTGAATATTTCATTTTATATCAATATTTATGTAATATTAAACTTAATTTCAAACAATTTATTTATTTATTTTCATGATTTAATTTCATTTAAAGAAATCAAATATTATTACTATTTTAATAGTACTTTTTTTGTAACTAAAATACAAGCATATAATAATTATGATAGTAATAAAAGAAAAAAACGTATATAAAGGAAAATATTTCTTGAAATTTTTTTTCATGAAAAAATAAAATTAAAACTTTTAATAATAACAAAAAAAGTAATTAAATACTAATAATAATAATAAAAAGAAAAAATATTATAGTAATAATAAAATTAATAAAATAATAATAATAATAAACTATTTTTATAAATAAAAATATTAAATAATAAAATAAGGTAATTTATTTATTATATTATTATTTTTAATCTGTATTTATATATTTTATTAAAAAAAATCTTTTTTTTTTAATAAAAAATATTATATTAAAATTTTTTAAACAGGTTATAAATAAATAATAAAGAAAATATTTGTTAAAAATTCTCATATTATATTGGCTTTTATCTACTTTGCTTTATTGGTTTTATCTTCTCCTATAAAAGATGATTCTAATAAAGCTTTAAAGTCTTCTCAGGAGGAAGAAGAAGAGGTAACTCTTTCTGCTATTGAAAATTTTGATAATGAAGAAATAATTGAAGATAGTGGTGTAGAAATATTAAGTGATATTGAAGAAGTAAGTCAAGTCGCAATTAGTAATGATGATTTAATCAAAATTGAAATAATGAAAGAAATTGAAGTTACCAATAAAATTCAAGAAATAGATAATGGATTTCGTTTTAGTAAAATTGAAGGAAATTATGGTCTTGATGAATTTATCAAACGTAATGGTACTACTTCAGTTATGGATTTAATTGAATTTTTAAAAGAAAATCAATTAATATCTGAAAGTGCTAATATTACCCTAGAAGATCCTGGTTTTGCTTGTAGTTCCTTTTTAGTTCATAAAAAGGATGAAGATGGCTTTTACTTTGGAAGAAATTTTGATTATAGTAATTCTAAAGCTACGGTTTTATTGACTTATCCAGAAAATGATTATTCATCTATTTTTACTGTTAATTTATCTTTTATTAAAGATAATAATAATAGTTTAACTGAAGAGGAACTCAAAAATCTTAGTGTCTATGTTCCTGTTGATGGTGTGAATGAAAAAGGACTTACTGTTTCAGCTAATATGGTTGGCTTTATATATGTTGATAATGATACTCCAAAACCTGATATAATCACAAGTGTTGCTATTCGTTTATTATTAGATAAAGCGGCAACTGTAGAAGAAGCCATTAATATTCTTAAAGAATATGATATGCATCAATCCCTTGGTTTATACACTCATTTTGCTATTACTGATGCTGAAGGAAATGCTGTTGTTGTTGAATATATTAATAATGAAATGACATATGTTCATTCACCTATAAATGAAAACTTCTTTTTAACTCCTGGTGACTACTATGGAAATTCTATTTATATTTACTCAGAAGATAATATTGAAATTCTTCCTTTATCTCAAAGAAGGTATGCCATTATTAAGGAAAGATTAGAAAAATATCCAATAATGACAAGAGAACAAGTTAGAGATACTCTTTCGGCTTCCTCACAATCAGTTACTGCTTGGAGTGTTGTTTATGATAAAGATAATAAAGAAGCTTATTATTATTTCAATTTAGATTATGAACATGGATATCATGTTAAATTGTAAAATTATAAAAATGAATTAAATATAGTTTGAATTAATTTTATTGATTTTTATTATTAATTAATTATTATTATTATATTACTTTTTTTTATTATTAATATTATTATTTTCCAATTTAATTTAATTTTAAAATTTAGGAATAAAAAAAGAAGAAAAAAAAAATTTTTTAATATTATTTTTTTTTTAAAAAATATTTTTAAACTTAATAATAATAATAATATTATTATTATTAAAACAATGCAAAACAAAAAAGATATTATTATTTTTAAGAAATTAAAAATAATGATAAAAATTTTAATATTTGATACTTAGATATATATTATTTTTAAGAAATTAAAAATAATGATAAAAATTTTAATATTTGATACTTAGATATATATTATTTTTAAGAAATTAAAAATAATGATAAGAATTTTAATATTTGATATTTAGATATATTAATTTTATGATATATATCTCAAATTATAAAATATTTATAAAATATTTTGTTAATTATAATTGAAATATTCAATTATGTTTCGAATATTTTGAATATTTTATTTAAAAAGATTTTAAAACATTTAAAAATTAAACCTAATTTTTTTTTTTTTAAAAAAAAAAATAAAAAAAAAGTAATTAACAATTTGTATATATTTTTGAAAAAAAAAATATTATTGTAATATATTTTTTCAAAAGAATTATATTTAAATTGTTCTTCAAGTAAATAACCTTTATAATCAATTATTATGAAAAAATAATACTAATAACATTTTATTAATTAAAAATATGATTATTATTATAATTTTTAATTTATTTTTTTCAATAAAAATATCTCTTTTATAAATTATTAATCAAAAAAAGTAATCACGATTATCATCGATAAAAAAATTAATTTAATATTATTTTTTAAGAAATCAAAAATATAAAATTAATTATAATATTTAATATTAAGATATATATTAATTTTATGATATATATCTCAAATTGTAAAATATTTATAAAATATTTTGTTAATAATAATTGAAATATTCAATTATGTTTTGAATATTTTTAATATTTTATTTAAAAAAGTTTTAAAGCATTTAAAAATTAAAACTAAATTTTTTTTTTTAAAAAAAAAAGTAATTAAAAACAATTTTTATATATTTTGGAAAAAAGAGTAATATTATTATAATATATTTTTTCTAAAGAGATATATTTAAATTGTTCTTTTAGTAATAACCTCTCTTATCTTTATTATGAAAGGAATAATAATTATATCTTTTTATAAATTTAAAATATGATTATGATTATTATTATAATTTATTTTTTTTTTTTTTTTTAGTAAAAATATCTCATTAATCAATTATTAATCAAAAAAAAATAATTAATTACGATTATTATCGATGAAAAAAAAAATATTATAAAATACTGAAAATATTGAAAAATATTATTAATGAATTAAAGCGAAAAAAAATAATAAATTGTAAAGCAAATAAAATGAAATAAATAAAAATGTTAAAAATAAAAAACGTTTAACAAAAAAAAAAAAAAATAAATTCAATAAATTAAATTATTAAATATGATTATTGAAATTATAATAATAAATAATTAAAATTTTATTTTATTTTTTATTATATTGTAAACCGTCAGAGTCTTTCCACTATTTATTTATTTATTTATTTTTCTTTTTTTTTGAGAGAAGATCATAAAATTTCATTTATTCCAAAGAGCATTGAGTATAAATTTATGTTTATATATAATTTATTGTATATAAACTCGATGCTCATGAAGCCAAAACTGCCAATAGGCCTGAAGACGGCTGTCCAGAATGATGTATTTGTTGTTATAGAGAGAAAAGTAATCTTTGATTTGAACATTGGTTTTCTAAATGCTATCTTTTACATGAATTTCGAAAAAAAAAATATTTTATGGATATTGAAGTTCTTTATAAAAAATTTTTTATAATTTCTTAATATTGGACAATATCAAATAGTAATTTAAGCACTCTTGTCACAGATATGAATAATATAGAATCAAGTACTGATTTTGATAGTAGTAACGAAGTATATAATAATAATAATAATAATAATAATAATAATAATAATAATAATAATAATAATAATAATAATAATAATAATTATAATAATAATAATAATAATTATAATAATAATAATAATAATAATAATAATAATAATTATAATAATAATAATAATAATAATAATAATAATAATAATAATAATAATAATAATAATAATAATAATAATAATAATAATAATAATAATAATAATAATAATAATAATAATAATAATAATAATAATAATAATAATAATAATAATAATAATAATAAATGCTTTATGAAGGAATTTGTAAAGAAAATAAATCTTTTCTTTAATTGTGAGCAAATAAAGATTACACCTATGGATTTTTATTGAATCATCAAAAATATAATTTTAAAATGAAGACCGAAAACATTGAAAATCTCTTTTCACTGATGGAAGATATCAAGGAAATGGAAAGCCTTCGTAAATATAGATTTGATCAATTTTTAACTGGAATAACTTTATTTCCACTTTATTAAACATATAAAATGAAATATTAAAATAGAAAATAATTAGAAAATAAATAGAGGAGGTATTAAAAAAAATAATATAAATGAAAATAAATTTGGTATCAGAAGATTTCCCAATATGTTTCCCTTTATGTTATGATGAAAGTAACAGCACACCTAGTTTTACACATTAGATACTTTTTTAGGTTCTAAATTTGAAGAATTTAGGAAAACCATTCATTCAATTTGTTGATGAACATTTTATTAATTTTTCTCTGATTGTTCATGAGAAATCTTTGAACATTTCTGATGATAAAAAGAAAGATTTTAAAGATAATATTAATTTTTTTTTCAAACTGTATCTCCTTTTTGGCCGAAATATAGTATATCAATTACTAAAGATCAGTTTCTGGGAAAGAAGGAATTTCATATATTTTTTTAATAAATATTATTAATCAAGGTTTGTTTCGAATCTAAACAAAACAAAACAAAACAAAACAAACAAACATATAAACAAAAAAAAAAGATATAATTTATTTTTAATTTTTATTATTTATATATATATATTTAACATATATATAATTATTTACATATATATGTATATTATATTAATATTAATATTTTTTTTTTAACTTTCATAATTTTAATTTTAAATGATGTTTTTCAGTTCTTTAGTTTTATTCATATTATATTTATTCTTTTTTTTTTTTTTTTTTCTTTAATTATTTTTTTTTTATTCTTTTTTAATCAAAATAATTTAATTTATATTGTTTTTGTTTTGCATGTATTGATTACATATATTTTATTAGTTTCTCTACTTTTTTTTAAAAAAAAAAAAAAAAAAGAAACAATCTCATTTAAAGATATTCATATCAGTATAAGAAATTTTCACATTCTGTCAAGTTTAAAATATTTAAATTTCAAAGATAGACTTTTTGATATAATATAAAGTAGTAAAATTTATTTATTATCATTCTTGTTTTTTTTTTTATCATTTATAAAATTAATGTTTTATAAAAAAATAAATTTTAATATAAAGGAATTCAATATTCAATGTCAATTAAAAAAAATTTTTTTTTATATTCTAACATCTTAGTATGTTGAGATTCTTTATCTGTTAAATGATCAAGTACACTATACAGCAATTGAGCAATACTAAGTCATATTTTATCAATATATTTTATTATATTATTTATTTTAATGTATTTTAACATTAATTCGATATAAAATTTATTTACATTATTAATGCATAATATCATAATTTTAATATCATAATGTACAGTATTATAATTATAAATAGAAAGAAATATGTCATCACAATAAATTTGAGATTCTTAGTGAAGAAATAGGAAATGAAGAACTTTCAATAGATTGAATAATTGAAAAGCTCATTAATACTACTAATTCCATTGCTAAGGATTTATCGATTACATCTTCAACAAAAATTAGAAAAGCGATGTTTAGAATGTCACGAAAAATTTATTGTCTTCAAAAGGTTATACATATTAAATACAAACAAATTAAGCGTTATGTTTCTGCAAATGATTCCAATGAAAGTAGTTGACTCGTATTACAAACTATGTGAATCAATTCATATAAAATGTAACGAATTTAGGAAAAAAGAATATTTATATTGGATTAAAATTGGATGTTCGTTAGCTCTTAAAAAGGATAGTAGGAAAGCATAGAAATGGATAAAAAAAATGAAAAAATAAATAATCAATCTTTCATGGTCTCTCATCCTATTAAAAACAATAATAATGTACCTGTTTCTTCTACAGATGAAAAATTAAAAGCATGGCATTCTCATTATAAATTCTTGGGGTCGGATTCTTCAGGTCGTAGTCTTTCTAAAAATCACTGGAAAGATTCTGATGCACTAAGGAATTTGGGAAGACCAAGGCAACAAGAATGGGATATTAACCAAGGTATTAGAGATGAAGAAGTTAGCGAAGCAATCTCCTTTACTCCTAAGCTTGTGGTCCTGATGGTATTCCAATGGAATTCTTCAAAGCTTTGATTCCTTGTAAAAATGATTCGGTAGAATCAAATGAAAATATTAGTAATATTTCATCTGGCTTTAAATGTCTCAAAGCATTAATCAATCGTATTTGGAATGATGATTTCCCAAAATCATGAAATAACGCATCAATAGTTTCTATTCATAAAAAGGGAGATCCATCAGATTGTAATAACTATCGTGACATCTCTCTTATCAATAATAGATTAAAAATTATAATAAAAATCATATCTAATAGAATCTCTAAATATGGAATTGATGAAGGTTTTATAAGACCTGAACAATATGGATTTCTTAATCGAAAAGAATGTATAAGTCTTTATACTACATTAAGAATTATATGTCAGAGACAGAAATTTGAAAATAAGGATACTTACCTTGCTTTTTTGAACCTTAAAAAATTATTATTATATGTAAATATATATGTGGCGTGGTACCGATTATATAACTTCCTTCTTGATGGAAGAGATGCAGATATTATTGATTTTAATTAAAAAAAGGAATGGAATATTTTATTTAAGAACCAAATCATTTCTGGTGATTATTCAAAAACGCCATTCCTGGTGCGATCTGTGGCTCTCTTTACAGAAATTATGCCTCGGGCTAGTACTCGGCAAGGGTTACTATTCCGAAAGTATAAACGCAAACTAACCAAAGTGCGTCAACGCTGAAAATGCAGTAAGATAGGCTAGCAGGACCAATGCCTCTGAAGGAGAAGACCATAATTTCTTTCAGATAGTTAATTCAAACCCTAATCCATTAGGAGGTAAGGTTCATTGCATATGAACTTTTTTCTGAATTTATTTATACTCTTATTTTTGATTTTTACTTTTTATTTCAGGTTACTATTTCAATTATTTCTATGTTCAAATTTGAAAAAATAATATTTATTTATTTTATTAATTCTGTGTTTTTTTATTTTTTATTAAAATTAAAAGTATTCATGTATTTTATAAAAGAATAAATAAATAAAGATTAAAGTTCGCAATAATTGTAGCTATAAAAAAAAAAAAAAAAAAAAAAAAAAAAAAAAAAAAAAATTAATTATAAATTTTTAAGGTATATATTAAAAATTTATAATTAAAATACTGTACAAGGTATATATATTATTTTTAAATAATATATTAATTTAAATATTTATTATTTATTATTTATTATTTATTATTTATTATTTATTATTTATTATTTATTATTTATTATTTATTATTTATTATTTATTATTTATTATTTATTATTTATTATTTATTATTTATTATTTATTATTCAATTATTTATTATTTATTATTTATTATTTATTATTTATTATTTATTATTTATTATTTATTATTTATTATTTATTATTTATTATTTATTATTTATTATTTATTATTTATTATTTATTATTTATTATTTATTATTTATTATTTATTATTTATTATTTATTATTTATTATTTATTTTTTATTTTAACCAAAATATTTAATTTACTTATTTTTGATATTATTTTATTATTGAACCATAAATGGTTAAAAAAAAATGGAATGTTCTAACTTCTATAAATTTTAAATTTTAATCATTTTATAAAAAATTTTGTATTTTAATTTTTAATTTTTTTTTTTACTTTTTTCGTTTTAAACTTTATACATATTTATGCCTAATTTAATAATAATAATAATAATAATAATAATAATAATAATAATAATAATAATAATAATAATAATAATATTTTTAATTAATTAAATGTTGTTTTAATTTTTTTCTTTTATCTTTTTTTTTTTTTTTTTTATTTTTTAAAATAATTTAATTAATTTAATGACTAAATATTCTATCCAAGAAAAAAAATACTAAATATAAATTATATATTGTATTAAATTATAATTATTATAATAATTATTCATAATTTAAATATTTATTTATTTGTTATTTTATTATTATTATTATTATTATTATTAAAAATTTACATCATGCATCGTATTATATGATGAACAAAAAAAAAAAAAAAGTATATAAAGGATAATATTTCTTGAAATTTCTTTTTTTTTCTTTGAAAAAATAAAATTAAAAATTTTAATAATAAAAAAAAAAAAGTAATTAAATAAAAAAAAGTAATTACAAATAATAATAATAAAAAGAAAAAATATTAGAGCAATAGTATAATAATAATAATAAATAAAAAGGTATATTAAAATGTTTGTTAAAAATTCTCATATTATATTGGCTTTTATCTACTTTGCTTTATTGGTTTTATCTTCTCCTATAAAAGATAATTCTAATAAAGCTTTAAAGTCTTCTCAGGAGGAAGAAGAAGAAGTAACTCTTTCTGCTATTGAAATTTCTGATAATGAAGAAATAATTGAAGATAGTGGTGTAGAAATATTAAGTGATATTGAAGAAGAAAGTCAAGTCGCAATCAGTAATGATGATTTAATCAAAAGTGAAATAATAAAAGAAATTGAAGTTACCAATAAAATTCAAGAAATAGATAATGGATTTCGTTTTAGTAAAATTGAAGGAAATTATGGTCTTGATGAATTTATTAAAAGTAATGGTATTACTTCTGATGCGGATTTAATTGAATTTTTAAAAGAAAATCAATTAATATCTGAAAGTGCTAATATTACCCTAGAAGATCCTGGTTTTGCTTGTAGTTCCTTTTTAGTTCATAAAAGGGATGAAGATGGCTTTTACTTTGGAAGAAATTTTGATTGGATTCATTCTAAAGGTATGATTTTATTGACTTATCCAGAAAACGGTTATTCTTCTATTTCTACTGTTAATTTATCTTTTATTAAAGATAATAATAATAGTTTAACTGAAGAGGAACTCAAAAATCTTAGTGTCTATGTTCCTGTTGATGGTGTGAATGAAAAAGGACTCACTGTTTCAGCTAATATGGTTGGCTATATATATGTTGATAATGATACTCCAAAACCTGATATAACCCCAAGTATTGCAATTCGTTTATTATTAGATAAAGCAGCTACTGTTGAAGAAGCCATTAATATTCTTAAAGAATATGATATGCATCAATCTCTTAATTTATGCGTTCATTTTGCTATTACTGATGCTGAAGGAAATGCTGTTGTTGTTGAATATATTAATAATGAAATGACATATGTTCATTCACCTATAAATGAAAACTTCTTTTTAACTCCTGGTGACTACTATGGAAATTCTGTTTATATTTTATCAGAAGATAATATTGAAACTTTTCCTTCATCTCAAAGAAGGTATAACATTATTAAGGAAAGATTAGAAAAATATCCAACAATGACAAGAGAACAAGTTAGAGATACTCTTTCGGCTTCTTCAGGAGAAGATACTTCTTGGAGTATTGTTTATGATAAAGATAATAAAGAAGCTTATTATTATTTCTATTTAGATTATGAACATGGATATCATGTTAAATTATAAAAATTATAAAAATGAATTAAATATAAGTTGATTCAATTTTATTGATTTTTATTATTAATTAATTATTATTATTATTATATTGCCTTTTTTTATTATAATTATCCAATTTAATAAATATTTTTAAACTTAATAATAATAATAATAATAATAATAATAATATTAAAATAATACAAAACAAAAAAAGATATTATTATTTTTAAGAAATTAAAAATAATGATAAAAATCTTAATATTTGATATTTAGATATATATTAATTTAATAATATATATCTCAAATTGCAAAATATTTATAAAATATTTTGTTAATTATAATTAAAATATTAAATTTTGTTTTGAATGTTTTAAATATTTTATTTAAAAAAGTTTTAAAATATATAAAAAATTAAACCAAAGTTGTTCTTTTTTTTAAAAAAAAAAAAAAAAAAAAAAAAAAAAAGTAATTAACAATTTTTATATATTTTTGAAAAAAAAAATATTATTATTATAATATATTTTTTCAAAAGAATTATATTTAAATTGTTCTTCAAGTAAATAGCCTTTCTAATCAATTATTATGAAAAATAATTCTAATAACTTTTTATTAATTAAAAATATGATTATGATTATTATAATTTTTAATTTATTTTTTTCAATAAAAATATCTCTTTTATCAATTATTAATCAAAAAAGTAATCACGAATATCATCAATAAAAAAATTAATTTAATACTATTTTTAAGAAATCAAAAATATAAAATTAATTATAATATTTAATATTAAGATATGTATTAATTTTATGATATATATCTCAAATTGTAAAATATTTATAAAATATTTTGTTAATAATAATTGAAATATTCAATTATGTTTTGAATATTTTGAATATTTTATTTAAAAAGATTTTAAAACATTTAAAAATTAAACCTAATTTTTTTTTTTTAAAAAAAAAAAATAAAAAAAAAGTAATTAAAAACAATTTTTATATATTTTGGAAAAAAGAGTATTATTATTATAATATATTTTTTCTAAAGAGATATATTTAAATTGTTCTTTTAGTAATGACCTCTCTTATCTTATCTTTTTATAAATTAAATATATGATTATGATTGTTATTATAATTTATATTTTTTTTAGTAAAAATATCTCTTTAATCAATTATTAATCAAAAAAAAAATAATAATAATTAATTACGATTATCATCGATGAAAAAAAAAAAAAAAAAAAAAAAAAAAAAAATATTAAAAAATATTGAAAAATATTATTAATGAATTAAAGTGAAATAAGATAATAAATTGTAAAGTAAATAAAATGTAAATTAAATAAAATGAAATAAATAAAAATGTTAAAAATAAAAAACGTTTAACAAAAAAAATAAATTCAATAAATTAAATTATTAAATATGAATATTGAAATTATAATAATTATTATATTGTAAACCTTCAGAGTCTTTCCACTATTTATTGATTTATTTTTTTTTTTTTTTTTTTTTTTTTTTTTTTTTTTTTTTTTTTTGAGGAAGATCATCATAAAATTTCATTTATTCCAAAGAGCAAGTATTAAATCTATTCCTAAAAAAGAAGATAATCTATTTGATTAACAATTGTATAAAACTCATTTCGAAAATAGTCTCCAAAAGAATTTCGGAATATGGACTTAAAAATAATTTTATTAGGCCAGAGCAATTTGGATTTCGTAATAAAGAAGAATGTGTAATTTAATTTATTTCAATTTGAGAAATTTGTCAAATGTGTAAAAATAATAATAAAGAAACTTACCTTGCTTTTCTAGATTTAAAAAAGGCATATGATTTTGTTCCAATAGGAATTAACAAGTGTGCAACGATGGTGATTCGACCAGACACACCTCTTTTTCAAAATAAAAGAGATCCTACTTTTTATCTTGCTGGTCAACCAATCCCAATAACTAAATGTTATACCTATTTAGGTATACCATTTGTTAAAAGCTTATCGTTGAACTCTATTATTAAATTACTTAACTCTAAAGTTACTAAAGCTCTCTTTTCTTTTAGTAAATTTCTTTCAAATTCCAAAATACCTATTCCATTTAGGAAGATTATAATTAACTCTTATGTACTTAGTAAAGTCTCTTACTTTGCACCTTTACTTGGTTCAAATAAAGCGAGAACAAATAATACTCAGAAATTAATTAATAAAGGAAAAAGATGGATTGTATGTTTACAAAAAGTCAAATCTTTTATTAATGTATATTCTATTTCAAAAGATTTAAATATTCCTCCATTGTCAGCTAAATATGCTTTGTCTCAAGTCAAATATTTTGATAATTGGAAAGATTCAAATTGTATTATTTCCTATTTAGTTAATAATATTCCAAAATCTAGAAATATACATGGACGAAAGAAAGTAGAACTCTTAAAACGTAAACTAGAGATAAGAGGTAATAACGATAATAAAATCAAGAATTTTTATTGGAAAAGAGATATGAAAATCAATTCTATTAAAGCTGAATTTTATGATAAAAGCAGATTCGAAGAAACATCAAATTTTATAAAACTTTGTTATGAATATCCTGATCTTTTATATGGTTTCTATTGGCTATTGAGAACACGAAGCGGATATAGATTAGATGCTAGAATTGCTAAAGCTGAAAAAATAATAGATCAAATGTGTCCTAATTTTTGTCCCTGTTGTAAAAAATAAACAATGGATAAGGCATTGGTTAATTGATTGTCCATTTTTCAATCATATTCATAGTAAAGTTAATGATAAAATTTTATTTTTATATAATGCTTTTAACCGTGGCAACCTAACAAATGATATTGTTAATAGTAATAATGATAATAGCAATAGTAATAATAGTAATAGTAATAATAGTAATAGTAATAATAGTAATAGTTATAATTGTTATAGTAATATTAGTAATAGTATTTTTAGTAATGTTAGTAATAGTATTGAAAATAATGTGTATGTTGATTCTAGTGCATGTGAAAAAGTGTTTAATTTCCTTCTTGGAGGTCGAAGTATTAATAACAGTACAAGGGAATGGAAGGATCTATTTAAGTGCCAGATGAAATCAGGTGCTTATTCTGATACTCCATTCTTGGTGGTTACTGCGGCTCTTCTTCAATCGATTATACCTACTGCTATTGGCCAGCAATGGTCTTTGTTCAATAGGTTCAAATCGAATCGTACTACTACTACTAAGAGCGTCAATGCTGAAGAAACAGTAAGACAGGCCATCAGGGCTAGCGCAACCAATGAAGATCATAATTTCGTATCTTAAAATTATGATTAACATTACGAAGTCAAAATTAATTATTATACTACAGTATAATAATGCCCTTGTGAAGTCTTACAGATATTAATTAAATGAAACTAGAATATATTATATCATTATTTTGTGTTTTTTTTTTTTTTTTTGTTTATTTTTTATCTTTTTTTTTCTTTTTATTACATGTATTTTATCATATATTTAATTAATAAAGATGAAACAAGTTTGCTGCCGTTAAATAAAAAAAAAAAAAAAAAAAAATTCCAAAGAGCATAGAGTATAAATTTAAATTTAAATATAAATTATTGTATATAAACTCGATGCTCATGATGCCAAAACTGCCAATAGGCCTGAAGACGGCCGTCCAGAATGATGTATTTGTTGTTATAGAGAAAATAGTAATCCTTGATTGGAACATTAGTTTTCTAAATGCTATCTTTTATATGAATTTCGAAAAAAAAAAAATTTTATGAATATCGAAGTTCTTTAAAAAAATTTTTTATAATTTCTTAATATTGGACAATATCAAATAGTAATTTAAGCACTCTTGTCACAGATATGAATAATATAGAATCAAGTACTTATTTTGATAGTAGTAACGAAGTATATAATATTAATAATAATAATAATAATAGGACTGGTTTTGTAGATACTAAAAATACAAAAATGAATAATAATTATTCTTTGAATTTCCTTTAAGATTTTTTAAATAATAATAATAATAATAATAATAATAATAATAATAATAATAATAATAATAATAATAAATGCTTTATGAAGGAATTTGTAAAGAAAATAAATCTTTTCTTTAATTGTGAGCAAATAAAGATTACACCTATGGATTTTTATTGAATCATCAAAAATATAATTTTAAAATGAAGACCGAAAACATTGAAAATCTCTTTTCACTGATGGAAGATATCAAGGAAATGGAAAGCCTTCGTAAATATAGATTTGATCAATTTTTAACTGGAATAACTTTATTTCCACTTTATTAAACATATAAAATGGAATATTAAAATAGAAAATAATTAGAAAATAAATATAGGAGGTATTAAAAAAAATAATATAAATGAAAATAAATTTGGTATCAGAAGATTTCCCAATATGTTTCCCTTTATGTTATGATGAAAGTAACAGCACACCTAGTTTTACACATTAGATACTTTTTTAGGTTCTAAATTTGAAGAATTTAGGAAAACCATTCATTCAATTTGTTGATGAACTTTTTATTAATTTTTCTCTGATTGTTCATTAGAAATCTTTGAACATTTCTGATGATAAAAAGAAAGATTTTAAAGATAATATTAATTTTTTTTTCAAACTGTATCTCCTTTTTGGCATAAATATAGTATATCAATTACTAAAGATAAGTTTCTGGGAAAGAAGGAATTTCATATATTTTTTAATAAATATTATTAATTAAGGTTTGTTTCGAATCTAAACAAAACAAAACAAAACAAACAAACATATAAACAAAAAAAAGATATAATTTACTTTTAATTTTTATTATTTATATATATATATTTAACATATATATAATTATTTACATATATAAGTATATTATATTAATATTAATATTTTTTTTTTAACTTTCATAATTTTAATTTTAAATGATGTTTTTCAGTTCTTTAGTTTTATTCATATTATATTTATTCTTTTTTTATTTTTTTTTTTAATTATTTTTTTTTTATTTTTTTTTAATCAAAATAATTTAATTTATATTGTTTTTGTTTTGCATGTATTGATTATATATATTTTATTAGTTTCTCTACTTTTTTTTTTAAAAAAAAATAAAAAAAGAAACAATCTCATTTAAAGATATTCATATCAGGATAAAAAATTTTCATTTTCTGTCAAGTTTAAATATTTAAATTTCAAAGATAGACTTGTTGATATAATATAAAGTAGTAAAATTTATTTATTATCATTCTTGTTTTTTTTTTATCGTTTATAAAATTAATGTTTTATAAAAAAATAAATTTTAATATAAAGGAATTCAATATTCAATGTCAATTAAAAAAAATTTTTTTTTATATTCTAACATCTTAGTATGTTGAGATTCTTTATCTGTTAAATGATCAAGTACACTATACAGCAATTGAGCAATACTAAGTCATATTTTATCAATATATTTTATTATATTATTTATTTTAATGTATTTTAACATTAATTCGATATAAAATTTATTTACATTATTAATGCATAATATCATAATTTTAATATCATAATGTACAGTATTATAATTATAAATAGAAAGAAAGATGTCATCACAATAAACACAATAAATTTGAGATTCTTAGTGAAGAAATAGGAAATGAAGAACTTTCAATAGATTGAATAATTGAAAAGTTCATTAACACTACTAATTCCATTGCTAATGATTTATCGATTACATCTTAAACAAAAATCAGAAAAGCGATGTTTAGAATGTCACGAAAAATTTATTGTCTTCAAAAGGAAAAAACATATTAAATACAAACAAATTAAGTGTTATGTTTCTGAAAATGATTCCAATGAATTTACTAAAATAGTTGACTAGTATTACAGACTATGTGAATCATTTCATAAAAAAATGTAACGAATTTAGGAAAAAAGAATATTTATATTGGATTAAAATTGGATGTTCGTTAGCTCTTAAAAAGGATAGTAGGAAAGCATAGAAATGGATAAAAGAATGAAAAAATAAATAATCAATCTTTCATGGTCTCTCATCCTATTAAAACCAATAATAATGTACCTGTTTCTTCTACAGATGAAAAATTAAAAGCTTGGCATTCTTATTATAAATTCTTGGGGTTGGATTCTTCGGGTCATAGTCTTTCTAAAAATCACTGGAAAGATTCTGATGCACTAAGGAATTTTGGAAGACCAAGGCAATAAGAATGGGATATTAACCAAGGTATTAGAGATGAAGAAGTTAGCTAAGCAATCTCCTTTACTCCTAAGCTTGTGGTCCTGATGGTATTCCAATGGAATTCTTCAAAGCTTTGATTCCTTGTAAAAATGATTCGGTAGAATTAAATGAAAATATTAGTAATATTTCATCTGGCTTTAAATGTCTCAAAGCATTAATCAATCGTATTTGGAATGGTGATTTCCCAAAATCATGAAATAACGAATCAATAGTTTCTATTCATAAAAAGGGAGATCCATCAGATTGTAATAACTATCGTGACATCTCTCTTATCAATAATAGATTAAAAATTATAACAAAAATCATAGCTAATAGAATCTCTAAATATGGAATTGATGAAGGTTTTATAAGACCTGAACAATATAGATTTCGTAATCGAGAAGAATGTATAAGTCTTTACACTACATTAAGAATTATATGTAAGAGACAGAAATTTGAAAATAAGGATACTTACCTTGCTTTTTTGAACCTTGAAAAATTATTATTATATGTAAATATATATGTGGCGTGGTACCGATTATATAACTTCCTTCTTAGTGGAAGAGATGCAGACATTATTGATTTTAATTACAAAAAGGAATGGAATATTTTATTTAAGAACCAAATCATTTCTGGTGATTATTCAAAAATACCATTCTTGGTGCGATCTGCGGCTCTCTTTACAGAAATTATGCCTCGGGCTAGTACTCGGCAAGTGTTACTATTCCGAAAGTATAAGCGCAAACTAACCAAGGTGCGTCAACACTGAAAATGAAGTAAGACAGGCTAGCATGACCAATGCCTCTGAAGGAGAAGACCATAATTTCTTTCAGATAGTTAATTCAAACCCTAATCCATTAGGAGGTAAGGTTCATTGCATATGAACTTTTTTCTGAATTTATTTATACTCTTATTTTTGATTTTTACTTTTTATTTCAGGTTACTATTTCAATTATTACTATGTTCAAATTTGAAAAAATAATATTTATTTATTTTATTAATTCTGTGTTTTTTTATTTTTTATTAAAATTAAAAGTATTCATGTATTTTATTAAAGAATAAATAAATAAAGATTAAAGTTCGCAATAATTGTGGCTACAAAAAAAAAAAAAAATTAATTATAAATTTTTAAGATATATATTAAAAATTTATAATTAAAATACTGTACAAGGTATATATATTATTTTTAAATAATATATTAATTTAAATATTTATTATTTATTATTTATTATTTATTTATTAATCTATTTATTTATTTTCATGATTCATTTAAAGAAATTAAATATTACTATTACTATTTAAATTTTAGGACTTTTTTTTTAACTAAAATACAAGCACATAATAATTATACAAAATAAAATAAAATATAAAATTAAAACTTTTTTAATTCTTGATTTACAAATTAATTATCGTCAAGATAAAAATTTAAATATATTTTATTATTTATTATTTATTATTTATTATTTATTATTTATTATTTATTATTTATTATTTATTATTTATTATTTATTATTTATTATTTATTATTTATTATTTATTATTTATTATTTATTATTTATTATTTATTATTTATTATTTATTATTTATTATTTATTATTCAATTATTTATTATTTATTATTTATTATTTATTATTTATTATTTATTATTTATTATTTATTATTTATTATTTATTATTTATTATTTAATTATTTATTATTTATTATTATTTTTTTTATTTTTTATTTATTATTTAGTATTATTTTTTTTATATATTATTTTTATTATTAATTATTTATTATTTATTATTTATTATTTATTATTTATTATTTATTATTTATTATTTATTATTTATTATTTATTATTTATTATTTATTATTTATTATTTATTATTTATTATTTATTATTTATTATTTATTATTTATTATTTATTATTTATTAATAAATACTCTTTTTATTATTTATTGTTTATTATTTATTATTTATTATTTATTATTTATTAATAAATATACTTTTTATTATTTATTATTCATTATCTATATTATTATTTACAATTATTTATAATTTAATTATTCATTATTTATTTTTTATTTTAATCAAAATTTAATTTACTTATTTTTGATATTATTTTGTTATTGAACCATTCTTTTTTTCGAAAATGTTTTAAAAAAAAAGAATATTCTAACCTCTATAAATTTTAAATTTTAATCATTTTATAAAAAATTTTGTATTTTAATTTTTAATTTTTTTTTTTTTACTTTTTTCGTTTTAAACTTTATACATATTTATGCATAATTTAATAATAATGATAATAATAATAATAATAATAATAATATTTTTAATTAATTAAATGTTGTTTTAATTTTTTCTTTTATCTTTTTTTTTTATTTTTTTATTTTTTAAAATAATTTAATTAATTTAATGACTAAATATTCTATCCAAGAAAAAAAATACTAAATATAAATTATATATTGTATTAAATTATAATTATTATAATAATTATTCATAATTTAAATATTTATTTATTTGTTATTTTATTATTATTATTATTATTATTATTATTTAAAATTTACATCATGCATCGTATTATATGATGAACAAAAAGAAAAAAAAAAGTATATAAAAGATAATATTTCTTGAAATTTCTTTTTTTTTCCTTGAAAAAATAAAATTTAAAATTTTAATAATAAAAAAAAAGTAATTAAATAAAAAAAAAAAGTTATTATAAATAATAATAATAAAAAGAAAAAATATTATAGTAATAGTATAATAATAATAAATAAATAAAAAGGTATATTAAAATGTTTGTTAAAAATTCTCATATTATATTGGCTTTTATCTACTTTGCTTTATTGGTTTTATCTTCTCCTATAAAAGATAATTCTAATAAAGCTTTAAAGTCTTCTCAGGCGGAAGAAGAAGAAGTAACTCTTTCTGCTATTGAAATTTCTGATAATGAAGAAATAATCGAAGATAGTGGTGTAGAAATATTAAGTGATATTGAAGAAGAAAGTCAAGCCGCAATCAGTAATGATGATTTAATCAAAAGTGAAATAATAAAAGAAATTGAAGTTACCAATAAAATTCAAGAAATAGATAATGGATTTCGTTTTAGTAAAATTGAAGGAAATTATGGTCTTGATGAATTTATTAAAAGTAATGGTATTACTTCTGATGCGGATTTAATTGAATTTTTAAAAGAAAATCAATTAATATCTGAAAGTGCTAATATTACCCTAGAAGATCCTGGTTTTGCTTGTAGTTCCTTTTTAGTTCATAAAAGGGATGAAGATGGCTTTTACTTTGGAAGAAATTTTGATTGGATTCATTCTAAAGGTATGATTTTATTGACTTATCCAGAAAACGGTTATTCTTCTATTTCTACTGTTAATTTATCTTTTATTAAAGATAATAATAATAGTTTAACTGAAGAGGAACTCAAAAATCTTAGTGTCTATGTTCCTGTTGATGGTGTGAATGAAAAAGGACTCACTGTTTCAGCTAATATGGTTGGCTATATATATGTTGATAATGATACTCCAAAACCTGATATAACAGCGAGTGTTGCAATTCGTTTATTATTAGATAAAGCAGCTACTGTTGAAGAAGCCATTAATATTCTTAAAGAATATGATATGTATCAATCTCTTAATTTATACATTCATTTTGCTATTACTGATGCTGAAGGAAATGCTGTTGTTGTTGAATATATTAATAATGAAATGACATATGTTCATTCACCTATAAATGAAAACTTCTTTTTAACTCCTGGTGACTACTATGGCAATTATGTTTTTATTTTCTCAGAAGATAATATTGAAACTCTTCCTTTACCTCAAGATAGGTATAACATTATTAAGGAAAGATTAGAAAAATATCCAACAATGACAAGAGAACAAGTAAGAGATACTCTTTCGGCTTCTTCACAAGAAGGTACTTCTTGGAGTATTGTTTATGATAAAGATAATAAAGAAGCTTATTATTATTTCTATTTAGATTATGAACATGGATATCATGTTAAATTATAAAAATTATAAAAATGAATTAAATATAAGTTGATTCAATTTTATTGATTTTTATTATTAATTAATTATTATTATTATATTTATTATATTGCTTTTTTTTTTTATTATAATTATCCACTTTAATTTAATTTTAAAAATTAAGGAATAAAAAAAGGAAAGAAAAAAAAACTTTTTATTTTAATTTTTTTTTAAAAAAAAATATTTTTAAACTTAATAATAATAATAATAATAATAATAATAATATTAAAACAATACAAAACAAAAAAAAATATTATTATTTTTAAGAAATTAAAAATAATGATAAAAATTTTAATATTTGATATTTAGATATATATTAATTTAATGATATATATCTCAAATTGTAAAATATTTATAAAAAATTTTGTTAATAATAATTGAAATATTCAATTTTGTTTTGAATATTTTGAATATTTTATTTAAAAAAGTTTTAAAATATATAAAAAATTAAACCAAAGTTTTTCTTTTTTTTTAAAAAAAAAAAAAAAAAAAAGAAGTAATTAACAATTTTTATATATTTTTGAAAAAAAAAATATTATTATTATAATATATTTTTTCAAAAGAATTATATTTAAATTGTTCTTCAAGTAAGTAGTCTTTCTAATCAATTATTATGAAAAATAATTCTAATAACTTTTTATTAATTAAAAATATGATTATTATTATAATTTTTAATTTATTTTTTTCAATAAAAATATCTCTTTTATCAATTATTAATCAAAAAAGTAATAACGATTATCATCGATAAAAAAATTAATTTAATATTATTTTTAAGAAATTAAAAATATAAAATTAATTATAATATTTAATATTAAGATATATATCAATTTTATTATATATATATCTCAAATTGTAAAATATTTATATAATATTTTGTTAATTAATAATTGAAATATTCAATTATGTTTTGAATAATTTGAATATTTAATTTAAAAAATTTTAAAGCAATTAAAAAATTAAACCTAAATTTTTTTTTAAAAAAAAAAAAAAGTAATTAAAAACAATTTTTATAAATTTTTGGAAAAAAGAGTATTATTATTGTAATATATTTTTTCTAAAGAGATATATTTAGATTGTTCTTATAGTAATAACTTATCTAATCAATTATTATGAAAAGATTAATAATGACATCTTTTTATAAATTAAAAATATGATTACTATTATAATTTATATTTTTTTTAGTAAAAATATCTCTTTAATCAATTATTAATCAAAAAAAAATAATTAATTACGAGATGAAAAAAAAAAAAAAAAAAAAAAAAAAAAAAAAATTAAAAAATATTGAAAAATATTATTAATTAATTAAAGTGAAAAAAGATAATAAATTGTAAAGTAAATAAAATGAAATAAATAAAAATGTTAAAAGTAAAAAAGGTTTAACAAAAAAAAAATAAATTCAATAAATTAAATTATTAAATATGATTATTGAAATTATAATAATCAACAATTAAAATTTTACTTTATATTTTATTATATTGAAAATCTTCAGAGTCTTTTCACTATTTATTGTTTTTTTTTTTTTTTTTTTTTTTTTTTTTTTTTTTGAGGGAAGATCATCATAAAATTTCATTTGTTCCAAAGAGAATAGAGTATAAATTTAAATTCAAATATTAATTATTATATAAAAATTTGATGATCATGTTGCCAAAACTGGCAATAGGATTCAAGACGAATGTCCAAAAATATGTAAATTAAATTTCTAAACTCCCACAGACTGATCATTTCTTATATCTTTTATTTATTATTATTTTTTTATATATTTATATATATATATATTTAATTATATATACTTTAATTTTTTAATATTTTTATATATACTTTATTTTTATTTTTATTTTTACCTTTTATATATATATATTTATATATTTAGATTCTTGTATGAACCAGATAAGTATAACTTTTTTTTCCTTTTTTCATGTTATTCAATTTCTCTCTGTTTCGTTATCCTTCATTTTTTATTTATTTATTTATTTATTCTTTTAATATTTTCTTCTCCATATAAATGAACCAAATACTTATTTTTCATTTCTTCCACTTTACTTATTATTATGTTAATATTTTATTATTTTTAATCTTTCACTTTATATGAATTCTTACTTTAAAATATTTCCAGTTTAATACAATTATCCTACTTCATTTTTTTAATTTATTATTCTCAACAATAGTTAAACTTCAATGTTATGATATACAATAATAAAAAAAAATAAAAAAATATTAAGAACAAACTTACCTATAATTATCTAATCACTCATTTTGGAATCAAAAATGTTGTATTGGCAATATCTATTTTCCTCAATATAGATAGTCTGAAGCTTGTTTAAATACTTTCTCTGAAATGGAAAAATAGTTAAATAGTCATAATAAGGAAAATTTAGCCGTTGTTCTTTTAGGAGATTTTAGTACTCCCTTCATAAAACTAAAAGAAGTATATTATAAAAAAATTTCCCTAGCTGGACTGATGCTAATCTTACTGGCAGTAATATTACTTATTCTAAAAGGTTCCAAATCTTCTTGCATCGATCATATTATCTATAATAAAGCTATGATTCCTCATGTACATTTATCTTCTGTTTGCTCATTTGCTAATGATATTTCTGATCTTAAAATTAAGAACTGGTTATAAATATAATACCACTATTGCAATTAGATGTGGTAGAGTTTCTGACGATTGTATCATACTAATATAATACCGATCATCAGTAGCTCTCTTGAGTTACTTTTTTGAGAAGTTTAGCAAAAACACTTTCATTACCAAGAGTGCAGTTAGAATTACTACTGTTAATCCTCATCAATACACATTTACTAACAGCACAGTTCCGAACACAGAACCTATAGTAAATAATAAAATTGAAAATTGATATAATTAATGAATTAGATAAAAAGTCTAATATTTTTATGGATGATTTACATGAAAAATATAATAAATTAATTAGTCAGTATAAAAGAGACTTTTCAACTTTAAAAAGATACAAAGAATTCATGGCTGAAAATAATATCTCAGTTCAAGACTTAGATATAAATTAAAAAACAATGATATAATTGAATTAGAAATATGTATTAAAACAGGAAATAAGATATTTAAAGGATATGTTAATAATCAATGTGTATGTTCTGTTAAATTTAATTTGGGTGATATATATATATTATGGCATCCATTCAAAATATTTCAAACTACATTGAAGTTCTTGAATATTATATTACACCTATATGAAATATTTGTCATTTAATATAATTTTTAATAAAAAAATTCTTAAATAATATATATATATATATAATATAAGAAATTTTCATACTTTATTCCAATCTTTTATATTGTTATTTATAAATAATAAATTCATGTTTTAATAATAATAATACTAAATTTAATTTTTTTTTTTTTTTTTTTTTTTTTTTTAGTATATTTAATTAAAAATACCATTAAAAGAAAATTAGTAATATTGTTAACTTTTAAACAGTTTATAAATTATTATTTTTTTTTAAAATGAATTATCATCATTTATTAAATAAAATAATATAATAAACTTTGAACCATTTTTAATATAATGCTAGGTCATAACTTATACTATAAACGTTATATAGATTAAAAACTTTATAAGATTTCTTTTTAAAATATATGTGCTTTATTTTTTTTTTTTTATTTTTTTATTTTAGTATTTTACTAAAAATTTCATTTAATTAATTAATTAATTAATTAATTATTTATTTATTTATTTATTTATTTATTTATTTATTTATTTATTTATTTATTTATTTATTTATTTATTTTTATTTGTATTTATATTTGTATTTTTATTTTTATTTCCTTTGGTTTGTTTTTATTTTTATTTTTATTTTTGTTTTTATTTTGATTTTGATTTTGATTTTGATTTTGATTTTGATTTTGATTTTTATTTCCTTTGGTTTATTTTTATTTTTATTTTTATTTTTATTTTTATTTTTATTTTTATTTTTATTTTTATTTTTATTTTTATTTTTATTTTTATTTTTATTTTTATTTTTATTTTTATTTTTATTTTTTTTTTTTATTTTTATTTTTATTTTTATTTTTAAATAAAATATTGATTTTAAATGAATGATTAAAAAATTTATTACAAAAGAAAAAAAAAATTTAAGAAATTATAATGATAATATGAATAAAAACAACAATAAAAAAAATTGAAATATCATATAAAAATATATATTATGATTTATATATTTATTTATAATTAAATTTTCGAAGTCTAAATTACAAAGAAATATCTAATTTTTGAACAAATATTTCCAATAAACCAACTACTAGTATGGGTTAAAAAATATTAGTAAAAATTAAAATATAAATAAATTGATATTTATTCAATAAAAAAAAAAAAAAAAAAAAAAAAAAAAAAGTATAACAGATAAAAAGACCTTAATATTTAATATTTAATATTTAGTATTTATGATAAAAAGTTCTAAAGTAATGTATATTAATATATTATAAAATGTATTAATGATATAATATATATAATAGATTAAATATTGAATTAATGTATAATATTAAATAATTGAGTCCTTTTTATTATAAATTATAAAATAATAATTAATAAATAAATATATATATAATAATATAAATTTTATATGTGTCTACACTACATTTTGAGTGACTCCTTAACAGATTAAGAGTCTCATTGCTGAAAGATTTATTTTTTTTTTATATAGAACATTTTATGATATTATTAAATTTTAATAAATAACACTTAATTTTTATTTTATTTTATATATATAAGATGTTACAAACGATTCTGACTTATTTGATATTGATGATAATCCTAATTCTAATAATAATAATAAAAATAGCATCATTAATAAAATTAATAAATCTTATGGTAATACATCAAAATCTGTTTTTGGTATAAAAAAATTTTGAAATGTCAAAAGAAAATTTCCTTGATTGGTATAAACCATTTTTGAAGACATTTAATCGTCAATGATTTAGATACCTTTATTAACAATCAAACAGATATTAAAATTTTGGATCGAAAACAAATAAAAGATAATAATGCGATCCAGTCAATAATAATTAATAGCCTGAATAAAAAAATAATCAAAATTACCTTAGTGGATGAAGAACTGCCTACCAAATAATGCAAAAATTGAAAAGTCGCTACTATCAATCTTGACAAGCATCATTAAATATCTTAGAACAAAAAATCAAAATTTTGAAAATTAATAATAATGATTATGTTCAAGAATATCAATGAATTTAATAATCTTTTTGAACAATATCAAACTGAGTGTGAAAATTTAAATAAAAAAATCAATGGATGAAGAAACAAAACTTTTATATTCATTTATTGAACTAGATAAAACTGGTATTAATTCACCTCCTATATACAGCTTAAATAATTTTAAAATAATTTAATTAATAAATTATATAAAAGACATGACTTTTTCGAAAAGACAAAAAATATTAAAATATTCAACATTTCATTATCTATATATAGTTAAAAAATATATATATAATTATTATTATTATTTCATTATTTGTAATAAAATATATATATATATAATACTTAATGAACTGGGAATGTTATGTAATGTATGTCAATATATTATAAAATATATTTATATTAATAATATTATAAAATATATAAATAATAATTAATTTATAAAAAAAAATATATTTTGTAAATAATAAATTTATATTAATTCTGTCTAAATAAAATTTTATTATTATTTATGGTTTTTTAAATTATTTAAATCATTTAATGTCCAAAATTGAATATTAATATATATCCAAAAAAAAAAATTATATATAATACTTGTTTTGGACATATTTAATTAAACTAATCATATTAATTTTCAAATTTTATTGAAAGAATTAATTAAACGGAAACAATAACTATTTTAAATTATATAATCTTATTCTGCATTTTTTTTTTTTTTTTTATTTTTCTTTCCTAAAAAAAAAAAAAAATTTAGTATACATATAAAAAGAAATCACAGAAATAGTAAAAACAAAAACAATAAAAAATAAAAATAAATAAATAAATAAATAAATGGATACTTCTATTGAATTAAAATGTCTTCATTGTAAATTTGAAGGTCACGAAAATAAAGAGATTATAGGATTTTGTGTTGATGAAAAATGTAGTGAAAATAATAAATTTGCTTGTTCTGAATGCTTTTTTGATAATCATTCTATGCATAAAATGATAAGAATAAAAGAAATGAAAAATTTAATTCAAACTAAAAATGATGATTATAACGAATATTATATGGAAGAACAAAGACTATTAGAAATTTTTGAAAAACATGAATTAAATCAAAGAGAAAAAATAATAAAATTGAAAATTGATATTATTAAAGAATTAGATAAAAAGGCTAATATTTTTATGGATGATTTACATGAAAAATATAATAAGTTAATTAGTAAGTATAAAAGAGATTTTTCAACTTTAAAAAGATATAAAGAATTCATGGCTGAAAATAATATCTCGGTTCAAGACTTAGATTTAAGTAAGTTAGCAGAATTATGTCTTAATATTTATAATGCTAATGAAAAAGAAAAAGAAAATGAAGAAGAAGAAAATTATGAAGAAGAAGAAAATTATGAAGAAGAAGAAAATTATGAAAAAGAAGAAAATTATGAAAAAGAAGAAAATGATGAAGAAATTAACAATGATTTAAAAGCGATTGATGTTAATTTAGATAATTATATAAAAGAACAGTCTTCTATAATGATTAATTATACAAATGAAAATTTTTTAAAAAAATTAAAAAATTTATTTAGTACGCAGAGTATATTTGAATGGTGTGATAAAACCTATAATACATATGGCTTTTGTTATCAATTAACTAATAATAATACTAGAGGAACAAAAATAGCACAAAATGGAACTAGAATAATACTACGATCAAAAAATAAATTAGAAGATAATCTTATATATAATATAAAATTTAAAATAGGATTACAACAATATGGAAATTTTGAAGTAGGAATAGGTAAAGAATTAAATGGAGACTTCTATTCGTTAAGACTTAAAGATATAATATCTTTTACTAATAGAGGAATATGGAATTCAGGTAGTAGAGTATATAGATTTAAATTAAAAAACAATGATATATATATAATTAAATTAGAAATATGTACTAAAAAAGGAAATAAGACACTTAAAGGATATGTAAATGACCAATATGTATATTCCGTTGATTTTGATTTGGATGATATATATATTATGGCATCCATTCAAAATATTTCAAACTACATTGAAGTTCTTGAATATTATATTACACCTATATGAAATATTTGTTATTTAATATAATTTTAATAAAAAAAATTCTTAAATAATATATATATATATATATATATACATAATATAAGAAATTTTCATATTTTATTCCAATCTTTTATATTGTTATTTATTAATAACAAATTCATGTTTTAATAATAATAATACTAAATTTAATTTTTTTTTTTTATAATTAGATTTTTTTTTTTTTTTTTTTTTTTTTTTTAAGTATATTTAATTAAAAATACCATTAAAAGAAAATTAGTAATATTGTTAACTTTTAAATAGTTTATAAATTATTATTATTTTTTTTTTATAATGAATTATCATCTTCATTTATTAAATAAAATAATATAATAAACTTTGAACCATTTTTGATACAATGCTAGGTCATAACTTATACTATAAACGTTATATTAATTAATAACTTTATAAGATTTCTTTTTTAAAAATATATGTGCTTTATTTTTTTTTTTTTATTTTTTTATTTTAGTATTTTACTAAAAATTTCATTTATTTAATTAATTAATTAATTAATTATTTAATTATTTATTTATTTATTTATTTATTTATTTATTTATTTATTTATTTATTTATTTATTTATTTATTTATTTATTTATTTATTTATTTATTTATTTATTTATTTATTTTATTGTATTTTTATTTTTATTTTTATTTTTATTTTTATTTCCTTTGGTTTGTTTTTATTTTTATTTTTATTTCCTTTGGTTTATTTTTATTTTTATTTTTATTTTTATTTCCTTTGGTTTGTTTTTATTTTTATTTTTATTTCCTTTGGTTTGTTTTTATTTTTATTTTTATTTTTATTTTTATTTTTATTTCCTTTGGTTTGTTTTTATTTTTATTTTTATTTTTATTTTTATTTTTATTTTTATTTTTATTTTATTTTTATTTTTATTTTTATTTTTATTTTTATTTTTATTTTTATTTTTATTTTATTTTTATTTTTATTTTTATTTTTATTTTTATTTTTATTTTTATTTTTATTTTTATTTTTATTTTTATTTTTATTTTTATTTTTATTTTTATTTTTATTTTTATTTTTATTTTTATTTCCTTTGGTTTGTTTTTATTTTTATTTTTATTTTTATTTTTATTTTTATTTTTATTTTTATTTTATTTTTATTTTTATTTTTATTTTTATTTTTATTTTTATTTTTATTTTTATTTTTATTTTTATTTTATTTTTATTTTTATTTTTATTTTTATTTTTATTTTATATGTTTATGATTATATGTATTAGACTCAAAGTATTGATATTATGTTATTAATTTTATTATTATATATATAATTTATATGTAACATATATAATAGTTAAATGTATTAGTAATAAATTATATTTATTACTTTGATAATTATAACACATCTATTGTTCCCGTTTTTATGCTTTTTTGTAATTTGTAATACTAATATTAGTTATATGTATTCTTATGTAGAAAATATTGTATCCATAGTTGATATATATGATATAGTATTTTATAAAGCATTAAGCATTATATGATTATATATACTAACTAGTATTACATAGTAATTAATGATTATATATATCTACTAGTATGATATAGCAATTAATGATTATGTCCGTGACATAGTCATTTAGTAAAGCATTAACATTGATAGTATTATTTATTATTTACTACTTGGAAATACCGTGTGAAATCTCTCACCCACTTTTGATCATTTTAGGCATTGTCGCAAACAGTCAAGGTCAAACTCAAATTCATTTCGTATTTGAATTCATAATTCCAAGACATTTACCTGAATTTTTAAATGAGGTGACAATAAACTCTGTTAGTTTTTTTAACCTAACATACATGATGATTGAAGATGGATTATATGCGTCACACATAATAATGGTTCCCTGATCGATATTTGTGTCATCAAGAGACCAGGCAGATTATTAATAATTTAAAAGAAGCCCCCTTTTAATGATTTTTAAGAATTTTCCCACTTAGCTTAGCTGTGTCGAAATGGACACATAACATAACCAATTTGTAGGTAAAAGAAACCGGCCTGAGAACAAACAGAAACATAAACATAAACATTCTAGGTTGTAGTATAACCAAACATTTTTTTTGCATTTTTGTGTTTTTCAGGGGGTGGGGGCGTTGAACAAGAAAACAAAAAATTTTCTGTCCCAAAAAACAAGAACCCTATTTGATCCTCAAGTTTTATCCTATGGCTTGAGATATCCAACCATTTTCACATTGATTGAATCATTGTCGCTATCCTCCTTTCCTAAAACCTTCGTCAAAGGAGATAATGGTGATTTGATTAGTCCGTCAACAATGTAATCAAAAAAAAAAAGATGTATGTATGATAAAATATAAAAAACAATTAAGTAAATTTTAATATTATTTATGATAGAAAACATAAAACAACTATATAAATAAATAAACATAAATATTCATAATTAAATAAATTTTTTTAATTGATAAAAAAAAATTATCATAAAACTAATATCTTGTATAGATATCTATTTAAATAAATAAATAATATTTAAATAATAATTAAATAATAATAATAATAATAATAATAATAATAATAATAATATAAATAATTTTGATGATTTATTAATAATTAAAATCTATTCCAAAAAAAAAAAAAAAAAAAAGTAAAGCCTCAAAGTATTTTAATTCTTATTAAATTAGGTTAGTTTAAATAATCTTAGAGGTAGTAAAATGTTACACTCGGCCAAGTGGCATTATTGACATGAATAAATGAATAAAAAATAAACAAGAAAAAAAAATAATAATAATAAATAAATAAAATAAGAAATCAAATAACAAATAACAAATTACAAATAAATAAATAAAAGATTAAAACACTAAATAAGTCTACTACAGCATATTGTATTTTTGAACTTTTTTTTTATTTTTATTTTAATATTGTCTTAATACTGGTTTTTAAATAATTATTAATTCAAATTATGAATTTTATATTTGAAAATAATAAAATAATTTAACTCTCTATAAATAATATTATAATAATTAGGTAATAATAGCTAATTTTAAATATATATACATATATATATATATTTTTTAAGATTTTTAAGCTAACCTAATTCAATGATAATTAAAATTTTTCAATAATTAATTTTTTTTTTTTTTTTTTTTTTAGGAATAAATTTTAATTATTGATATATTAAAAAATTTTTACAACTGATATTTTAATGATCATTTTTCATTTGGTCCTATCTATTAATTTTTTTTTTTAATTATCTTTTATTTAATCAATTATTTTAATATTTAAAATCATCTAATATAAAAAAAAAAATTAACAAAACAATAATTCAACATAATTAAAAATTATCTTTATTACTTTTTTTTTCTTTTTTTTTTTTTTTTTTTTTTTTTTTTAAACCATGCTTCCATATTTTTATAATATTTAATTAAAAAACGTTAATTTCGTCAAGTTCTTTTTAGTTTTTTTTTTTTTTTTTTTTTTATAAAGATTCTTCTTCTTTAAATTTTAAATAATAGCATTATTGATAAAAGCTATAATTATTAAACTTTTTTTATCAATACTATTTTAATGATGAGACAATTCAAATCTATAAAAATCCTTTTAGAAATATTTGATTTTAAGGGGGTAGGGTAATAGGCAAAATAAAATAAAAAAAAAAATAAAATATTAAAGGAAATTTACTTAAACTAATTCTTTATACTAATTATATAAAAAAAATCTTTTTTTTTTTTTTTTACTTCATATTCTCTTTTGCATAAAATATATTAATATATTTGACATAATTATAAAACTATAAATTCCTGACTCTTAACAAAATATTACAAAATAATTTTTAAAAAAGTATTAAAGAATATTTTTATAATTAAATATTATTAATTCGTTATTTTAATAGTATTAAAACAAACATAAAATAAAATATATATATGTATGTATATATATTGTTTTTATGAATATTTTTGTATAGTTAATTATTATTTTATTGTTAAAAAATATAAGTTTTTAGCTAGAATTAATAATTATTTAAAAACTATTATTAAGACAATATTAAAATAATAATTAAATAAAATTTCTTATTTTATAAAATAAGACTTTTTTTATGTTTTAGTTGAAATTATTTATATTTTATTTTTTATTCATTTATTCATTTATTTTTTTATTTTTTAAACAATAAAAGTATGTTCCCTTTCTTGTATAAAATATATATATATATATACAATTATTTTTTTTTTTTCTTCCTTTTTTTTTTTTTTTTATTATTATTATTAACAATAGTTTTCTTCAATAAAAAGTTCATAGCATTAAAAAAAAAAAAAAAAAAAAAGAATTATTTTTTATTTATTCATTTGACTATAGCAATGCGCCACTTAGTGAAATGTAACACTGAAACATTCTGAAATCATCATTATTTTTCATATATTCATTAATTAATTATTGGAAGTGGTGTAATTTGTTAAAGTTTGTCTATTGTAGCTTTTAAAATTTTTAATTTAACACCACAACATTGTAGTATTGATTCAACTGATATTTAATTACTACTATGCAGATAATTAAATATTTTTATATGGTCAATTCTCTTTTTTTTTTTTTTTAATGTTTTAATTCTTTAATATATTAAATAAATATTAATTAATCTGTTTTTTTTCTTTTTTTTTTTAATATAACAAATATAAAAGGCGCTATGAAAATACTTTATTTAATGTCAAAAATATTTAAGATCTTATTAATTATTAACACATTTATTTTTTCCATTAAATTATTTTATTTATTATTATTATTATTATAATTATTTTATTTATTTATTTTATTAAACGCCACATTTTTTGAAATACATTACGATTTTATTTATTTATTGATACGCAATTATATTAAAAGAATATGGATTAACAATTGTCAAATTTATAATAATACAATAATATATATAATAATTATAGTTTTAATTTTTACAGAATAAATAAGTGAATAAATGAATAAATGAATAATAAATTAAATAATTAAATAGAATTTACTAATAATAATAATATTATTATTATTAATTAATTTTTTTTTGGTTATTTTATATTAACTATATATGTATAATTTAATTATAAATTATACTTAAATAGGTAATACTTAATAAAATAAAAATTCCGAAAACTAATTTCTTTTATTATTGAGAATTTATTTAAATTGTCATTAATTCACTTATTTATTAATTAATTATTTATTTATTTATTTATTTATTTATTTATTTATTTATTTATTTATTTATTTATTTATTTATTTATTTATTCACACATTTGAATACTTATTCTTCAATTAGTCTTTTTTTTAAGTATTTTTTTTTTTTTAAAGATTTTTAGATATTACTTTTGATCTAATTTTATTTTATTTTTTTTATTTTTTTTAATTTTTTTAACTTTTTTTTATTTAAATCCTATTCAAACTTTTTTCAACTCTAAAATACGCTGTCACATTTTAAGTTTTTTTTTTTTTAACTTTTTTTTTATCCTATTCTAACTTTTTTTCAATTCTCAAATAAAAGTGTTTAAATGCAATCTTAAAATTAAAGCAAATCATTTTAAAATCAAATAATTAATAAAAATTTAAAAAATAATAAAATAAAAATTTAAAAAATAAAAAAAAGTTTTTCCCTTCTTCTTTGGAATATTTTTATTCCTCTTTTGTTAACTTTATTTCTATAATTAATTTATTTTTTTCCATTTAAAAAAAAATTTTTTTTTTTTTTTTAGTTGTCATTAAATTAAATTAAATTAAATTTATTCACTGTATAAAAAAAAAAAAAATTTATTAATACATAACATAAAAAGAAAAGAAAAGAAAAAAAGAGAGAAGAGAAAAAGAACGTTAAATCTCCCGCTTTTTTATTTTTTTCTTTTTATTTTTTACTTTTTAACTGGTAACAAATTCATGAGTATGGAATAACCAAAAATAAATAATTTTATACTATTTTAATTTAACAAAATAACCAAAATAACCAAAAAAAAAAAATTACAAGAGGAAGTCTGCCTACCACATCAATCCCTCTTTTTTTTTTTTTAAAGAAATATTAATTAAAATTGGAGATGATGATGATTAAAAATTAGAATACTCTTTAAACGATAGCATTAAAATTGATTATTCTATCTATATTATATATGATTTATCATATATAGAACTAATTATATAAAACTATCCAATATTCTATATTCTATATATATATAAATTATAACTAAATAGATAGAACTAATTATATAAAACCATATAATTCTATATATATTATAAAAAATTATATAAAACTATCCAATATTGAACTATCCAATACTCTATATATAGTATAAATAATTATATAGAATTATATAATATTCCATATAGTATAAATAATTATATAGAATGATATAATATTCTATATATATATATTTTAAATAATTAAATAAAATTATATAATATTCCATATATATATTATAAATAATTATATAGAACTATGTAAACAAATATATGTGAATTTTTACATTTATATATATATATAATATATAATAATAAATAATTATATAGAACTATGTAAACAAATATATGTGAATTTTTACATTTATATATATATATAATATATAATAAAACTAGAATAACAATATAAATAAAATTAATAGAATTATGTAAATATAAAAATTATTACAAAATATAAAATAAATGTAATAATGAAATAACTATTAATATATTTAAATCTATAGAGATTAATATAATTAAATACGACATATATATGTTATATATACAATAAGATATATAATTATATATTAATATATATATATATATATTAAATATATATATTAATATATATTAAATATAATGATAATAAAATAGTTAAATATAGAGAATAATAATAAAATAATTAAATATAATAGTTTTTTTGTTTTTTTTTTTTTATATTTATAGAATCAATAAAATTTTTTTTTTTAGACTATTGAAATGACAGTCATTGGCTGAATAATTTAATTATAAGATTTTGACCAATGAAATGGAATGAATGATACACCATAAATGTTAGTAAAATAAATTAAAAAAAAAAAATTCATTTAATTAATAATAATTTAAAAGATTCTGTAAATTATTTAATAATAAAATGATTTATTGTAACCTCTTCCTTTAATTCTTTCTTAATAATTATGCAATTATTCAATTAATTCATTAATTATTTTATTATTCATTAATTATTTTATTATTTATTAATTATTTTATTATTCATTAATTATTTTATTATTTATTAATTATTTTATTATTTATTAATTATTTTATTATTCATTAATTATTTTATTATTTATTAATTATTTTATTATTCATTAATTATTTTATTATTTATTAATTATTTTATTATTCATTAATTATTTTATTATTTATTAATTATTTTATTATTCATTAATTATTTTATTATTTATTAATTATTTTATTATTTATTAATTATTTTATTATTCATTAATTATTTTATTATTTATTAATTATTTTATTATTTATTAATTATTTTATTATTTATTAATTATTTTATTATTTATTAATTATTTTATTATTCATTAATTATTTTATTATTCATTAATTATTTTATTATTCATTAATTATTTTATTATTCATTAATTATTTTATTATTTATTAATTATTTTATTATTCATTAATTATTTTATTATTTATTAATTATTTTATTATTCATTAATTATTTTATTATTTATTAATTATTTTATTATTCATTAATTATTTTATTATTTATTAATTATTTTATTATTCATTAATTATTTTATTATTTATTAATTATTTTATTATTTATTAATTATTTTATTATTCATTAATTATTTTATTATTTATTAATTATTTTATTATTCATTAATTATTTTATTATTCATTAATTATTTTATTATTTATTAATTATTTTATTATTCATTAATTATTTTATTATTTATTAATTATTTTATTATTCATTAATTATTTTATTATTTATTAATTATTTTATTATTCATTAATTATTTTATTATTTATTAATTATTTTATTATTCATTAATTATTTTATTATTCATTAATTATTTTATTATTTATTAATTATTTTATTATTCATTAATTATTTTATTATTTATTAATTATTTTATTATTCATTAATTATTAGTATTATTAGTATTATTAGTAATATTCAATTATTTAATGTTAATTCGTTCCATTTTATTAATTATTATCTAGGATTATTCAATTATTGATTATTTATTATTTATTAATATTATGGTTATCTTTTATCTGTCAGCTTTTTCATATTTATTTATGAGAACATTTAAGAGAATAAATATAAACTAATAATAAGATAGTGATTGAAAAAGATGTTTGTATCAATAAGTAATAATTAAAATAATAAAATGAATGCCATTAATTAATCTTATTAATTAATGAATAATTAATATCTATATGTCAAAGAGTAATAACAAAAAAAAAAATATGTATATATATATTAAAAGTTATAGTATATAAAATAGAAAAGAACCTTTCAGACTTTATTTAATTCATTCGTATAGTGTAACTTAAATATTCATAAATAAATCATTTAAATTAATTATATACAGTATTATGCATAGAATAAATATTATAAATAGTGTAAATTTATGAAATAAATACCAAAATGTCAAAAATATATATAAAAAAAATATAAACTCTTTTATTTATAAAAAAAAATAATAATAAGAAAAAAAAGAATGATAGAATAATTAGAAATAATTTAAAGTAGAATAAATTAAAATATTTTATATAAAAAAATAAAGAAAAAATAACATAAAATGTATTTATTATTTATTATTATTTTATTATTATTTTATTTATAAGGGTTAGATCTTAACTATGAGAATAAAATAAAATAAAATAAAAATTTTTTTTAATTTTTTTTTTTAAATTTAAATTTAAATTCTGTATTAAATAAAAATTAATTAATCCAAAACTAATTAATTAAAAATTTTTTATTTTTTTTTTTTTTAATTTTAATTTTAATTTTAACTCTATTTGATGATGGTGAAATTTTTGATTTTTTGACTTTCTGCATGGCTAAATTAACTTTATGTTCAAAAAACTTTTTTTAATTTCTTTGATTTCCTTTTTTTTTTTTTTATATTTAATGATTTAATTATTAATAAATATTCTTTTTATATTATTATTTATTAATAAATATTCTTTTTATATTATTATTTATTAATAAATATTCTTTTTATATTATTATTTATTAATAAATATTCTTTTTATATTATTATTTATTAATAAATACTCTTTTTATTATTTATTATTTAATATTCATTAATAAATACTCTTTTTATTATTTATTATTTATTATTTATTAATAAATACTCTTTTTATTATTTATTATTTAATTAATTATTTATTATTTATTATAATTAAAATAAAATTTAACCTTAATTTTTTAATGTAATGTAATGTACGTATTGAGAATGAATAAATAAATAAATAAATAAATAAATAAATGATTAATAAATAAATGATTAATAAATAAATAGATAAATAAATAAATATTAATAAATAGATAGATAGATAGAGAGATAAATAAAAAAATACTAAATGCATTTATAAAATTATTTTCATCGGTTTAACTGCATTTAATTTTTATTTCACTGTACCCATCTACTGAAGTAAAAATTCATTATAATTTGGTAAATAAACAAATATTTATAATGTGCATGATGCTCGTCTCTCAATTATTGAAATAAAATTTAAGGTCATATCTATTTAAAACTATCTTTATTCTTTAATAACTTTACTTTCATTATAATTATTAATGCACAACTATTATTATTATTTTAATTATTATCATTATTATCAATATAATTATTTTAATTATTATCATTATTATCATTATTATTATTATCATTATCATGATTATCAATATAATTATTTAATTATTTATTATTTATTATTCAATTATTCAATATTTATTATTTATTATTCAATTATTTATTATTTAATTATTTATTATTTATTATTTCAATTATTTATTATTCAATTATTTATTATTTATTTATTATTTATTATTTATTATTCAATTATTTATTTATGATTATCTATTATTTATTTATTATTATATTATTTATTATTCAATTATTTATTATTTATTTATTATTTATTATTTATTTATTATTTATTATTATTATATTTATTATTATTATTTATTATTTATTTATTATTTATTTATTATTTATTATTTATTATTTATTTATTATTTATTATTTATTATTTATTTATTATTTATTATTTATTTATTATTTATTATTTATTTATTAATTATCAATATAATTATAATTACTAGTATCTTTTTTTATAAAACTTTAATAATTATAATAGAAGACATGAATATGAGAGTACTAGCCATCCTATTATATATATTATATATATTGACATATATTGATATATATTTAATTAATTTAATCTATTTAAATAGCAATCTTTATTTTTTTTTATTTTGAGTATGTTAAATTATTACCATAATTAATTATTATTTGATATTTATTAATTACTTGATATTTATTAATTATTAGATATTTATTAATTATTAGATATTTATTAATTACTTGATATTTATTAATTATTTGATATTAATTATTTGATATTAATTATTTGATATTAATTATTTGATATTTATTCATTTGAAATAAATATATATTCTGTTTCATTCATTTATTAATTATAATCATAATAATCATAATAATAATAATAGTAATAATAATAATAATTGTAATAAATAATAAATAATAAAAAGAGTATTTATTAATAAATAATAAATAATTAAATAATCAAAAATCAATAATAATTAAATAATAATAAAAAGAGTATTTATTAATAAATATTAATTACTAATGAATGTTAATAAATAAATGAATAAATGAATATTAAATTAATAAATATATTAATAAATATAAATAAATAATAAATAAATAAATAATTTTTAATATTAAAAATAAGAAATCCATAAACTCAAAATTATTTTATTTTTTATTTTTATTTTTATTTTTATTTTTTTTTTTTTTTTTACTTTTTATGGCTTAATTAATTAATCCATAGTTTATAAGCTTTATTAGCTTTCTATGTGAATATTTTTTTTTGAAAAATTAATTATACATATTTCATTATAATTATAATATATTAAGATCATTTATTATTTTTTACTTTAATTAAAAATTTTATATAATAATAATTTTTATTTTTTTTTATTTTATTTTTTTTTTTTTTAAATATAATTTTTTATTTTTTATTTTTTATTTTTTTTATTATTTTATCATTTTGTTATTTTATCTATTTAAATCTGTTTAAATTTGTTTAAATTACTTACTTATTGATATTATTATTAATTTTTTATAATATAACCATTTTATATATTTATTTTTTTTTTCACATATTAGAATATTAATAACAATAATAAGTAGTAGTAATTAGAAACAATCCATCAAATAAATACTTCAAATATAGATATATATAAAAATAATAATTTATATAATTTAAATACAAGAAAAAAAATACATTATAGATAAATTTTTTAAATATTTTAAACCTACCTATTTATATTTAAATAATGGCTTCATTATTACTTTTAATATTATTTATTGCAAACGTTTTATTTGCAAATGCAGAAGGTAAAATTTTATTACATGATTAAACCATTTAAATTTATGTTTTTATTGATATTATATTATATGAAAAGTTATCAATATCTATAATTTTATTTTATTTTGTTTAATAAAGATTTATAATTATATATTATTATTTCTTTAACAATATTATATATTTCTTTAAACCTCACATACATCTATCTATATAATACTTTTGTTGTATTTTTAATTGTATAGTTTCTTTTAAGGTGATTGCTATTAATGATAAACCAAAGGTTGTTATTAATAATAAACATTATGAAATGACAGAATATGAATATCCAGTATATAACGCTACAATTGATGTAGATCCTCCTGTTAAATATCATTATATTTTAGGAGATAGTGAAGAAGATTTTGATAGAGTAGTTGATGGACATTTCACTTTAAATGATTTTTTTAACAGAGAACATACTGTTATTCAACATCCACTTTTACCTCTTGCTTATAATGAATCTGCACTTCAAAAGAAGTCCAAGTTATATGATGGTAAGTGGTTCATTTTTTATAATGATTACTAGGTATATATTTAATATGTATATCATTTTATTTTAATACTAATATTAATGTTAATATAATGATATATATATTTTTTTAAAAAAAGATACTTTTGTTGCTACTGTTTTAATTGATGTTCCTGAAGATGATCTTGAATATCTTTATAATAATTCTAATGTTGCTAATATAAAATATGAGAATATTAAAGTAATTTACGTTAGGTAAGAATTTGGTTATATATATAAAATATATATATACCTATATTTTTTTATTCGCATTCTAATTTTATTATTTTAAATTTATTATATGTGTGTAGTCCTTATACTGTTAAAAATTTCAATAACGCTAAATTTGGTTTAAGTGGTCAATCTGTAAGAATGCTTTATTATTATAACTTATATAATTATTTAATAATTAAATTATTATTTTATAAAATTTTTAAACAATGTTATTAAATAAATAATAAATAATAGTATAAGTAAATACAATAAAAATAATAAAAATCGTAATAATAGTAATAATAGTAATCATAGTTATACTAATCATAATAATCGTATTAATCAAAATCATAATAATTATAATCGTAATAATTATAATCATAATAGACTCTTACAGCCGCTAAGCTTAGTTACAAACTTACAGGTCTTAAAACAGATGATAATAAAGAATTATTTGGACGTACAAGTATAAAATTAAGAGCAGAACATATGGATCCAACACTTATTAGGTAAAATCTAATAAAAGAGAAAATTATTATTTAATTTTTTTTTATTTTATTTTTTTTTTAATATGATAGATACTATTATTATTATTATTATTATTATTATTATTATTAATTAATTTGATTAAATTCTTATTCTTATTATTTTCTTTTAAGAAACTATTATTCTATATAATATTTAAAAAATTTTTAATTATAAATTATATATATATCGATATATATTTACTAATGAAATTTTATAAAATACATATAAATATAATATATATCATATTAATTTAAACTATGAACAACAGAGAGAAAATATATATTGATATCTTAAACAGTTTAGGAGTACCAACAGCTCAAGGTACTTTTGCTCGTGTTTTTATTAATAAAAAGGATGTTGGTCTCTTCCTTATTAGTGACGATCTTAATAATGGTCATTTCATTAAGAATACTTTTAATAATGGTAAAAAATTTACTGAAGATAATCATATTTTTAAGGCAAGTTATAATCGAGCAAATAATTATATGGGTAATTTACAATATTATGGTCTAACGAGTGAAAATTATGATTGTTATACCTATATGGGTGATTTAGAAGATGTGGATAAAATGGCAATAATTGAAGAAGTTTTAGTGCCATTACTTCGTGATATTGATCAATATCCAACTACAAAACAATTAAATCTTAATGTGGATGATTTCATTAAATATATGGCTATGGAATTTCTTTCCTATGCTAGTGATAATTATTGGTTAATTCCAGGAAATTTCTTTGCAATTAAAGATGTTGCTAAGGATTATTGGTATTTCCTTGATGAAGATTTCCATATTTCATTTGGTTTAGGTATATCACCAATCAGAGCTCTTAATTCTACCCTAGACACTTACAGTGAATTTGGTGAAACTACAGAAAGTTATAGAGCTCTTCTGGATAAGGTCAGACAAATACCAGAAAATGAACAATTTTTAAAGGATGTATTAAAGCGATTAATTAATACTAGCTTTAATATTCATGCTCTTGAACCTCGTATTGATTCTATTGTGAAATTGATTCAACAAGATGCAGAATGGGATTATGATTTATTGAAGGTCAATAACAATTATAGTGAGTATGGTTTTTACAATTATACTTATGATGACTTTGTCAATCAAGTCACCGAATCCAAGGAAATTAATTATCCTGTTCCAATTAAGACATGGATTATTGAACGATCCGAAATTGTTGCCGAACAACTTGGTTTTGAAGTTCCTGAAGAAGTTGATAATTCCTTAGGTAGCTATGAACCAAAGTATGCTAATATCGAGGAAAGTGATATTACTTTTAAAAATAATACTATGGAAATTAATGGGGCTCTTCCATTAAATTTAAAATCTGTTCATCTTAATTATTATTTATTTATGATATTTATTGTATTGATTTCTATTTTTATTTAAACGTAAAAAAAAAAAAAAAAAAAAAAAAGATAAGAGAGTAAAAAAAAAAAAAAAAAGAATATTATTAATAATATTTAAATCTATCTCTTATTTTATTTTTAAGATATATAATAGATGATTTCTATTTTTATATCTTTAATTTATTAATATATTTTTAAAAATATTTTAAAATTAAAAGTTATTTTTATATTTAATATAATATATATATATATATAAATGAATTAGTAATATTATAAATATTATAAATACTAATGTTATAAGACTATTTTATTTAATACTACAAGAAAAACAAAAAAAAAAAGAAGAAAGAGAAAAAAAGAAATATATATTTATATTTTTTTTTTTTTTTTTTTCTTTTTTTTATATCATCTTTAAAAAGTTTTGTTATTTCATACTTTTAGTTATAATACTATTGATTATAAGTTTTATATTATAATTTTTTTTTTTTTTTTTACTTTTTTATGAAAAAATATCACTTTATTCATAAGAAGTATACAAACAGATATTAATAATCCAATAAAAAAAAGTTATATTATTATATACATTTTATATATACTTTTTTATTTTTATTATCTATTATTATTATTATTAATTATTATTATTATTATTATTATAAATTAAAAAAAAAAGGACCTTTTTTTATAAATAATTATTATTTTTTTTAATCTATTTTGAGAAATGGGTTTTCTTTTTTCTATTTCTTATTATTTTTTAACGGAGAAATTCTCATACAGATTCGAATAATAATACTATAAATCTTTAAAAAAAAAATAATAATTCTCTAAAATTTATTACTTAGAAATAGACATCCAAGGTTTAAATTTTCAGTAAAAAATTTTCTTAAATAAATTACTGAGTTTTCATATTTTTTTTTTTTTTTTTTTTTTTTTTTTTTTTTTTTTTTTTTTTTTTTTTTTTTTTCAGTAGTAATTTCATTAAATTTACCTTCTTTGGCTAATCCAATAGCTTAAGCCTATGTTTGTTTGCTTATTTGCTTATTTGCTTATTTTATTTATTTTTTTTTTTTTGTTTGTTTGTTTGATTTATCGTTTTCATGGATAAATTTAGCTGGCCTTTGTTAAATATTTTCCAATCTTTTTTCAATAAGGAAAATATTAATATTCGCTTCATATACTTTTTTTTTTTTCTTTTTTTTTTTTTACAACCTTCTATATGAAACTCCTTAAATTCCTATTGTATTGATAGTTTAGGGATCTTTTTTTTTTTTGTCTCTTTTTACTAAGTCAAAAAAAAAAAAAAAAAAAAAAAAAATCTTGAGGATGTCAGGTCCCAAGTAATTAGTGGTGTTGTTTCATTATTTCATATCAATAAATTTAAAATGTTTTAAGTTTGAATTTTTTTTTTTTTTTTTTTTTTTTTTTTCTTCAAGAAGAAGAATAAATAATAAGAGTGAAAAAAAAAATAATCTAGTAGCAGCCATTTTGAACCATTAGATCTTTAAATGTTTTATTAAATTAGTTGTTTTAATAATAATAATAAAAATGGATAAAAATATTGAGAAAATTTAAATTTTTAATACTCAAAAAAAAAAAAAAAAAAAAAAAAAAAAATATATATATATATATATATATATATAATTGTTATAATAGGAATAAAATTTTATGTATATTAACTTTTTATTTATATGAGTTCAATATTTTCACCAGATTATTATTTTAAAAATTAAAATTCAAATTTGTTTATGAAAATTATAATAATAATAAAAAAAAAAATAAAATTAAATATATAAAACGTAATAGATTACGAGTCTCAATTAAAAAAGAGATTTTAACATGATAAAATAAAAGAAATAATGAATAATAATAACTCCTTAAAATGAGAGTACCGTCCGCTTGGCAGGGGAAAATTTTTGATAGAGAGGTCCATGATAATTTTAGTGATATATTCTATATATAAAAAACTTTGATAAATATGCCGAGAAGGAGGTTTATCAAGAAATTAGAAGAAAATTTATCAACAAGTGATGTTAAGATGAAAAAAGAAAAGCAAAAAAAAAAAAAAAAAAAAAAAAGTAGAGTTAGATAATAAGAAAGCCAAACTTTTTATCTTAAAATTTAAATTAGTCCAAGCATCATCGTTATAGAGATTGATACAAAATAAAAAAAAATTTTTTTTTTTTGAATCTTCATATTCTATATTGATAAATCTTAAGGGTTGATTATGGGAGAGAAGATAACACGGGATATGCATTGGATATTTTTTATCGGGGCTAAGAAAAATTGATAAACTGAAGGTTAAAAAAAAAGCCAAAAGAACATTCCAAAAAAAAATATTAGTGAAATTAAATAATTTTTTTTTTTTTGAGAATATGAATCAATCAAATCAAAATTTTTTACTTTAAACTGACAAAGAGAAATTAATATATATATATATTTAATACTTTTTTAATTTTTTTTTTCCTCCTGATTTTAAAAATAAAAAAATTTAAATTTAATGAAAATGAAACTTTAACTGAACTTTGTAACAGATTAAAATATAATATATTCATTAAATCATATGCCAGAGAATGGAATAATAAGGAAGAAACTATTGAAGATAAATCTGATGACCTTATATGGATATAAATGCTGTATATAAAGGATACAAAAAAAAAAAAAAATTTTTTTCCAAAAACAAATAAATAATAAATATAATAAAATAATAAAATATAATAATAACAAATAAAGTAATAATAATAAACCACCAAAATTGCAAAAAAAAAACAAAAAAACAAAAATACAAATTAAAATCATTATAAAAGTAATTAAACAGATAATAATTATTGCCCTATTTATGGAAAAAAAAACATGAGCATACTGTTAAAGAGTACTATAGGTACAATTTAAAAAAAAAAAAAAAAAAAAAAAACATATTAGAAAATATTAATAAAAAAAATTTTTTATGGGATACGAAGTAAACGATATTCCATTTAGTAGTAGTGAATATTAACAATGGATTTAACTACTATTGAATTGCAACAAAAAAAATTTTTAGAAAAAAACAGTGGACGATAGAACATCTATAAATTTAAATTTTATAAACAAAGATAATTCATCAATTGATTTTGAAGATATCAAATTAAAACATAAAAAAAAAAAAAAATACAACGTGTATCTAAACAATTTGATACAACATAAATACTTATTAAACATGAATAATTATAATAAAAACTGAATGGTTATATGATAGTGGTACTGGGGAACATATAATTAATAATAGAAATATATATATATATATTTTTTTTTACAAAACTTTTAAAAATTATTAAAAAAAAAAAAAAAAAAAAAAAAATTAAATTTAAAAATGTGTTAATGGAGCCATTGGTACATTTGATGGTTACCTTGGAGAAATAATTTTTTTTAATATAAACAACATAACACAACACTAAAATTAAAATTAAAAAGAAAGTATTATATTCCAAAAAAAAAAAAAAAAGAATTTACTAAAAATAGGATAAAATTAGTGCTATTGAATTAAACAAAAAAAAAATTGGAATAAAAAATTATTATTGAAAAAAAAAAAAAAAATAAAAATAAAAAATAATATTATCATTTCAATCAAATAAGAGAAATGAGATTAAAAAAAAATATCACTACTATTCAAAAAAATTTAAAAAAAAAAAAAACAGTTAAGAAAGTAATAATAATAATTAATTAAAAAAAAAAATTTTTTTTTTCTTAATTAAAAAAATAAAATTAATTATTCATTTTGAATAGTTTTTTGGCAAAAAGAAAGAAGCATCGGTCATCATCATTATTTTTTTTTTAATACAATGAAGATTAAATATGATATAATATGAAATAATATGAAATCAATATATTTTTGTTTTGCGAATACAATTATAAAAATAATAATAACAACTACGGTGATGAGCGCAAAAAAAATTTTTTTTTTTTTTTTTTTTTTTTTTTTCTTTTTTTTTTTAAGAAAATCGCTCTGGAAAAAAACACCATCTTCTCCTTCTCCTTCATTCTCCTCCTCCTTCCCGATATTATTTGACTTTTTTTTTTTTTTTTTTTTTTTTTTTTTACGATTTTTTTTACTGAAGTCGGAGGGAATGATAATGGGTACTTTGAACTTCATTAATGATAATTTATATCATTTTTTTTTTTTTAAAAAGTAATAACGACAAAGATAATATGTCTTGTTAATAATAATAATAATAATAATAATAATAATAATAATAATAATAATAATAATAATAATAATAATAATAATAATAATAATAATAATAATAATAATAATAATAATAATAATAATAATAATAATAATAATAATAATAATAGTAATAATAATAATAATAATAATAATAATAATAATAATAATAATAATAATAATAATAATAATAATAATAATAATAATAATATTAACAAAAACAAATTTGGAAATGAATATTAATTCAAAATATAACACAAAAATATCTCGATAATTATTTAAATTTATATAACAATAATTATTAAAGTAATTCTTCACACCTAAATTACTTATAATATATATTTTTAATAAAATTTATTAAGAATCATTATTTTAATAATAACATAAATTTCTTATTCTTATACTATCTTAGAATACCATTTTATTGGTTCAATACATATTAAATATTTGTGTTTATGTTACACACTCTCTCAAATCTATCCTAATGACAATTTTTGAGATAGGTTTGTTCATTTATCAGTTTGTTAATCTTCAATTTTGGTAAGAATTTTATATCTAAACTTATCCATTAATAAATTGTTCAGATATTTTGTAAAGCCATCGGCTAAATTATTTTTTCTGACTTTTTATATGATAATTTGATTTTATTTTCTTTAATTAGATCTCTAATGTGGTGGTATTTGATATCTATATGATTTGATTTTATGTTAATAGAATGATCTTGACAACTGTATATCGCAGCCTTATTGTCTTTATTTATTGTGGCGTAATCAGTTTTTATATGTAATTCGTTAAGGAAACTCATATACCAAAGACATTATTTTAGCGCAATCGCTAACACTATAGTACTCTGATCCTGCTTTCGATGTAGCTACTACGTGTTTTTAGTTTGGAACACCAGCTTGTTGGTGACGTTGACGTTCCTATCATTAACAATAAGAAACCTGAGGTGGATTTTCTTGGAATTGATATCACCGGCATTAATCCGCATCGTCAAAGACTCTCAAAAATGCTACTCTCTGTAAATTTTATTCCATAATTTTCGGTTCCTTTTTTTAAGTATTTGAAGATCCTACTTACGTTATACCAATCTTCAAATGTTGGGATTTTTATTTTTTTTTTTCTAGCTGCTCTGCTTACAGAAAAAAAAAAAGAATATCTGGTCTAGTATAGAAGACAAGGTATAACAAATTCCCTATTGCATGCACTCCGATAAGCCGTTTCATTAAACATTTTATTTTATTTTATTATTTAATCTTGTATTTTTCTATTGGCCTTAGATTTCTAACCGGTGTACTGTTGGATAGGTTGTATTTATTTAGTATTTCTTTTCTATATCCCCTCTGGTAAATAATGTAACCATCAATGCATTTTTCAAATTTTTATTCCAATGAGGAAAAATCTATATTACCTCTATCTTTTAATATTAAAATTGGATATTATCTCTTTCTTTACATATATTACCTCTTCATCATTACCTGATAATGGTATATCATCGACGTATACGGCGAGGATACAAACTATGTCCTTTTATTCATTCTCTTTGACATAAGCGCAAGGTTCGCTTAATAGTCTTCTGAACTTCAATGTTTAATAACATGCTTATTTAGTTTTTCGTTCCACTGACACTGACGACCTGCTTGGTTTTAGGCCGTATAACGCTTTATTTAATTTAACTCCCCAGTAAATTCTCTCTGATACACGAATAGCCTTCTGGTGGCCTCATATAAAATATCTTCGCATAAAATCAGCGTTCAGGTATGCCGCATTGATATCCAGTTGAAAAAGTTGAAAAAAAAAATTTTTTTTTGAAATTTTTCTGTATTGATATAGCGATGACCATTCAAAGAGAATCTTGTTTTTAAGGTTGGGAAAAACGTGTATAAGGTTAAGTCGATCCCCCCGTAGCGTTGTGAAAATCCTCTTGCCACAAGTCTGGCTTTGCGTTTTAATTAATATTTCCGTTATTTATATCGTCTGTATTTGAACACCCATTTTTACAAGTTACTATATTGGCTCTATTAGGTATATTTTTTTTTTTAATAGGTTTGAATACATTTAGCTTCTTCATGGTGGTGGTCTAGTTCGTCATTCACTGTTTTTAACCATTTCATCATCCTTGTCCGTTAAAGTTGAAAAAGTCATTGAAGCATTTTGGCTCTTTTAGTGCTTGTATTGTTGTTATTCCATACTGGTATAGTATTGTTTAATACATTTGGTGATGTGTCGTTATTGTCGAGATCAACGTTATGATTGTTATTATTGTTGGGATTATTATTAATATTAATGTTATGGTTCTTATCAATATTAGTTTGTTCTGAGTACATAGGATTTATTGTTAGTGTTTATTTTGATGGTAGAATGTTGGGGTTCATTGGTTCATTGTAAGTTTTTGTAAAATTGTGTGGGTTAGAGGGCTCATTTACATTTTTGTTAATGAGAATATTTCTCTCCCCCAGATTTCCGAATTAGGAATAAAATACTGGAAATTCTTTTGGAGTGTAAGTAGTTGTTATACTAGAATTGTCGAGGTGGTTTTTAAAAAATTCAACAGAGCGGGGAAAAAAAAATGATTTTTTTATTAGATAAAAGGTTTAAGATTTTTAAGATTTTATAAGCTGAGGAGTAAGGGTGGTATCCAAGGAAAATAGCTTGGTAGGACATTGTTATCAAAATTTATTGCTGAAAAAGATTGTGGAACATAAAAGAATACTCAACAGCTAAAAAAAACCTTAAAAGGTGTGTATAATCTACTTTTTTTTGATATTAAATAAATAAAAAAATTTTTTAAAAGGTATTCTCTTATGTTATTGATTCCAGAATGAGGAATTCTGTGATGGTCATAATTGGCAGTATTGACTGCATTTCCCTCCCCCCCTCCTGAACTGTTTACTTAAGTTTTGCGTCATTTAATAACTGCTATAGCTGAATTTAGGAATGTGCCATTACACATCTTTTAGCACGATCGTTTTGTTTGAGGATTGTAAGGGATTGTGAATTGTTGTATAATTCCTTTAGCAGAGCAGAAGAGTTTAAATTGAAAATTTTTAAATTCGGTACCTTTTGTCGGGTACGAATCTATGTATGTTATATTTTTATTAAATATATATTATTTACCTCCTTGCTCCAGCTCTAAAATTTCTCAAAAGTGTCGCTTTTGTTTTCCAGAAATAAAACCCAACCATAACGAGAAAAATCGTCTAATAGAGTGAGAAAATATTTGTTACCTGTGGATAGATTCATCCACATGTCCAACGAGATCCATATGTATTAATTCAAAAAGTTGAAATTTCTTTTATTTTTAACTCTTTTGTTAGGAGAATTTCTGAGTTTTGAATGTGAACAGATTGGACACTTTGACTTAATGTCTATTTTAAGTAGTTTATTTATTTTTTTTTTTTATATTGTTAATGCTGTAATGGCCTAAACGTCTATGCCATTAGATTGATTTTATCAGACTTTGAAAGATGTGATAGATGCCGTAAGGGTCATGTTAGGGAGTGATATTTTGTTATTAAAGTTTAATTCTTGTCATCCATATATTATTGAAAATATTTTGATGGCTTGAATAAATGTTAACAATTCTATTGATTGCCGTGTTGATTAAATATAGTGAAGTGCATTTTTGTTTATTGTGATTACAAACAAAATGATTTTGCAATGTTGTTTTATATGTACCCTTACCGAGATAATATTATTGGTGATAATCAGATACATAATAGACATTTTTTTAAAGTGATTTTATGGTCATTTATAAAAACCTGTGAATTATCCATGAAATGTGGATAAAATTAACTTTCCATTAGGAAAAGCAATTTTTTCATCGACTATTTGAATGTTAGAAAGCAAATTAAGTGATTTAATGATGTGTACTGAAACTTTTCTTTATTTATGTTTTCAATATTTAAGGTATTTCTCGATTCCGTTGTGATGCACCCCAGAAAAATACTGTCATTTGAATTATAACCTTTGAAAGAGATATTGGAATTAGTATGGTTGTTTTTTCTATTGAATTTATTTATTTGTTGGTTGTTGTTTTTGTATTTGTTATATTTATAGAAACCGTACCTTTACAATTAATTAGGGATTTTTTTGACCAACACTAATTGTATAAAAATAAAAATAAAAATTAAAATTTATAAATAACCTTAACCCTTCATTATATCCATTAAAACATTCAATCATATATTTGAGACATACAGAGATAACTTAAACTCCATGCATCGGCTTATGAAGTGACATGTATATAACTATGAATTTACAACATATATAAATTAGGTATATTTGTACATTTATGAGAATACATTATATAAAGGATGACATGTCTCTATTTTTTGAATTCATGCTTTCAAAGGAATATTGCAGGTGCCAACTATTTCCTTAATACTATATATAGAAACTATTATTAATTAATAAGGTTTGACCAGATAGTCTAACCTATTTGACCAAATTGATAATATATTAGTATATAATCAAAACCTCATTTATTTAAATTGATTATATTATTTCCTATACCCTAGGAATTAGTTTGACATTACTTGATTATATAAAACAATGTTTTAGAAAAAAAATATGAAAACTGTATCTTTACGATTTATTATGGATTATTATGACCAGGACTAATTGTATAAAAATGGAAATTAAAATTTATTATTAACCCTAACCCTTATTTTTTTGAAGGAAAGCTGTCATAAATAAGAGACATAAGGGATATATATAGACTCAATGCATTGATTTATGAATTTATATATATATTGCATTGTATTTACAATATGTATTCAAAAATTATTACTCAATGTTTAATAATTATGGTTTTATATAATTTTATTTAATACTAATTTATAGGTACTTTACTTAAATATCAAGGTAAACTTGACAGTACTTCCCAATATCCTCGCTGAAGATTATAATTTGCGAAGCTTTGGAACACTGTGGATGTATTAGTCCAAATGGCATAACTAAATGTTCAAAGTGCCCAAACTTGGTATTGAAAGCTGTTTTGTATTCATCGCCTTCTTGAACTCTTATCAGGTTATATGTGAATTTGGGATAAAACTTTGAGAACACCACAGCTCCTTTCATTGCCTCGAACCCTTTTACCTCTAATATTGTCATATTCTTTACCATGACTTGATTTAAATATTTTAATATTTTGTTTTGATTATTTAGAAATTTTAATGTATTTATGATTACATCTATTGCTTTAGATTTTCTTTTTAAAAGGAATATCCCTAATAACCCTAACCCCTTGATATATAAATAAAACGAACTGCGTTAATTATCACTAGAGGTATAGTGAGAGTAACAGCAAGATACTAAAACACATGAAGGAACATAGATTATGCGAATAGGGTGACGGAACCGTTATCATCGTGTGAAAGACCCTAATCATCACGCTTATTATAGTTACTTTATTCGGAATTAGTATTAATAATAACAATACTACAATAATCAAAAAAAAAAAAAAAAATTATAAAAATTAGGATATAATAAATTTACATTAATATTAATTATTTTATTGAATTCTTCAAAGTTTAAATCGTTCAGAATATTTATTCGATCGGTATAAGATTTATGTCTCAAATCTTCATCATTATAGTAGTTACTATTGAAATACCAGACTACATAATATATATTGAAAAATTAAAAATAATAATGTAAAAAAAAAAAATTGTTAAATTAACTTTTATAGAAGTTTTTAAACGTTTAATAGAAATTAAAAATAAAAAAAAATGTCGGAGTTCAATGAAGTTATGCTATATAATAAATCCGTCAATTAAAACAGATTATAACAATAAAAACACTTTACAATTTAAACAAATAAGTAAATTCTTTTATTATTAAATTCTTTTTATTTATTAATTATAAATTTCTTTTATGTTATTAACTGTAAAATAGTTAATAATACATCGATTTAATTGAGAAAAATTACATGTATTTATATTTTTTCTTATTACATTATATATGATGTTATTTAATAATATATATAAAGCTATTTATAAACAAAAGATTTTTTAATTAATAATTTTTATTATTTATTAATTTACTAAAACTAAAATTAATTTTTTAAACTCTTTATTTTATTTATTATTTTAATACTTATAATAATTTTAATTATATATTTAATATTGAAAAACTATTTTTATAAATATTAACTATTTAAGATTATTCCTAAATTAATATTTAACTATTTAAAACTAAACTAAGTTAACTAAACTAATTAAAAAATATTTTCAATTTAAAAAATAATTAATAAATTTTATATTAAAAAATAATTCATATACATTAAATAAATTAATTGTACGAAAAATTAAGCTATTTAATGTATTAAAGATTTATTAAATCTTTATATGCTACTATAACAACTCCTTATATCTTTGCAAACCATGTTAAATCTAATTGGTAATAGCCATAACGTAGATTTTTGGTACGATGAACTTGTATCATGGAACAGGATTCGAAAATTAACCATTGGTACTACAATCATTTTCCTTATAAGATAAACCATAGTAAAATAACCCCAGCCAATAACTTTTTTATTAGTAATTTTGTTGTAATTCATTATTATTCTGTAATGACGAGGAGTTCTAACAGCCAAATAAATTGAATGATCAAAATAATTAAACGCAAAAGCTTGGAATTAGATCCAGGTACACCTATTAGAAGATCTAAATCCAACACGGCAAAGAAAAATACTATTAAGACTAATGAAGCCGGAAATGGATGATCAAACGGATTTCGAAGTTGAGGTTTCTAATATAAAAATAATTAAACCTCATTTTCGTAAGCGTTCCACTGATAAAAATTTTAATAATTCTATAAATAGTAATCATATGAATACTTTTATTAATAATTCTAATATTAATTGTAATAATTTAAATAATTCAAATAATCTAAATACTTATAATTCTAATAAGTCAAATAATAATTCTAATTTTAATAATTCTAATTCTGATATTTCTAATAAAAATAATATTCCTAATAATAATTCAGAAAAATACTTCTATTCATTCTAATGACAATTCTAATATTTTAAATAATAATATTTCTAATAAATTAAACCATAACACTAATAACAATAATTTAATTAATAATACTAATAAATTTTCCGAAAATAAATCTATAAAAAATAATACAAATGAAGAAAGTTTATTAATTAATTCTAAATAATAATGGCATTTTTTTTTTTAATAATAATTCAAATGATTTTAATAATAAAAATATAATTAGTAATAAATTAAATAATCTCAAAAAATTTAATGATACTTTGAATAATTATTCTAATTCTAATCTAAAGTTAAATAATTTAAATTCTTCTACCGATAATTTTAACCTAAATGATCTTAATAACTCTAATAATTTTATTACTGAAGAAAATACATTATCACAAACTGAAAATAAATAAATTATTGAAAATGTGCTACAAACTATTATACCACAAGAAGAAAATCTTTCTCCTATGGAGTACATCCATTCTCAAGATTTTCAAGCAAAAATCGAAGGTCCTTTTAAATCAAATGTATCTAAACTTTTAATAGATTTTTTTAATATCGTTGTCACTTCGTCTGAGCAACTTTCTCTCAACAAGATATATTCGAACCTGGCATACTCTATCAAAATTTAAAACATCATGTTATGTTAAAATTGAAAATAATTTATAAATTTCTTTTTTTATATATATCATTTTATATTGATATTAATTTTATTATATTTTTAATTATTTAAATAATTACTATTTTATATATTTTATATTTTGTTATTTATAATAAATTTATAAATTTCTTATTACTATTTTATAAATCATATTTTAATATTTTATTTTATACATTTTATGAAATACTTTAAATACTTAATTGTTATCATAAATTACTTTTAAATAATAAATAAATAAAAATTTAAAACTAAATAAATCAAAAATAAAACTTCCCCAACAAGAGATATTCGAACTATAAGTTATTTTTCACTAAGAATAAAAAATTTTTATATCTTTTTTTAGGGGAGTAATGAAAAGAAATAAAGTAAATTATTTTGAAAATAAACAAATGTTAATTTACGATATTTTAATTTAATAATATATGAAATTGATATATGAAATCAAACGTACTATTTTTTTTACAAAATTTTTGTCTAACCCTAACTAGCTCTCTCTTTTTTTATTTTAAAATTTTATTATATAGTTTATATATTATTTATAAAAATTTTTTTAATAATCAATCCATCATTATTTTGTTTATTATTATTCTAAAATAAATTTTAATTTATTAACTTTTTATTCAATCATATTATTAAATTTTAATTTAATTCTTCCAATTATATTATTTTATTTTAAGGTTTTAATTTTGAAAATTTTCTTATTTTTTACTTTCTCTCTATGAGTTACGGTAAAAATAAAGGAAAAAATGGCCTAGATTTGAGTCCTATGCAGGAGGACTCTGACGATATTGAGAATAATTCTGTTATTGTCATTTCAGATTCAAATGAAAATGTAAACAATAACTCCTCGCTGATTTCTAAGCATATTAATTGTATGAAATCTACTTTATCTAATCAATCTTCTGATTCTTCTATTAATACTATTAATAATGGATCTACTGACTCCTCTAAATTGATGAATACTCCTGGATCCCTTGATTTATCTTCTGATATATCCTGTGTAAATTATGATACCTCATTAATGGAATCTAAATTTACTGATTCTTCCCCCATTTCTACGCTGCCTGAGAACTCAATACTTAATAAAGTTTCCGATGGAGCTCTTGTTGCTTTTATTTGTAGACCAAATTCATATATTGTTTGTGGCTCTTGTGGCAATATATGGCAAAGAAATACAAGTAAATCCTCTAGTGGTACCTACTTAAGATTTAGTTACAGAGGTACTCTCTCTGATGGATCGAAATGTAACAGTTCCGCTTCTATTGCTAATCTCAAAGCATTTCTCATGGATTTACATATTAAACACTCTATCGAATATGTTACTAATAATTCGTTTTTTATTAAAAGGCATGACCTTTCCTTGTGGGAATCCTTTAATAATTCTTATTCTAAAGAGAAAGATCAATTCTCTTACACTCGTCTTTCTCATATTTCTAATGTTATCAACGCTAAAAATACTACTATTAATAGTATTAGGAAACAATTCTCCTTTATGAACTCTTTCTCTAATTCTGCCTGCCTCGCGTTATACTGGATGAGGAATAGTTGTAAAACCAACGAAATAAAAGAATATAATTCTGTTATTACTGATGGCCTTTTTTGGGTCTCTAACTCTAGAAAATTTAATACTACATGTGCTATCTTTGGTATCCCCCCTTCTCTACTTCGTCTTTTTTGCCTAGCCTGTAAGCTTAGAAAACATATTCGTCAAATGAATCCTTCAAATCCCTTATCCTCTTCCTTCTCTATTACAAATATACGGAATAATCAATTCCTCACTAACTCCTTTGGTTATAGGATTATTAACTATAATATCTTTCAACATGATCTTTTCCCACTTGAACCCCCCAGATTACATAATCCTAATAGTTCTGTCCTAGTATCTGAACTTGACTCTCTTAATACTAGACTAGACAAGCTAATTATTTCCCATTTAAGTAAATCTATTATGGCTTCCTGTATTATCTCCTTGGCCAGGGTCTCCAATCCTTCTACCCTAGAATTTTATAACCATACACATGCTACTGACAGGTGTGTGTTTATTCGTGATTCTATTACTCGCAATTATGCGTTATTATGGCGAACTAATTCTTTTGGTAATACTTCCATTATCTGCCCTATATGCAAGAATAAATTCAACTAGCACATGTCAACCTTTGCAATATCTTTGGTTGGAATCCTCCCTTTCTTTATAATAAACATTGGCACTGTCTCAAAGAAGATCTTTTGTTATTTCACCCCCTTCTCCCATCATATAATATTCTTGATTCTCTTTTGAACCACCATGAATATTCCTCATTCTGTCAAGCTATTGACTATTTGGAGAGCTTTAACTCTTCTAAAAATCCAACTATTTCTAATAATCATCGCAATTCTAGAAAGCACTCTAGAACTCCTTCATCTGCTATTCTACCCCTGGGAAAAAAAACAAAAAGTTCTTCTTAATTTCTAGACTATCTTTATTTTTTCTTTTTTTCAATTTTATATCTTTTATTAATTTATTTTTATTTAATTCATATATCTATTACTTTTTTATCTATCCTATGTATTTTATTTACTCTAATATCCATGTATTAATTAAATCATGTATTTAATAACTTTAATAAATTAATAAACGCGTATAAAACCCTAACCCCTAGTAAATTTATTACTCTTACCAAACCCTATATTTTTGTCTACAACCAATAAACCCTCTATCCCTGAAAAAGGTGATCTATATGTAGAGGAAAATACAAAAAGTAGCAAAGACGGTCATATAGCAATTTAACAACGGAATAAGTTTGGTTTTTTACTTTATTCAATTAATAGACTACGTTTATAAAGATGATAAACATTATCACAGACCATCAAATAAATGTTATTGTTCATTAAATCCAACCAGCATTTCTAGTAATCCAGACACAACTAATATTTTTAATGATTTAGGTAAAGTTGACTACAATATTTGAGATTATAATGATATATATTATGATTATCCCACAAATTTCTCAGACGATGATTATTTTCATTATGATGAAACTACAGATTATGTATAGAATGATGATCATTCTTATAAAGAACTAAAGGAAACGACAACTACTATGAAATTATCAACTACAAAGGCTACTTCAATCAAGAAAACTACAATAAAATATCTCAGAAAATAACTACTACTATTAAATATACTTATAAAACTGATATTGATGATCCCTCAGATACAAAAATTAACGAGGATCAATATTATGATAACAATGAAGAAGATAACAATGAAGCTCAAAATAACAATAAAAAGTTTTGGTTATTAGTTGGTTTATGAGCCGTATGGTGCATAATTGCTTATATATTTTATTGTTATTGCCATTAACAACACTTAATAATTAATAATATTTTATAATTAACAATTTCTTTATAATTAGCAATATTTTTATAATTAATGTTAATCAATAAACATTATATTACAATAACAAGAATGTATTCAATTTATCAATTTATATATAAATGATATATCAACATATGAAAATGATTAATATATGAGAAAACAATTTAAGGAAGGATTAAAATTCATTATATCTACAATTTATTTTTTAAGAACATTCTTTTAGAAATGAGCATATTCTACAATACTATTTTATTTATTGAATACCTATAGTGAAATGGGTATATTCAACAATATTTTATATCATGATACTTTTTATGTTAGGATTCTACCAATACAGTTGTATTAAATTCTTTACTTTGGATTCCGTAAGGTCCCACGAAATAAGGATCTAATTTATATCAAAAAAAAAAAAAAAAAAAAAAAAATTCCTAACTTTAACTAAATCGTCAAGTTTGATTTTATTATGTTTATTCATACTGGTAAATCTTCTCTTCGAGTTTCTCAGGTATATATAAGTTCTTTTTGATATTAATTACAGGCATCGATTAGCCACTCATAATGATTTAATAAATCTTTCAATTAGTCATTCTTCATCCAATTTCATTGTACGTATGAAGTTGGAAGAGGATGTAACTAATTCAAAGGGTTGTTGATCTTATCTGCCATTTAATATCTCAAAACTTGAATATTTAGTTTATAGAATTTTTAAGATGTTCCTTAAGCCCATAAAGCAAAAGAGAAGGACAAGATCTGAGTTCTGAGATATTATCTGTTTTAAATCACTTAGCTACAGCGTCAACTTTCGTTTTACTAGTTTTGAGTATGGGTTTTGATAAAGGAAAGGAAATCGACACCTCATAACTAATTTAAAGAACTATTTTCGTCTGTACTGTCTTCGTTATTGTTTTTAAAATTTTAGGTTTCAATTATTAACAGAGTTTATAATAATTATTAAAATTAAAGTTATTATTATAATTTACATTAAATTTCGAAATAAAAATATAATTATTAAAATACCGATTATTTAAATCTGAATTATTATTAACGTTTTGATTATTAAGAATTGAACTATTATTAAAATTTAAAGTATTAAAGTTTAGAATATTTAAATTTTGATTATAAAGATTACTAAAGTTTTAATAATTAAAGTTTTATGATTATTCTTATAAATATTGAAGTAAATAAAGCGACTAAACTTCGAATTAATGATAGAATTATTATTATTATTAAAATTTTGAGTTTCGAAATTAAAATTATAAAATTACAATTAGAGTTATTAGAAATACTATTTTTATCAGCTACCGAATATTTACATTTTAAGTAGTGGAATTGTATAAATCCAACGTAATCGTAAATGGAATGTTTTTTTATATAACATAAATTACTAAAAGAAACCCTATGAATATTGCTAAAATTAGGCTAGTTTGAGTAAATTATAATTATTATAATTATTATAATTATTATTATTGAAACAGCTTCCATTATTATGTTATTGTATTTAGGACTTTTAATATTATTAGAATTTCTTTTAATTTTATTATTAATAATTATTAATAATAGATCTTAGTTTAAAACCTTTACTCAATTTCCAATTTATCATAAAATTTGGAAGTTTCCATAACCTCTACAATAGAAATTTTTCTATCTTTGATTTCTTATTTTATATTTCGCCTCACTGATACTTTATTAATTATGACATCTAAGTAGTCATCACAATCAATAAGGGAGCCATTAGATTCATTATTGTTTTTTCGTTGTTATCGGTAGTATCTGTAGAAGAAACAGCTGATGTGAAATTGACTACACTATCATTAGGAATGTCATAAAAAGTTTTTCTTTATTTGTATTATTTTAGTTATTTTCTATATTATTTTTTATGGCAGAATTTTCGGTACTTCTACTAATATTGTTGGTAAAATTAAAATAAAAAATGAAAGAAATTTGGATTCCCAAATTCATTTTTGTCATTATTAGCTAATTTTACATTTGTTAGCACTTCTAAACAACAAATTTCCTTGACTATTATGAATTTTATGTATTTTGAAATCCATTACTTTGTAACAGTTTGATCCTCTTTATATTATTTGGCTGAAAATGACTTCTTCTTTTGTTTAGAGTCATATTTTTTAATTATTATGTTTGTTATTTGAAGGATGAAAATTTTTGCAATGTGTCCTCACTTCTTACATTTATAACATATTCTTTTATCTATATTATCTCTTCTCGGTTAAAATTTATTATTTTTTTTTGTTTCTTTTAATGTAATTCACTTCTAGACTGATATTAATATTCTTTCTATTTTTAATAGTTCCTTTTTTTTGTTTCCGTACCAGTTTTGAGTGTTAGTACAACGTCAATCACATATCATATGATCATCCCCAATTTTTTTTATCTTCACTTGAAGTCTTGAAGTAGCTTCCTTCTATTTTTGAAACCATTTTAAATTGTCTTGCTAAAGCTTTATTATTTAATTATAGAGAGGTAAAATTTTGTCAATTGGTATTGAGTCAGTCACTATGACTATTAATCTATTATTTCTATTTTATAAAAAAATTTTTTTATTTAATCATTAATAATATCAATAATGCATATTTTATATATATTTCTACATGGTATTCGGTATACTAATCAACAACTGAACCCTCTCCTTGTATAACATTAACTCTCAATCATATATTTATATGGTTTAATCATAATGTATTATAGTTATACAAAATACAGTACATATATTTTATGTATATTCATTCTAATACTTATATGTACTAAATATTATTAATAGCTATAATTAATATTAAATTATATTAAATAATTCATAATATCATAACATTTATTTATTTATTTAAACAACATAAAAAAATTACCAAAAGAAATAAATTATATATTAATTATTTATAATTAATTAAATCTTAAATAAATATTTTTTTTATTTATTCCATTTATTTATTTATTATTTGAAAAAATTAATTATAATTAAATTTGATTTTTTTATCATATTCAGTATTTATTTGATGACTTATTAGTAAATCATAATATTTTAAATATATATTCATATAAAAGGAATCAAATTTATTATAGGATATTATTTGCTTTTATCTTTATATTATTATTATAAATATTATTACTACTATGATTCTATTATTTATTATTTACTATTTATTGTTTATTTTATATTAAAAATTATTAATTTGATTATTAATAAAGTTTTATACTTTTTTTTTTTTTTTTTTTTTTTTTTTTTTTGAAGACTCAAATCTTTAATGATTAAAAAAAATTATAAAAAAAATCAAAAAATAACAGAAAATGAATTAAAATAAAATAAAAAAAAGTATTAAAAAAGATAAAAATATATATACATTTAAGTAAAATTAATATAAACTAAAGAAAGTATTAATAAAAAGAAAGAAAAAAATATTTATTAATAAATAAAAAAAATTAATATAAAAATTTTTATTATTATTTATTTATTTATTTAAAAAAAATAAATTACATTTTTAATATAGTTAGAAATAAATTATTTTATTATGTTAAATTTCATTTTGAATATTTTGTTTATTTATTATTGTTATATATTTTTTAAAATTTTTAATGTTATTATTTTTTTTTTTTTGTATAAATGATAATTTAAAAATAATTAATGATAATAGAATTATATCCGCATATCCACATAGGTAATAAAAAAAATTGGATCATTAATAAAAGAAAAATAAAAATAAAAATAAAAATATCTTTTTTGTTTTTGATTGAATCTTCTTCTATCTTCTTCTCACATTACTATCATTAATTTATAATCCTGTTATTATTAATATTAAATCATTAAAAAAAAATTACTTTATAATATTAATAAAACTTAATATATTAGTGTTGCTGTATGTAATATATAATAACTTTTTTTTTAGAAATATTAAAAAATATAATAATAAAGCTATTTACTTATTATCTAATATCTAAATCACTATCTATATGAATTACTGAGATATTTAAAAATTTATAACTATATTTCTCTTCATTTAATATAATGAATACTATATTAATTATTAATTTTATTAAGTTTATATACTATCTAATTTATAAATTTTATCAATTTAAATAATAAAATGAAAATAAAGTAAATATATATATATATTTAAATTTAAATAGAATAGAAATATATAGGTAATTATAAATAATTTTTTAAATGCTAAATTATTTATTGTAAAATTTATTATTATTATTTTTTTTTAATTTAATTATCTCTTGTATTGCATTTTAATATTTATTTTATTTTTATATTATATTTTATATTTATTTAATATTTTTTTTTAATTTCAATTGGCTATTCAAAAAATATTTTATTATTTGTTTTATAAATATTTAGAGATAAAAACTTTAACTTTTTTATAAATTAATAACAAAATCAATAATTTAAACTTATTTAACATTATGCCTATATGATATTTCATTAAATTATTAAAAATGGTATAAAGTAGTTTTAACTCTTATTTAATTTATATATATATATCGCTTTTAAAACAACCATAATTTAGTTATTCAATAGGAGAAATATTATTAACAACATTAACTTTATATATTAATAATTTTATAAAAAAAAATCTTAGGCTAAATATTTTTTTTATTACATCATATAAAAATGAAAAATTTATAAATTAAACTTTTAATTTTATAATTCTTTATCTTAGTATTTATGAATTCTTTATTTTTAATTTATTATGAATGTTGCATTTAAGATTGGATTTTAATAATATTAATAATAATGATATGAAATTAATATATATAATTTTAATTTTAAATATGTAAATTAAAAATATATTGTTAATTTATTTGTATCTTTTTATGTATATATTCTAATATTTATGTAATAATGAAAAAAAATTTTAAGAACTAATGTTCTTAAAATTAATAGATATTATATAATCTATATAATTTTTTTTTTTAATTTTTATTTTGTTTAGAGTGAGAAATAATGAGAGAAGGGGTTAATGGAACTTTTAAATTCTTCCATTGAACGTATACCACTCTCATTGCCATTCTATTTCTCTTGGCAATGCTAATATGTTGAGTACCCACCAACGGCAATTTTATACCTTGGGGGGTTCCCATCAATGAAGGATATTTCTAACATAAACGAATAATTAGAAAAATAGATTAGTGGCTTTCCTTCAACCTCAACAATATTATATAACATTTCTTCTTAAATTTACATAATCTAAAAAATAATAATAATAATAATAATAATAATTTTATTTTGTATTGTTACATATAAAAATTTCTTAATTATAAATTGTAATGTTATATATTAGAAAGTAGACTAATATAAATATTTTAAATATTTATTTTTAATTATTAATTATATTAATTAATTAATAAGAGAATTTTTATTTTTTATTTAATTTTATTTTATTATTTTTAAAAAATTCTTTTTTATAATTTTTTTTTTTCTTATGAATAAATAAAATTATTGGTAATTTAATAATTAAAGTTATCAAAAAATAAAAATAAAATATATAAAAAAGAAAAATAAAATAAAATAAAAAAAAAAAGCAACAAAAATATTATATATAATTATTAATTATATTATTATAAATTTAATTAATAATATATTAATTTCTAATTTATTCCTTTTTAAATTATTATTTTTTATTTTCTTCTTAATAAAAATTTTTCGTAGAAAAAAAAAAATAATTAAATATAATATTTATATATATATATTTATTAATATTTAATATTTAATATTTAATATTTAATATTAATCAAACTGTTAAATGGTATTTTATTTTGTTAATGGATAAACTAACAAAATAAGTAATTTCATTTTTATATATTATGAATAAAATATTTTTATTAATAATATATATTATCATATTTAGGAAAAAAAAATAATATAAATTAAATATTGATAATATTAATAAAAAATAATAATTTTAATTATTTAATAATTTATTTGAAATATTGTAATTTTTTTTTTTTTTTTTTAAATATTAAATAAATAATTAAATACTTAAATAGATTGACTTTTATATTTTTTTAAAAGGAAAATTTTTTTTTATTTTTATTGGTAATATTTATTAATACTTTATATTATTTTTTAAATATTCAATATAAATAATTTTCATAATATTAATTTTTTTTTTTTTTTTTAATCCACTCTTTTTTATAGAGTTTTTTTTTTTTTTTTTTTTTTTTATATATTATTATATATATAAAATATTATATATATAAATAAATAAATTATTTTCTTTTTTTTACTATAAAAATTTTCTGTATGAAAACTATAAAATGACAAAATACAGAAAATATTATTGAAGTATCCTATTCCATATATTAAATAAATAATTAATTAAATATATATATATATACTATTTTAAGAAATATTTATATCAAATGTATTATTTGCATAGATATATTTCTTTTTCGATTAAGAATATAATAATTAAAAAATTAAACAAAAAAAAAAAAATAATATATTAATAATAAATAAATAAATAAATAAAATATATAAATAATTTATATTTATACTATATAACAATTTATTAATATTAAAATATTAATAATTATAAATGATAGTTTTGATAGGGATGATATATTGAATTTTTAATAGGAGATTCTTTATAATATAAGATAATAATAGGGTTATTTGATGATATTATTTGATTAGGGTAATAATTATTTGAGCTTGCTCCATTAATTTCATTTAAAGTTGGTGAAATATGTAATGGATTTGTTGAAGTAATGACTGGAATGGATGTTGATGATATTGGCATAGCTATTGAAGGTATCAATGATGAAATAGTAGTTGGAGGATATGACTGAGTTTGAGGAATGGGATATGAAGGAAAATGAATTGTTTGGTTGGATGGTGAGGATATATGTGAAATTGTAGTTAATGGTAAAGGTGTTACCTGATTTGTAGATAATATTACTGATTTTGTAGTAGGTAAAGGTAAGGAAGCATTTTGAATTTGATAAATATTATTAGTATTATTGTTAGAAATTGAATTTTTGTAACTATTATCATTATTATTACTACTACTAATACTATTACTGTTAATAATGATGTTGTTATTATTATTAATTTTTGTATTAATTTTTAAATCTGGTGATGAAATTCCAAAATTTTTAATTATATTGTCTTCATAATGACAAACATTTGAATATTTTTTATCATTATAAAATTCTTTCCAAGTTTTGGAGACATGAGAGTTGTTATTGCCATATGGATTACCATTTTCCTCTTTATGAAGTGTTTTTAAATTTTTGTTTTTATTATTATTGTTATTATTATTATTACTACCACTACCACTACTACCACTACCACTACCACTACTACTACTACCACTACCACTACCACTACTACTACCACTACTACTACTACTGTTAATATTATTATTATTATTACTTTTTGAATTTAGTAGGGAAGTTCCTAACTTTTTAATGATAGTATCTTCATAATGACAAATATTTGAATATTTTTTATTATTACAAAGCTCTTTCCAAGTTTTTGAGACATGAGAACTGTTAATGCAATATGGCTTACCATTTGCTTCTTTGAGAAGTGTTTTCCATAAAAGTTTTAGTTGATCTGAAGTTTTTGCATAATTATATAACGATTTACATAAATTTATATAATCTTATATATATATATATAATTTAAAAATATAAATAAAAATAAACGGATTAGTTTTCTGTCACAATATAAATATAATTGACTATAACGCTTACTCGGTTGTATTTCAAATTCATCAAGGGTATCCATAACTTTAGCTGCTATTAAAAAACGATATGCCTCTTTTTTTTTTTTTTTATTGAATAGTATAATTATTAAAAGAAGAAATTAAACTAAAAAAAAAAATCAAAAATTATTGATATTTTAAAATGAATAAAATTAGCAATATACATACGAGCTCTGTCATAATATTATTATATTAGAAAATAAAAATAACATATATATATTAAAGATTAGAAAGACATTTTTATTTTTATTTTAATTAACGTTCAACTATAAAAAAAAAAAAAAAAAAAAAAAAAAAAAAAAAAAAAAAAAAAAAAAAGAATATTTTCAAATAATTTATGCATAGTATCTGTTACATACTGTGAAATATTCCACTTTTTTTTTACATATTCATTTAATGAATAACCTTTTTTCTTATAATCACAAGAAATAATAGATTTTTGAATTTGTTTTACATCATATTTAAACCTTTTTTGCTTTAAGATATAATCATGTATTAATCTAATAATGAATTATTTTAAAAAGTATTCAATAATTATTAAATGATTTGATATTAGCAAAATATATATATATATATAAATACAAAAATAATTTGATATTATTACTAACTAAATATCTATATACTAACTTTTCATATGAAACATTTGGAATTGACTTTTCCATTTTTAATTATTTAAAACTAAATATTTTTGTCACAAAAAAAAAAAAAAAAAAAAAAAAAAAAAACATAAATTCTAAGATATAAATAAAATTAAGAATAAAATTATAAATAATTTTTTTTATATTGAAAATTAATGATTTTAATATAAGTTAAAATTTTGATTATTAATTACATAAATTTGTTTATAACTATACTAAAAGAAACAACTTGTTTTTTAAATACTTTATAAATTATTTCAGTTAATATAGAATAAACTATAATACATTATATATTAAAAAGTATAAAATTAGACATTGAAGATATATATATATATATATATATTATCTCTGTATTTTTTTTTTAAAAAAAAATATTCTTTATATAGAAAATCTATAGATTAACTATAAAAAAAAAAAAAAAAAAAAAAAAAAAAAAAAAGAATAAAAAATTAAAAAATTAAAATATTAAAAAATAAAAATAAAAAAAGTATAATTAGTAAAATTAATAATATTTTAACTTTAATTTGTGTATAAAATAAATAAAATAAATAAATTTTAATTATCCTTTTTTTTTTTAAAGAAAAAAATAATAATTAGAAGAACAATAAAAAAACAGTTCAACTACAATAATCAATAAATTCAATAAATAAATATTTATTATTAACAATTTAAATTTTATAAAATATACATTTATAATAATTTAAATATATAAAAAATAAAAAAAAATATTGTTGAATAAAATTAGTCATTACTAATTCAATTAAAAAATATTTATATTTATTCTTATTAATATATTAAATTTTTTAATAATTAATATTTTATTTTATTTTATTTTATTTAATTTTTTTTTAAATATATATATGTATATAATAAATTAATAATTAAAAAGTTTTTTATACATTATATAAATTAATTTTGATATAATGTATTACAAAAAAATAAAATGAAATATAATTAAATTTTTTATAAAACTTATATATGTATAAGAACTATTTTTTTTTTAATTAATATTAATATAAATAATAATACTTTATTATTATAAATAATTATAATATGATCGTTTTTATTAAACAAAAAATACACTTTTTTTTTTTTTTATTGTTATTTTGTTAAGTAATTTTTATTAAAAATAGTGTTCTATTTTTTTTTATTAATAATATATTAATTTTTGAAAAATTTAATATAAAAAGGAAATATATTGTTTCCATTTTTAATTAAATTAAACAAAATCTATAATTCATTAAATTTTATTAATTTTATCTTTGTTATTATTTTTTTTTTTTTTTTATTTTTTCAAAAATTAAAAAACAATATATATAATCATCTTAGTTACATAATATATAAAATTATATCTTCAAAGATAAATATTTAATTTTTTTTTTTAATTAGAAATTTAATATTTTATACTTTATTCATTAATTTATTTATTTATTTTTAAAATTTCATAATTCAAATGCCAACTAATTTCTTTTTCATTATTATTAAATATGATTATAAATTTTTATAGTTTTATCTTAGTAATTTTTTTTAAAAAGAAAAATAATTAAATATATGATATTTTAATTCTTTATTTATTTATTATATATATTATTAAATAAATTTTATTAAAAGTAACTCTTCCGTAATATTTCGAAATTCTATTTCAACAATGATAATAAAAAAAAAAAAAAAAAAAAAAAAAAAGTTAATTAAAAATTAGTACTTAATTAAAAAATTATATGTTAATTTAATATAAGCCTACAGGAGATTTTTATTATATATAAGAATTTTAATTATTAATATTTATATTATAATAAAAAAAATTAATATATATATATTATTTTGTTATGGTAACACAAATATATTTCGGAATTTTAAAAAAAAAAAAAAACTTTTTTTTTTTCTTCATTTTAATTTTTCTTTATAAAGAGTTAATTTATTTCTTAATTTTTTTTTTATTATTTTTTTATTTTTTTTTTATTAATAATGTATTTATTATTAATCAACCATTTAAATTTGGATTAAATGTATATTAAACTTTTATCAATTAAAATATGTTATACTAATTGTCCTTATTGTTATAATATATATTTTGGAAATGTTAAATTTAAAAATAATTATAAAAAGAATATATGGAATAAATAGTTATCTTAATTTTAATAATTATTACATTTATAAAATTAATATAGCCAATTTACAATAATAAGTATATATTTCACAAATAATATATAAAAATAAAAATAATTCATTTAATAGAGTTATTATTGTAATTTTTATAAAAAAAACAGTTAATTAAATGAAAATTAACTTTTTTCATTGTAATAATTTTCTATAGTATTATTATTAATTTATATGTAATTATTTGAAGTATTCTTATAAGATAATTTTATTAAATATATAATTATTTTTTCATATTTATATTTATACCTCTTAATTTATTCATCTTACCAATTATAAAAATAAATATCATAAATAATTTTTTATAAACTGTATTTCATTGGAATTTTACATTTATACTATAGTTTTATAAAATTAGTAATATGTGATATGATTTATTAAATGAAGTTTTATTATTATATTAGTAAAATTAATATTTACAGAAAAATATTATTATTAAAAAATTATTTTATAATTATATTTATTAACTAAAATATTATATTATATATATAATATATTATATATATTGTATATTTAAAATATATAATTCTCTCTTTATTTAAAAATATATATATATATGAGTCTTTATAATTTAAGTAATTATTAATTATATTTCTGTATTATAACTTTATAAAATTATCAAAAAAAAAAAAAAAAAAAAAAAAAGTAATGATTTTTATACGTATAATATACATCCTAAATAATTTAAATAATTTTTAAATTTTTTTTTTTTTTTATTTAATTTTTTTTTACAAATATTTTATATTATTTATAGTTTTAATTAAATCTTAATTTTTTGGTTAAATTTTTTTTTTATTTTAAAGAATAGATTAAATATTAAAAATGGATAATTTTAATAATGAAATATTAAGTATATTAATAACCATATTTGGAAGTTGTACAATAAAATTGGAATAAATTTTATTAATAATTGGTTCGGATTTATATTTAACTCATAATATAAAAAATTTAATTCATAATATTTAATACATATATCATTATTATTAATATTAATATTTATATTAAAAAATTTTTATTATTATTATATCATTGTTATTATTGATATTATTATTATAATTACAATATAATTATAATTTTGTTTATTGTTATATTTTATAAAGTACAAATTATATTTTAAATTAATTATATAAAATATTGTAAAGTAAAATAAAATAGTAATAAAAAAAAAAAAAAAAAAAAAAAAAAGATATTGTACTAAATAAAGAATTTTTATTAAAATATTCTAATATATAAAAAATATATACAAGATAAATAAATTTAAAATCTAAAAGATTTTAAAATTGACATCTTATAGTAAGTATTTATTTTGAAATTTATTAAAATATTCTTATATTATAAATTTTTCTTTCATAGCTGTTTTTTTTTTTTTTTTTTTTTTTAAATTAATATAGACCAAAATTAAAGAACATAATTTAATTGAATAATGATAAAGAAAATAATTCAAAAATATATATATATGTAAATAGAAAAAAAATTAATAAAAAAAAAGTTAATAAATAAATTATTATATATAAATTTTGATTGATATATAATAGGTAAAAAAAAAAAAAAAAAAAAAAAAAAAAACTAAATATTTATAGTTGATAAATTTGATAAGGTTAATATATTGAATTTTTAACTGGGTACTTGAATATACAATAACTTATTTATAGGTTTATCTGTTGATAATGTTCGATTTTGAATATTTTGATTAGCATTGGATTCATTTCTTTTGTTTAAAGTTGGAAAAGAATACAGTATTTTTGATGTGACAATCTCAGGAATTAATGATATTGAAGGTAAAGATATTATTGAAAGAGTAATCGAATGAATCGAAGATAATGCTAAATAAAAAGTTTTCATTGTTGATGATGAAGCACTAGTACTTGTAGATATAGGCAATGTAATATTTTGAGTTGTAGATACACTTATATTAGTAGTAGTAGATACAGAATATGATATAATATAATCAGTATCAATAGATAAATTATTATTAGAAGATGATGTTAGTAATGAGATAGATTGAGTTGTTAATAAAGGCATGCTCTATATAGAAGAATTTGATATAATTATTGTCTTGAGTTGAAGTTTTCAAGTATATCATAATTGATGATGTATGTATTTCTTAGCTTGAGCTGTATATAGAAGAATATTGGAAGTTTCAGGTAAAGGAAATATTTCATATAAGTTATTAAATGAATGGCTAATATTATCTTTTGAAATTAAATTTTCATACTTTTCATTTCTTTTATTTGGTTTTGAAGGATTTAATGAAGAATTTTCAAAAACTTTTAAAAATTTTATCTTCATATTGATAAATATCAGATTGTTATTCATTATTGAAAATTTTCTTTCAAGTTTTAGATATATGAGAACTATTAATGCACTATAATTCTTTTAAGAAGGATTTTCCATAAAAAACTTCAATTATTCTGATGTTTTTGCACAACTATTCAGAGATTTTATATAAATTCACATTACCTTTAATTTTTTTATTATAATATAAATATAAAATATATATTTTTTATTAAATATTTCACAAGTATATTGATATAATTAAATTATTTATTATGTATTTAAATTTTAAATTTATTTTTCTTATTTGGTTTCAATTCGAATTCTTCAAGTTCATCCATTACTTTTGCTGCAATTAAAAAACACACTAGGTTTCTGAATACATTTGAAAAAAAAATATATATTGTATATCATTATTTTAATTCTTAATAAAACTCTTAGCAATATTTTAATAAAATATTATAAATAATTAATTAATGATAAGTAGAAAGTTATATACATATGTGTATATTAGCTATGAAACAAAAAAGACATTTACTGGCCCTAATAATTTTGATATTAATTTATTAAAAAAAAAAAAAAGATTATGGAACTATTATTATATAATATATAATCAATATTTCATTCTAATAATTATATTTCAATTTTTCTTTTAAATTACTCTATAATAAATTATAAATGCATTAATATATACCTTGAAATATTTCATTTTTTTACATAATAATTTAAAAAGCACCAATATTTTTTAAATTCTTAGTTCATTATAGATTATTTATTTGTTTAATAAAACATTTTAACCTTTTTTGTTTTAAAACATAATCTTGTATTAATCTAAAAATAAATTAATTTTTATTTTAATAATTAATTATCTCAACACCTTTACTTATACTACTAATTACTAAATTTATATAAAAAAAAATTTTTTTTATTTTATTTTTATTTTTTTAGCATTTAAATTTAATTTTTACTTTTCATATAAAAGAAAGAGAGTTGAAATTGTTTTATCCATTTTGAATTTCATATATTTACTAATTAAAATACAAATTAAGTATATTTTTTTTATATAGAAAATTATTTTTATTTTTTTTTTTATTTTATAAAGGGTAAAAAATAAAATTGTTACAGATAAAAAATAAAACTGTTACTGTGTAAAAATCTAATAGAAAAAAAAATAATTAAATATTATTCATTATCAATAATATCAATATTACTGTTATAATTAATATTATTGATATCACTATTATTTCTTATTTTTTTTTCCTAGACATTGCCAATAATAAAAATTAGTATAAAAAATGAAATAAAATTTTATACTATATCATATTATATTATATTATATATAATTGTACTTTAGTATAAGTTTACAATGTTTTAGTAAAGAAAACATATATAAAATTTTCAATATATTGAGCAAAAAAAAAAAAAATTAATGATATTTTATATTAAAAATATCTAATATTGTAATACATTCAAATATGCAGTTTTAAAATTACCCAAATAGAAATAAATATTTTTTGTTTACAAAAATTTTTATAAATCTAAAATTTACTAGTTATATTATTTAGATAATGATAAAAAAGACCACTCCTTGGAATATCAAATCAATGAATAAAACAATTAAAAATATATATTATTTCAAAAGTACGGTCATGAAAATCTATATTTAAAAATTTATAATTATTTCCCTATTAATTAAAATTATTACTTACCTTAATGAATATTAATTATATTACATTTATAATTAATAGTTATAACTAAATGTAATTATTATTATTATAATGGTTAATAATGATTAATTATAATTATTAAGTAATTTTATTATATAATATTATCATTTATTTAATTTTTTTTAACTATATTATGATTAAAATATATTAATTCATTTAAAGATTTTATATTATTAATTAATATTAAATACTCTATTTTTCATATTTAATAAAAAAAAAAAAAAAAAAAAAAAAAAAAAAAAAAAAACATTATATATTTATAATAAAATATAAGAAGATATAATAAAAATATTTAAATTTTACAATAGATTTTTTTTTTTACATTGAAACAAATTGATATGCGCCTGAAATATATATAGAAAATTTTAAATAATAAAGTAGATAATAAATTTATTAATTCATCTAATTTTTAAATTCAACTTAATTATATATATTTTTTTTAATATACAATATCTTAAGTATTTATTATAACAAAATAAACCGTTCTTTAGAATAAAACACTATAATTTATTTATATAAAAATATAATAAATAAATTAAAAAAAAAAAACTAAAACTTTTAGTATTTAAATAAATAAATAAGAATACTGTTAATCTATAACAAAAAAAATAAAAAAAAAAAAAATAAAAGAAAATAAAAAATAGAAAAAAATCATTCATTATTTTTATTATTTACAAATAGAAAAGTATATTAATTAATTAAGCAATTCTTGTATGTTAAGTCAATTTTTTTTATTTATTCAAAAAAATAAATGTATATAATCTAAATAATAATTTTAATAAATAAAAAAAAAAATCTCAATTTTACACTAAATAGTATACAATTTAATTATTTACTTATTTATTTATTTATTTATTTATTTATTTATTTATTTATTTATTTATTTATTTATTTATTTATTTTATAAAAAATAAAAGATTTTTGATAAATCATTAATTTAGAAAATGTAACCATTTTTTTTTTTTTTTGAATTGAATTGAATTGAATTAAATTAATTTAAATTAAATTAATTAATAAAGAAAATTAAATCCACAAATATTAATTGGCTTTTAATAAAATACATAATAAACTTTATTTATTAATAAATTCAGTACAAACACAATGAAAAAAAAAAAAAAAAAAAAAAAAAAAAAAAAAAAAGATAATTATTAGCGGAATAAAAATAAAAGTAATCCTTTTTGGTAAATATTAATTTTTAACTATTTAAATTATTTATAAAAATAAAAAAGAAAAAAGAAAAAATTATACTTAAATAAGAAAATTCCACAGTATAAAAAAAAAAATTTTATTTTTAAAATAAAAAAAAAAAAAAGAAAAAAAAAAGTAGATCATATTTTATTATTATAATTAATTAATTTTAATTAAATAAATATAGTTTAATTATTCAACAGTTGTATTTTTATATTTATAATTTTAAAAATTTATTTTTTATTATATTAAAAAGAGAATAATATTAAATTTAAGTGATACGCTTTAATATATCGTAAAGACGATTATTTAATAACTAATGCCGTTCTTTTGACTTGACCGTAGTAATAATTTTTATATATTTTATTATTTATTTTAATAGTTTTCTTCTTTACATAACTATTGTTTTTATTGTCATTATTATTACTATTATAACAATAACTAAACTAAACTCTATTTGATAGTCCTAGTAATATTAAAATATTTATCTATTTAATATTAACCATATTTACTACAATAGTAGCAATCTTTGCATTTTACTATATTTTTATTACTTTGAGAATTTTTTAAAATTATTCTTTTGACTTTTGCTTTTTTCTTTTTCAATTTAAATTCTTTAAATTCATCTTTTTTATCAAAAATAACATTATTAGTTCCTGAATATATATATATATAAAATATCATTAATAATATTTCAGAGTTATATTAACATATTTTATTTAACAAAATTTATCAATATAATAACATTTATATTAGTTTTACTAGAATAACTATTAAAATATATATATATTATTATTATTATTATTAATATTTAAATAAGTCTACTTTTAAATTTCTTTGGCTATCTTTAAAATGTAAATTCATACAATTAAAATACAAAACTAAGATTACATTTTTGAATTATTTTAATGATTTTAGTATTTAATAATTTTTATCAAGTATTCTTGTGATGGTTATATTTTTCTCATAGGATATTAAAAATATATATTTTTAAAAAGTATATGATAAAATATTTAATATTAATAAAAATTAAATTTTATTTGTATTAATATTTAATATATTTAATAATATTTATTTTTAATAATAGATATTTTTATGTTGTTAATATTTTTTTTTTATTATATTAGTTTAAAATATAAATTATAATATGCCACAATAAAGAATTTCATATTTTTTTATATATATTGTATTATTTACAACAATATAATGTTCAATATTTTAATATTCTTTAAATATATTCTTAAATTATATTAACCTTTTAAATTTTTAAATTATTATTGAGACAATAAAAAATCCTATCATAAGAAATTAGCAAAAAAAAAGAAATTTTAATTAAAAAAAAAATTATTAAATTTAATATAATAACCCCTTAATAATACCTATAAAATATAAAAAAAAAATTATTATTTTTAATACAAATTTTTTCCTTTATAATGAAAATTTGGTTAATTTAAATTTTAATATAAATTCAATTTATATTAAAATTTAAATTAAATACCGACTTTTCTAATATTAATTTTATTAATAAAAAATATAAATAAAGAATAAAATATACTATATTTTTAATTGTTAATAATAATAATAATAATAATAATAATAATAATATTATTATTATTATTATTATTATTATTATTTAATATTATTATTTAATCCAATAAAATAATAAGACCGCATTATAGATTGTTATTTTATTTTATTTTATTTTTTTTTAATTTTTATACTTATTTATATATAAATTTATTTTACTTAATTTTATTAAAAGGATATGATTTGACTTATGAAGATCTTTTTAAAATAATAGTAAAAATTACAATAAAAAAAATTAAAAGGAGGAAAAATATAATTATTTATTAATTTGTAATATTATTATAAAATTATGTTTAATATTTGGATAAATAATACTAATAATAATAAAAAGAAAAATAATCCTTTTAATTTATTTATTTATTTTTCTTTTTTTTAAAAAAAATATATATATATATAACACTAAAAATTTTTCCCATTATAATTTTCATTTATTATTATCACAATGGAAAATTTTCATTATAAAAAAAAAGAGACTATTGCAAATATTATATATATATATATATTAAAAAAAAAAAAAAAAAAAAAAAAAGATTAATTCTCTATTTAAGATTTATATAAATATTTGTTTAATGATATATTTCAAATTTAATATTAAACATTGGAATGTCATATAAATAAAAATAAAATGTATAATAAAAAAAAAAAAAAAAAAAAAAAAGATAGCTGTTAAAAGTTGTATAAAAATTTCTAGTGAATATCTTTCTTTGCATATATATATGTTTAATTATCTTTCCATAAATACATATTTATTAAATTATCTTTTAAACTTGTTTAAATTTTTAATATTTTTTTTGTAGTATAATTATCATTAAGATATAATAATTTATATTATAGCATATTAATTTTATATAAAAGTAATTATTATTAGAAAGATTCATTTTATTATATATATTGTTGGTAATGTATTTTAATTTTTATTTAATACGAAATAGAATTTTTTCTTTCATAAAAAGTAAAAGATATAAAAACAATTCTAAATAAATTCTAAATAATTATAATAAATTTTTTTAAATATATATATTTTTTTTTATTGTTTTTATAATTTTTAATAAATATTGTGGGTTTTATAAATATACTATAATATTAAAATGTAATATATTATATTAATTTAATATATCATAAAAAATTTATTTCATTTAAATTTAAATTATTAATATTTTATTATCCATGTGTTTTTATTCATCAATATATTGATTTATATTTAAATAAATATATTTAATTTTAAATTATATATAAATATTTTAATTTATTATAATATTAAGAATAAATATTTATAATAAATTATATTAAATATTTAAATCATAAATTTACCATTTATTTAAAGTATATATAAATTGAAAAAAAAAAAAGCGATCAAAAATTTTAAAACAAAAAAAAAAAAAAAAAAATTTAAATACATTAAATAATATATTTAAAATTAAAAAAAAAAAAAAAAATCAAAAAATGAAAATTTCTTCTTTACTATCAATATTATTAGTATGCATTATTCAATGTATATTTAGTTTTCCAGCCAATCGACTCCCAAAAGGTGCTATTATTGTAGCTAAAGATGGTTCTGGAAAATTTAGAACTGTAACTTTTTTTTTTTATTATTTTTTTATATTTATATTAAAAAAATATTATAATAATACATTAAAAAGTTTATTATGTTTATAATTATGTATTAATATAATAATTAATTTTATTTTTATTTTATTTTATTTTATATTGAAGATTCAAGAAGCCATCAATTCTTTATCAAATAGTGCTAAATCTGAACGTGTCATCTATATTAAGAATGGTGTCTATAGAGAATATCTTGTATGTCAAAAAAATTTTGTAACTTTAGTTGGTGAAAATAAAGATAAGGTTATTATTACTTATGATCTAAATCATGCTAAAACTGGTAGTAGTTCAAAATGTGCTACGTTCCGATCCTATGGTAATAACTTCAAGGCTTTTGAAATTACATTTGAAAATACTGCTCCATTCCCAGGAAATAACGCTCAAGCTCCAGCTATTAACTGTGGTGGTAGTAATCAGTATTACGAAAATTGTAAATTCTTAAGTTATCAAGATACCTTACTTTCCAGTAAAGGTAATCAATACTTCAAAAATTGCTATATTCGTGGCTTTACTGATTTCATATGGGGAGCTGGTCGTGCTGTATTTGAAGGTTGCACCATTCATGTCGATTCTAAAGGTAATCCACACAGAGCCTCTGGTTATCTTACTGCCAATGGTAATACGGATCGTACCTTTAAAAAAGGTGGCTTCCTCATCACTAATTCTAAAGTTACTTCTGATGGATCATCATTCTATCTCGGTCGTTTATGGAAATCACACTGTCACGTCATATTTGACAGAACACAATTTCCAGGTTACCTTGTTAAGAGAGAAGGCTGGACAACCTTCTCTTCAACTCCACAATATGCTAATACTTCAAATGTTGGTGAATATCGTTGCAGTGGTCAAGGATATGATACTCGTGGTCGTGTTAAATATTCTCATCAATTTAAAGAGGTACCAACAATTAGTCAATTCATTGGTAATACTTCTTTCGTTAAAAATACCTTTTACAAAAAATAAGTTATTACAAAATTATTAAAAAAAAAAAAAATTAATTTTTTTTGAATTATTTAATAATTATTGAAGATTACAATGATTTAAATAAATAAAAAAAAAATAGATTATAACCATATTATATATTGTAAAATAAATAAAATATTATTTTGTTGTATTGTAAAAAAAAATTAAATAAAATATATAATAAAATATAAACAAATATGATAAAAATTTAAAAAATATTATTTTTTTTTTATCTAGAAGGCACTTTAATTAAATATAAATGATACTATTTATATATTTATTTTAAGGTGACTTTTTTTTTTTTTTTTTTTTTTTTTAATAGTACTCATCACCAATAATTTTTAATTATTTTTTTAAATATTTACTCATTTTTTAATTAAATTCAATATTAAAATATATATATATATATTATATAACTTTCTTCAAAAAATAGAATAAATTTAAAATAAATCTTTGAATGATTATAGATTTAGTTTTTAGTACCTCGAATAGCTTTACAACTAAAGATTTAGAAATAGTTCTAATGATTTCCATTTTATTATTGATTTCAAATTTTATTTAAAATAAAATTAATAACACTAAATTAAAAAATAATAATCAACGTTAAAAAAAAAAAATAAAAAAATAAAAAAAATAAAAAAAAATAAAAATAAAATATATAATTGAAAATAATTATTAATTTTAAAAAATGTGAATTTTTTTTTGAATTTAAAAATAATTTATAGGAATATTATTTATTTTGAGATATTTAAATGATTTAATTTAATAAAAAAAATAATAATAGTCGTTACTCTTTATACATCACTTAAAAAATAATAATAATAAATTATTGATAAAAATATAAATATAAATATAAATATAAATATAAATATAAATATAAATATACATATAAATATCATTATAAAAAAAAAATAAGATTAAATTAACCAAATTTATTTTTTTTATGTTTATTATTCCAAAAAAAGTAGTATTGTTTTTTAAAAAATATATAGAAAAAATAGAGAGTGACCTAACCTTCCTCTCTGGAGGTCGTGCATTTCTAAATGTGGCGTATTTTTATGTGGCGTGTTTTTAATAATTAAATAAATAATAATTAAATAATAAATATTCTTTTTTTATATATATTATATTTTATTAATATTCAATTGTAAAAATAATTTTTATAAAAATAAAATAATTTTTTATAATTCTTTTTTAATAGAATATATTATTATTTCTTTGAAATAGTTATTTAATATTATTTAAATATATTATTATTCCCTTTGAAATAATAATTATTTATATATTTATTTATGATTGTATAAATCTTAAAAATATATGGCTTTATTTTAAAAAAAAATTATAATGCCACCTCTGCTCTAACCCTCTTTTCTTTAAATATTTAGTACGTTAACTTCAGAAGGGAGAGTTGCGTATCCCCAAATTGCATTTTCCCAGGTTGCATTTCGCTAAGTGGAGTATTGATATAAATTAATGAATAAATAAATAAATATTAATTCAAAATAATTTTTTTAAACTTGTTTTTATTCAATATTAATAATATTAAATTTTATTTATTGATTTATTTATTTAATAATTTTCAATTTGGAGAAATGCAACTTGACAAAATGCCCCACTCCCCTTTTAGTAAAATATAAAAATTTAATAATTTCGGAGTTAAATCAATTAATAAGTAAAAAATAAAAATAATTAAGTTTTAATAGTTTAAATAAATCAATAATTAAAATTATCATGTGTATAATTAATTAGTGATATTAAAGTTAATATCACTAATAATTAAATGATTAAGTTAATTTATATTTTTAATTGAAATAATTATTTAGAGTAAAATAATTAAAAATCAATATGTATATTAAATTATTTTGAAATTTTAATTTTATATAAAAGTTTATAAATAACGTATTCTCCCTAAATAAAAAAGGGGCAGAAGGAAAAAAAAATAAACAAATAAAAGTAATATAAATTTTTACATCTTCATAGAGCATCGCCCCAAACTATATGGTGAAGAATCCAGGTGAGTGCTCTGTAAATTTTGATGAAAATTTAAGGATATTTAAAAAAAAAAAAAAAAAAAAAAAAAAAAAAAAAAAAAAACTATTTTATTTTGGTTTTAATATTTAGGATTTTTTTACAACAAATTAGATAATAAAACAATTATAATCAACTTATGTAAGATGCTGAAAAAAAAAAAGGATCTTCCACGCTTAGACGATTACAAGGAGAATGTCTTGGAATGGATAGAAGACCTTAAAGGAATATCTACTTCTCTATGACATAACAGGACCACAAAAGGTATTTGCGTGGATGTTAGCCGCTGTCGAGGACGATGCTAAGGATGTTATTACTAGAAAAAACAGTGAATTAACGCTACCCAAAATTTAGTGAATTACAAAAAGGTTGTGGAAAGGTATTTAGAGATAACTGAAAGGTGACAAGTGGACAGTCTTGAGAAATCTTACAATAGTAGAGGGGGGAAAACGTTAAAGCAGTGTAACCACCACTATAAAAAAAAAAAGTTGTATCATAAGCTTAGTCGAGATTATCAGAAGCTAATAACCGTAGAGGAGTACATGGAGTCTATTAGTACCAAGGATCTTTCCATGCGCTCAGGTATCTATTGCTAAAGTAGATACATTACAAGAGGCTTATAAAAATCGCGGAGCGTGCTGAAACAACGGAACAGAAAATTCAGAGGAGGAATGAGAGTTTTCAACAAAAAGAAAAAAAAAAGACGAAATTTAAAAAATGTTACTATGGTTACCCAAGCCAGAAACTTTCTCACTACTCATCCGATTTATAGGAGTTTTAGGAATGAAGATGATGAGGATTATTCGCATTCCTATTACGAAAAGCAACCAATGAAGAGAAACCAAACTTTACCATTAATCTTTAGAAGTACCATAGACATGGCTACCGAGGTTATCAACAAAGAAATCATAAATTTAATGAGAACTTTACTTCTACTAGGAAATTCACTTCTACTAGAAAACCAAAAGGTAATAGTGAATACAATAAAAAACATTAAAAAAAAAAAAAAAAAAAAAAGGTAACCTTAGCTACTAACGATCAAGAGGGAAAGGATATATCTACTAGGAAACCTATCATCATTAGGTATTTCAGAAGCAACCAACTTGATCATATAAGTCCATCGAATGTCCATACTCCTTAAGCGATTTAGCTGAGATGGAAGAAAAGAGAAGGGACTTCTAAACTAGAAGATGGGAGAAAGAAAATTTCCAATAACCAAACCAATAAGTGATATGTTCACCACCAGTCGAGTGTGAGTCAGCCAAGCCCAAAACAATTCAACCTCCCCTGTAGAAGTCGTTATCCCAGCTGAGAAGAAAACCACTTTCTTTAGGAATAGAAAAAGTAATCCTTATGTCAAGCCAACCTCAACTTTAAAGGAAAACCCAACACCAATATCAACTCCAGCCTATGTCCTATAACTCACAGTAACCCCTAAGAAAATTTCCTCAGTCTAAGGAGAATAAGAACGAAGAAATGGATTCAACTATTAAAGAACAAAATGGATTCAAAGAATCAGCTAAAGCGAAGGTAAAAAAAGGATATGGAAAAAAAATGAGATTGAAGGAACTAGAAGAAGAAAATAATCCCAGCACGTCTTAGTTAGACTTGTCTTATTTAGCTGAGAAAAAGATAGAACCAGTAAAAAAGAAGTAATAAAACGGAAAGGCTGAAGGAATTAAAAGAAGTTAGAACTGGAGAAGAAGGTAAAGATCAAGATTTAGTGGGAAAGAGTGACGAAATTAGAACGTCCCATTCGCCTGATGGAAGGGATTTGAGGAATATTTCCTTGAGGATCTGATCTGGTAGATAAGGTAGCAGACACAGAAGTTGGTAACTAAGTTAATTCATTTACTCAACCGCTTTCCGAAATTTCGTTCCGCTTTCCAGCAGAAATTAAAAATTAACCCCGAGAACAGCTACAAAGACAACTAAGACAGAAACTATATTAAACCAATGCAGTCAATAAGCCATGTGAAAAACAAAATAAACCAAGGTTATACGGACAGATCGAAGGACAACATGGTGAAATTTTTTTTTGGATTCTTGTGCCGTATCAACATGATCAAGCAGGTTGCTTTGATGAAATACCAAATAAAATAAGGAATCAGTTGGAAATATCACTGGGATGATCCCTCAAACATATATGAATACTACACTATATCCGCTAAGATCTACGAATTAGAGATTTCTATAGAGCCAGAATCTTTTAAAGATTAATTTTTGGGGTGATAGAGAAGAATGATTTATTCGAACTATTAATTGGAGTGGTTTCCCTTAAGAAACATAAACTAATATTAAACTTCTCGGTGATACTCTGTACATAATCGATCGGAACAATCTACCAGTAAAACTGTCGCCCATCCATTATGGTCTTCTCTTAAGTACTAATGAGGAGAACGACCAGACACAAGAAGAAATAGTTGATGTAAATATAAGTAAGTCATTCAATGTAACCGTATCTCTCCTGACAGCAACTGAGGAACAACAGGATACTAAGGAAGCTCATGTTTGAAAAAGATTCTAAAGTTAATCCCAGATTTGGTTAAAAATCCAGTTACTAAGCTGTTTAATAATTTTAAAGAAGTATTAGCAATGAAAATGAAAATAGACGACTTGAAAACAACCAAACTTTTACCACATAGGAGTGCTCTTAAGCCAAGGATCTACTCCTGTCAAACAAAGGACCTATCAGTTATCAAAAATTTGGGCTCTTGCGTTAAAGAAGGCGTTAGAAAGACTAATCAATAATATACCTCGTAGAACCGTCACATACTCCTTGGTCTTCGCCCCGTAGTTTTTGGTTCTTAAGAAGAATGGACAATACAGAATGTGTGTGGACTACTGGAGGGCAAACAACTTGACTGAAAAAGGTCGCCTACGCTTTGTCTCTCATTGATGATATTCTTAGCTACATTGAGAAGAATCAGGCACCATCTACTATTGCGCTATTTCCAGGATACCACCATGTGCCCATGTTTCCCGAAATATCAAGACATAATTTACTTTACAACTCTCTATGGGAATTATAACTTTAAGGTAATGCCCTTTGGATTATGTAATGCACCTGCTACCTTCCAAAGAGAGACGAATAAAATCTTCTTTAACCTAATCGGAAAGAGCATATTTATATATATTGATGATCTGATAATATTTTCACCTTCATACGAACAACACACAAAGGATCTTGCTGAGGTTTTCACCATATTTAAGAAAATTGATCTAAAATTAAACTTAAAAAAGTGTCATTCCTTTCAAGAGGAAGTGGAGCTGTTGGGCCACATTTTATCTACTAAGGGTATTAAACCAATACCTGAAAAGGTCAAGGTATATGCAAATTGGTTTTCCCGGAAGGACCTTTCTAAACTTCGTTCTTTTCTAGGAGCAGTTGGATACTACCAGAAGTTTATTAAAGACTTTGCCCAATTCGCTAACACGCTTTTCAAGTTGTTAAAGAAAAATTCAAAATTTAAATTGGACAGCTGAAGCTGACTTACCTTTCAATAAATTAAAGGACCGATTAATACAATCCCCCTATATTGGTACTAACCAATTTTAATTAAAGCATTCATTATAAGGATTGACGCATCTCCTTGAGGAATTTGAGAGGTCATTATGTTAAAAGGATGAGAATAGAGTTGAGAAACCAATCCATTACATTAGTAGAGCACTCAAGAAAGCTGTAACCAATTAAGAAGGGAAGGAAGAATGTTATTGCCGATGCTCTATCTAGAATGGAAACAAGAAAGAAGGTTGAAAAATTAGTTAGTGAAGATAAGAAAGTGGTACTGCTCTCCCAAAATATCGAAGATGTCATTAATCAAAGAATCGTGGTGCTACAAGGGAAAAGATATTCTAAACAAGATGGTCGACTTAGGAAAATAGTGGATGATCAAAAAGTTAGGTCTCAACTAAATAGAAGCTGCTCATTCGGTGGGACACGAGGGAATCAATAAAACTTATCACAGGTTGAAACCTAACTACTATTGGAAGGAAATGAATAAAGAAATCCAAAGTATACATCAAGTGTTGCCCTAAATGTCAAATATGTAAACGCCAAAAAATATAACGAAAATGTAGAAAATCTACCAACTAAATCAGGTTATCCCTTCTCTAGGGTTGGACTCGATCTTGTGGGACCGCTACCGAGAACCAAAGTAGGAAACAAGTTTATAATCGTTTTAGTGGACTACCTAACCAAGTCGGTAGAAGAAACGGGTTCTAATGAAGTGATTAAGTTCTTAAAGAAGGTGTTTGCTCGTCATAGTACCCTAGGAATTATTCTGACAAATCAAAAGCATTTCTCGACCTCTGCGATGTTTATGTAAATTACACAAATACTTACCGCCCTTCAACAAACGGTGAAGTTTAGAACAGAAATAAAGAAATTATTAAGTATCTTAAACTTTTAGCAAACCAAGAAGAAGAATGGGATGAAATATTAACAAGTGTTCTGTGGGCGCTAAGTACTTGTAAAAAATTGAAAGGACTAAGTTCAGTAGCTTTGAATTGCTGTATGGAAGACAAGATTCTCAACCATTAGAATTAATGCTTATCAGAAAAAGGTGAAATAAAATATGAAAAAGAAAAATATTGGCTGCAAAATTCATGCAACACCACAAATGGATACAGAAAGCGATCAACATTATTGAAACCACAAATAAGCTTTGGAGTAATAGACGTAAGTAAATTCGAAGAATGTGTGCCGAATAGAAGCCAGGGGAATCTAGTATTGGTTAAAATTTTTAACAGAAGGAAACTAGATCCATACTTTACTGGACCACTAAAAATAATAAAAAAGGAACTTAATACCATTATTGTTTGTGATCCAATTTCAGGAGGAGTTGCGGAAATAAACATTCATTTAAAGAATGTAATTCTTTATTTTTCTGAAATATAAATACTTAAAAAGACTTCAAGGGACAAAGTCCTTCTCTTAAGGAGGGAGGTTTTGGTACGTTACCTTAAGAAAAATATAAATTTTCAATAATTTCGTAAGTAAAATAAAAATAATTAAGTTATAATAGTTTGAATATATAAATCATTAAAATTATGATGTATTTAATTAATTAATGATATTAAAGTTAAAAACAATTAAGTTATTAAGTTAATTTATATTTTTAATTGAAAATATTTGTTTATTGCAAAATAATTAAAAATCAACATGTATATTAATTTTTTTTAGAAATTTTAATTATGTAAAAGTATATAAATGACGAATTCTCACTAAATAAAAAAGGGGCAAAGATAAAAATAAATAAATAAAAGTAAATATAAAATTTTACATCTTCTTAGAGCATTGCGTCCCATATTCAAAGTATAGCATTCAGAAAAATATAAAAATTTTTAATAATTTAACAAAAATTTAAACATTATAAATACTCCTTAATTAATTAGATAACATAAATAGCATAATTAATTTCACGATTTAATATAAGTATTAAACTTTATTTTAAACTTAACTATTACAATAATAATTATTTAAGGATAATTAATAATAAATAGTGAAATAATAAGTTATTATTAATGTTTAGTTTTAATATGTTTTGTCTGAATTCAAATTATTTTTTTTTAATTTTAAATAATTAAAAATGTGAATTAACTAATTAAAAATAACTATTTAGAAGCATATAGAACTGCTGAGCTTGCAGAAACGTGACTGAGAAAGAAATAAAAGAGAAAAATGAAGATCCCCATAGAAATAGAAAAATCGGGGAAATTATCACCATGTTTACTTAAGATGGGAATTAATTGACTTGGCATCCATTCTATTGTGTACTTTTTTTTAAAAAAAAAAAAGTAGACTATTCAACTACCCAACTTATAATGGATATAATAGAATGAATAATTTCGGTTTATAGAAGAAATTTAATTCAGAATATTATCTGATATAACAATAGAGATTATATGACTAATTCTAAAGAACATTAGGACAGAAAAAGAAATTTTTAATATACTAATAATAGTCGTAATAATAAAAGGGCACTTCGTGAATAATTGAAACCGTCAAGATCAAGTAAATCTAAGCAATATTGCTGAAAAGAAAGTTAGTTGGGTTCCCTAAAATGGAAGAAAGTGAAAAATGGAACATTAAGAATGAGTATTTTCACCAACATGTTGTCATTGATGTGGAGAAGAAGGACATAAAACTCATGATTTTCACGTCACTACACTTGTATATAATTAAATAGTATATAATAAATATAATAATAAATAATTAAATAATCTATATAAAATACGGACATATCTAATATATTTAATATTTATATATTTATGTAATGAATATGGATATGATTAAAATTTATATAGAAATAATGGATGAATTTAATATTTATTACCATTCTACCAATCCACCATATTACTATTTATTATCATTCTACCATTACAATGGGAGAGTTGCATTTCCCCAAATTGTATTTCGCCAGGTTGCATTTCGACAAGTGGAGTGTTGATAAAAATAAATAAATAAATGAATAAATATTAATTCGAAATAATTTTTTTAAACTTGTGTTTATTCAATATTAATATTATTTAATTTTATTTATAGATTAATTTATTTAATAATTTTCAATTTGGCTAAATGCCACATTTTTAATACGCCACATTCTTTCAAAAATGGCGAAATGCAACATGGGAAATGTACCACTTACCATTACAATAGCTACCATTGATATGGTGTGGTAGCTATTGTAAATTGAATACTCACCATAATAAACATGGTAAAAGTGAATACCATCACTCTAAACATCATAATAAGGAGTTTGGCAAAAAAAGATATAGTCAAAATAATAATCATTATAGAAATAGTAACGATAATTTCGGTAATAATAGTTATAATAGGAAAAATTATTCAAATAAAAAATGTTACTTTATATTCAATAATGAAAATCATCTAGCTTTTAAATGCCCATTTAACCTTAAAAATCCGAATAACAAAATAAAAGTCATAGCTAAGAAGTTTAGTTAATTAAATCTGAGAGAAGATGAACTAAATGATATTGAATTTTGCTATGATAATGATACATCATCATCTGAAACTGAAACAAGAGAAATTAACTCAATAGAAATTCAAAGTTTAGGAGAAGAAAGTGAAAATGAAGAAATTCCAGAAATCCCTCTTTATGAAATCAATAATTTGAACTTCATCAACCATCAATACACCCCAAAAAATGCTGGAAGAATAACCAAGAATATCTCAAGAGTTGATAATATTATTGATAAAATAATTCTGCCAATAATTAATAAAATTGTCACAAATGACAAAAACAAGGAAATAATTAAACAATATATTGAAACTAATTCGTGTAATAGCATAGGTGTTCCATCATTGTTATTCACCATTGATTCTGGAGCATCAGTTCATGTTACAAATTCCATCGAGTTCCTTAAAGATATATGAGAATACAAAATAAATTTCATCCTGCCAAACAAAGCAAAAATTAGGATTACCAAAATAGGAACATTATCAGAATATTATCAATAATAAACCTTTCGAAATAGAAGATGTACTATATTCCAAGGAACTCAACAAGAATCTTATTTTGTATAGTATTTTAAGGAAAGTAGGTTATCTATAAAGAGTTTTATGTCAAAACAGATTATAATAATAATAATACAAAATGTAATGATGTATTACATAAATTTATTAAAGATATAAAGATATCTTTACATTATCTAGCTGATTATATACTTATAGATGACAACATATATTTTAGACTCGCCAATAAGAACTAGAATTTATTATGTATCGCAAAAGAAAATGACGTCAATATATGCAATATCATTGTGTCTAAAAGATGGAATATAAACAACGACCAAAATATTTACAATCTTGAGCTAGATGACTATTCCGAAAAGATATGGCATTTAAGACTATGTCATTTTTACAACAATAATTTAAGAAAATATCTTGAAGGACACAATATTAAGAAAAGTAATTGTATTGACTGTGAAACTTCAAAATTAAAAAAGGCATCATTCAATAAATCTTCCTCCCGCTCTTCAAGACCTTTGGAATTAATTCATTCAGACGTGCTAGGACCTCTTAAATTATCAAGAAATAATTATAAATATGTAATTACCTTTCTGGATGATTACAGTAGGAAAAGCTGGATTTATTTGATAAAGAAAAGATCTGAGGTCACAGATATTTTCGCTCATTTCGTTAAAATGGAATGAACAAAATTTAACCGTTGTTAAGATTCAATCAGATAATGGAAAAGAATATACATCTAATAAATTTGTAACATTTTGTTCAGAAAATGGTATACAAAGAAGACTTACCGTTTCAAGAAACCCCCAGAGTAATGGTAGAGCTGAAAGACTTAATGGTACCTTGGAGAATGCAGTAAAAGTAATGTTAAACCAAGCAAAACTTAGTGAAAATTTTTGGGAAGATGCAATTAAAACCGCTAATTATATTTATAATATAACTCCAAGAAGTTCTATTGACTTTAAAATCCCTGATGAACTTTATTATAAAAAACCGGTGAATATAGATAAATTAAAAGTCTTTGGTTGTAAAGCTTACTATTATATAGATCCAAATTTAAAAGAAAATAAATTTCATTCAAACTCAAAACCAGGTATATTTTTAGGATATGATACAAATGCAAATGGATATATTATTATGGATTATGAACCATTAAAAACTCACATAGTTCGAGACGCCGTTTTTGAAGAAGAAATTCCAGGAAACTTCAATCTAATAAACAAAAAACCTTACGACGAAGAATATAATCTACCTTCTTTACATACTGACGATGATATAGATGATTATGAAGATATAAATATTGAAGATAAAGAAACATTTGATGATAATCCAAAGTCACGTATATTTATTAATCCTATGTTATCTACTCAACAAAATTACACTCATATTAATTATAATGAAGACCATAACTCCCACAACATCAATAATAAAAAAAGAAAATTAGAAAAAGCTAAAAATAATGATAAAAATATGTCCAACACTAATACAACAGTTGAAAATATGAATAATACGAATAATAAATTAAACAATACAGATAACATAATAAATAACACTAGTAATACATTTAATAACAAACATAACACGACAAATAACACTAACAACACAAAAAAATACACAAAAAATGATATTGATGATAAGAACAATAGAAAAGTTTTATTTGAGAATAATAATAATTTTATTAAAGATTTAAATATTGATGAAGATAAGCAAAAATATGAAAATACTATGATAGATACTTATAATGAAGATAAAATTATTAATAGTAATAATTCTAATCAGGAATACATGAAGAATAATAGAAATGAAAATAACGATATAGATAAAATAAACAAAGCTGCAAACAAAAATATTCAGTATTATAAAAATAAAATAAGAGAATCAAATTATAATATTTATAAATTAATGAATGGATTAAATGATGTAATCCAAAATAATAATTATATTAAAAAATTAATTGAAAATAACATACCTTTCAATGTACATGAAGTAAACAAATAATATAATAATAAATCCAATAATAATAACATTAAATTACTTTCCTATCAGGATAATCAAAGTAATAATGATAAAATATTGGATAAATTTCAAAATAATCCCGATATGTATGAACATTCAAATAATTCAAATGTATATGATTTAAGCCCAAATAATAGTTCAAAAATTGATCCAGTTAACAAAATTTCTAGTGAAGTAAACAAAGAAATTCCTGTAATTTTAATTGAAAATAATAATAATTCAAGTGAAAATCCTGAAAATCCTGAAATCCTGAATAATAAAGACATAGATTTAAATAAAAATAATTCAAAAAAATAAAAATGAAATTAAATTGTTAGTAAAAAATAAAAAAAGCGAGGATTTAAATATTAAAAAGAAAGAAGAAAAAAATGATAAAACAAAAATTAAGATTTTAAAAAATAAAAAATATAAAATTACAAACGCGAAAAAAAATTTATTAATAAAAAATTTTCAATTATAGAATAAAAAATTAAATAAATTAAATAATTTTAATAAATTTAATTTTACCAAAAATAAAGTTATCTATAATAAGGATAAAAAATTTCATACGAAAAACTTTAATGAAGAATTTGATAAAAATTTGATTAAAGCTAATACTAGCTGTAATAATAATGTCAATAATGACCAAAAATTAATAATTAGAGTTAAAAGACCAGGTATGCCGCTTGAAAACAATAAACATAAAGTTCAGAAAATGGAGGAAATATCCAACATTACAAATAATAATCCAAAAGACTATTATGAAGCTATTACTTGCGAAGAGAGTGAAGAATGGATTAAAGCTATATCTACCGAGTTGCAAAATTTAAAAGAAAACAATATAATGACCATAGTATCAGAGCTACTAGAAGGAATTAAACCACTTAGTCCTAGATGGGTATTTACGAAGAAATATGATGGGAATAATAATTTAGAAAAATACAAAGCAAGATTTAGTAGTAAAAGGATATAATCAAATTGAAGAAGTCGATTATGAATTAACTTTTTCTCCAACACTACCAGTAGAAAGTTTAAGATTAACAATAGCATTAGATTCTTTATTTAATTGGAATATTCAACAATTAGATGTGAAAGGCGCATATCTCAATGCCAAATTACATAATGATATTTATATGAAACTACCAGAAGGACATGAAAATTATAATGAAGGTTATTGTAAATTAAATAAGGCACTGTATGGATTGAAACAGGCTGGTCGAGAATGGAACCAAACTATTAGTAAATTTTTGATCAAAAAAGGACTATATCAATTAAGAAGTGAACAATGTTTATTCGTTAAGTGGGATAATAAAAATAATGTAATATGTTTAGTAGCTTTATATGTCGATGATATATTAATAACATGTATTAAAGAAGAAATTTTTAATATTGTTAATATTATTAAGAGCAATTTTAAAATATCCAAGTGCGAAGAAATAAATCATATTTTAGGATTAAATGTTAGGAAAAATAAATTTGGATATACAATCTCTCAAGAAAACTATATTGAAAACATTTTAAAGAAATTTAATATTAAAGAAAATCAAAAAGCTTCTACTCCATGTACTGGTGATGACGTTAAACTAATTAATAAAATACCTTTTGATAAGACTATTTACCAGAGTGCAGTTGGTTGTTTAATATATGTATCTAAATCGACAAAACCTGATATATCTTTCTCTGTCAGTAAGGCATCAAGAAAAAATTCAAATCCAACAGTATCAGATTGGAGCAAAGTAGTCAACATCCTTAAATATTTAAATCAAGCTAAGAATTATTACATTTCATACAAAAACAAAAGAGAATTAATTGATTATACAGATTCTGATTTTGTTAGAGATTTATCAAATAGTAAATCCACTTAAGGAAATATTTTTTTCTTAGCCTCAGGATCAATCGCTTGGATGTCTAGACAATAACAATCAGTAACAAGATCTACTGCAGAAGCAGAATATATTGCCCTTTCTGAAGCTGTAGCAAATGGTTTATGGATTAAAAATATGCTAAATGAAATGTTAAAAAGAAATTTGTAATAAATTTAAATGGAGACAACAGAGCATCCTTATTTGCTGCTGAAAATTATGCTATTAGCAAAAAACTTAGACACGTAAGAGTTAGCTATCACTACTTTAAAGAAAATATTGAAAGAAAAGAAGTAATTTTGCATTACATTAAATCTGAAGAAAATTTAGCAGATATTTTAACAAAAGATGTTAATAAAAATCATATAACTTTAAACTATTTTGTTGTATTTTTAATGTATTAACAAAAATAAAATAAATAAAAATTTTAAATATTATTTTATATTTTATCATAATTGTTTTTGTGTTATTTATAAAAAAAAATAAATAATCAAATATTATTTATTTTTATCCTATAATAAGTTGTAAAAAAATTCTTTTTTAAAAAATAAAAATTAAAGTCAACTTTAGAATACATAAACTTATAAACTAAAGTTAATATAAATTTGGTATCAATAATAATAATAATAATAATAATAATAATAATAATAATAATAATAATAATAATAATAATAATAATAATAATAATAATAATAATAATAATAATAATAATAATAATAATAATAATAATAATAATAATAATAATAATAATAATAATAATAATAATAATAATAATAATAATAATAATAATAATAATAATAATAATAATAATAATAATAATAATAATAATAATTAAAAGTTAATATAAATAGTAATTAAAATATTAAGAAAATTGAGAAATATAAATAATAAAAATAAAAATAAATTAATAGTCCTCATTTATTTTTCATTTTTTCCATATTTTTATGTGGTAGTGTGATTTCATAATTAAACAATTTGATATAAAACAAATATGTGTAGTAATACATTTGTATATTTTAATATTTATATATTCATATATTAAATTTATAACTTATTATGATTTATAGTATTATATATTTTATAGTATTATTTATATTGATATACAACTCAAAAGTTCGATGTACTTTTGTTGGGATTTATTTATTAAATTTATTAATTTATTATTTATTTATTTATTTAATTTTATATAGAAACTACATATATTTAAAAAGACTATTTAACAACTTTCTTATAACTTTTAATCTTAACTTTTACTTAACAACGACGACACGTCTTGACGAAGACGACCCTTCTCTTAATTCAGAGAAATGCTTTATTTTTATGTTATTTAGTTATAATTAACTATTTAATTAATTGTTCTTGTGATTAGAATAAACTATTAATAATTATTATTTAAGGAAATATTTAAAAACTATATAAATATAAATATAAAATAATAAGAATAATTAAAACATTGATTTATGCTATAAAATTTATTATTAATTAAATATATAATTAATATATAGAAATCAAGTCACATATAGAATTTGTTGTAAAATCATTAGTTTTAAATTTGATTTATGACATTAATTTATGTTTGAATAGTAAAAACTAATTTTATATTAATTAAGGTTTGAATATTTCATTTTATATCATTCGTCCCACCTTAAGATACAACTATACATTAGTTGTATTAAATTTTATAATATTTTTAAGGTGTACTGGTCGTTCTAAGCATGTATGTGTGTTAGGATCCATTAATTGAACTGTATTAAATTTCTTTTTAACTACTTGATAAGGTCCAACAAAATAAGGGTCTAATTTATATCTCGTAAAGTTCCTTACTTTAACTAAATCGCCTATTTTTATTTCATTTTGTTTATTAAAACTTGTTTCTTCTTCTCTTTTAGTTTCCCAATATTTATTATTTTTTTTGATATTATTACAAGCATCTATAACCCATTTATAGTGGTCCATAAATTTTTCAATTAACTTTTCTTCTTGAGTTCCTTGAACATAAGAGGTAGGTAAGGTTGTAGATAATTCGAATGGTTGTTGATCTTTTCTACCGTAAACAAGTTCAAAACTGGAATATTTCGTTACTGAACTTTTTGAAGTTCTTAAAGTCCATAAAGCAGAAGGTAACAGCATATCCCATTCTCTTTCTTTATTTCCTAGTAGTCGCAATAATTTTCCTATTTCTCGATTCCTGTTTTCGGTTAAGCCATTAGATTCAGGATGATAGGTAACAGTAAATTTAATATATACATCAAATAAATCCAGGAAAATTCTAGTAAAGTCGGATGTAAATTGTACTCCGTTATCAGTGGTTATAACATTGGGAGCACCATATCTTGCGAAATTTTCTGATAAAAATTTTACTACATCTTTTGAAGTAATAGAAGCCAGAGGTTGCGCCTCTACCCATTTGGTAAAATAGTCGACTAAAACAATAATGTATTGGTTTCCTTGCTGAGTGATAGGCAACGGACCTATAATATCCAATCCAAGATGAGTAAATGGAGCTTCAACTTCAGTTGCATATTTTTCAGTAGGATTTGGAATTTCGTTTTTCTTGTTTAGTTGACAGGTAGTACAATTTTGAATATATCTTCTAATATCGACCGTCATGCCTTTCCAATAACAAGTTTTCTTGAGTCTTTCATAAGTACTTCTAAACCCTTCGTGTCCGATAGAATGTGCTTTATTTATCAATTGAAATTTATCTTCATTTTTCTTAATAATTTTTCTGAAATTTTCACCGTCTTTAATATATTCTTCTCCATTTAATTTAGTTATGTGATCATCCAAAAATTCTTTCATAAATTCTCCAATTTCCTTATTCTTTTCAGTAGTAATTTCATTTTGTTCTTGTTCTATTTCCTTTGCACTTTCATTATTATTTGAATCTTTATGATTTATAGCGTTAACTTGGTAATTACTATTGTTAATATATGTATCTATTTTATTTTCTAATATTTTATTCATATATAATATTGTATTATTGAAAACTTGGTATAATTGATTTTGCAATTGACATAAATCCTTAATTTTATGTTTTTCATCCATAAAAGCACCACTTTCATTATATTGTAATATATAGGAATTTATATTGTTCAATATATTATTATTATACTCAATAGTGTTGGATTTTAATTGAATTAATTGATTTATAAATTTTTTTAATTTATTTTGATTTATTTCATGTATATGACTATTATAATTTATATTACTCTTCATATTATTATTATATTCTAATATATTGTCATTTAAATTAGTTGATTTATTCTTATATATATTTTGATTACAATACTTTTTATTATGATTAATGTCTCCAGGAATTTTTAAATTTTTGGAATATTCCATGATTTTTGGATTTTCTATATACCTTGCTTTTTCCCTCGAAATTTTTAAATTTGAAATAATTTTGAAATTTTTAATTTTTTTGTCTAAATTAAATTTTGAAAATTTTATATTAGAATTTTTTAGATTTTCATTTTTATTAAAACTTTCTGGTTTCTTAGTATCTTGATTTTCTGGTTTCTCAGTGTCCTTATTTTCTAAGTCCATATTCTTTCCCTCCTGAGACGATACTTCCCTTTTATTAGATAATTCTATTGTCCTCTGATTATCATTAATATTTTGATTATTTGATTTAATTCTTGAGAGAGCATCTGCAAGAGAATTTTTCTTACCTTGATGATAGATTGTTTTAATTCTTAGCATACTAATGGTAATGCACCATCTAATATGTCTCATATTATTCGGTTCTTTATTATTAAATAAACCAACTAGAGGTTTATGGTCTGTAAATAAAAGTGTTTCAAATTTATTCCCGGAAATATAAGATTTAAATTTTTTTGCACAGAAATATACCGCAGTGCCTTCTAAGTCTGTGATACTATAATTTCTTTCCGCTTTTTCTAACGTTCTACTAACAAAATGTACAGGATGTTCTAGTCCATCTTCATCATTTATTTGTAATAAAACTCCACCTAAATCATCTTTTGAAGCATCAGTTCTTATTATAAATTGTTTATTATAATCAGGAAAAGCTAAAATAGGAGCCTGAATAATAGAATTTTTTAATTTATCAAAGCTAGATTGTTGTTCTTCTGTCCATGTAAATGAAACATTCTTTCTTAAAAGTTTATTTAAGGGAGCGGCTAGCATAGCGAAATTGTTTATAAATTTTCTATAATATCCTACAGTACCCAGAAAAGATCGTAATTCATTAATATTGCAAGGTCTAATCCAATTTTTAACAGCATTAACCTTAGAATCCATTGTTTTTAAACCTTTATTAGTAACTATATGGCCTAAAACTTCAACTTCTTCTTGGAAAAAGGAACATTTTTCAATATTGATTTTTATTTCATATTTTCTGAATATTTCAAATACCATGTTTAAATGTTTTAAGTGATCTTCTTTTGATTTAGAAAATATTAAAATGTCATCAATAAAAACAAATACACATTTACCCAATAAATCAAAGAGAATACGATTCATTTCTCTTTGGAAGGTAGCTGGAGCACCAGTAAGTCCAAAGGGCATAACTTTATAGACAAAATTACCAAATTTAGTGGTAAAACATGTTAAATCAATACTATCTTCGTCCATTCTAATTTGATGATAACCTGAAAAGAGATCCAGAGTAGAGAAAATTGTCGCACCTCCTAGACTATCAAAAATTTCATCAATATTAGGAAGAGAATAAGAATCTGGTACTGTCATAGCATTTAACTTACGGTAGTCAGAACACAACTTCCATTTTCCATTTTTCTTTAGTACTAAAACAATAGGAGAAGACCATGAAGATCTAGAGTGTTCAATTAATTCCTGATTAATAAGTTTAATCAACTCTTCTTTAAGTATATCCGACTTAATTTTATTTAATTTATAAAATTTGCTTTTAAATGGTTTTGCGTTCTTAATAAGTTCAATATGATGAGGATTTAATTTGGAAGGTGTAAGTTCGTCAGTTGAAGTAGCAATAATATCAATATATACAATTAACATTTCTAATATTTCCTTTCTAACTTTTGGATTTAATTTTGAATAAAACTTATTAGAATAAATATATTCTAAAGGAGACAATACATCTTTCTCTTTAACGGAAGATTCATCAGTACTTTTATTAATAGGTTCTTTATTTTCTAAATATGAATCTCTGTTATCTGTCAAAGATATTCCTAATGTATTAACACTCTTATTAGGTCCAATATATTTAATATAACAGGCAATCATTTCCATATCTTGGTCTTCCACAATAGGAGCAATAATATCAAATTTTTCAACTGAAGTAAAACGACACAATGATCTTAACATAGGATGAATAAAAAGGTAATTATCAGCAATTGATTTAAGTCCTAATAAGAAATCAAAATAAATATCTTTATGATCGATGACACAGAAATCTGCTGTGAAAGTATAATTATTAATTGAAACTTTCAGTCGAACCACCATAGCATTGGCGATAGTACTGTCACCAAGAGCTTCATAAATTCGTCCTCTACATATACTGACTTGTTCGTAGGTACCAGGTAAACTATTAATATAACTAGTACTCACTAGATTCAAGTTACTTCCAGAATCTATGAGTAATCTTCCTTTGGTATCGTCTACAGATGCATTCACGATCCCCAAGTCGTCACTATGAAATTTTATATTTTCTATTTTATTCTGATTATTTTCTTCTTCATTAATAATAAAAGGTTCCATGGCATCCAAAGAACTAACAAATTTTATTTTTTCTAATTTTAAATTTTTGGTTAGTTCAGACCTTAATTTAGGACATATATCTAATATTTGACCAAAGGTAATGTTGCATTTGGTATTGGCTAAATCTTTAATAAGTTCATATGGTTCCATATTGGTTAATTTAGCTAGATTTATGTGACGTTCTGGTTTTGTGTTACCTTCCTGTTCATTAAATTTTAATTTTGTTTCTTCAAAGTCCACTTTCTTATTAATTACAGTTCCTTGTAAATTATTAATATTTGAATTTTTGAAATTATTTCTATTTTTGTTATTCGACTGACTGTCACGTGATGCTTTTTCAACATAATTTTTATTTTCATATAGTGATTCATTAAGATTTTCAATATAATTGTTTCTATCCTCATTAATAATATTGTTAAATTTAGTAGAAACATTATTATCATTTCTTGATTTAAAATTTTTATTACGTTTAATATTATTATCAATAATATTATTTTTATTATTGACACTAATAATTTTATCATCACACATATTACTTTCTTTATTAATTTTATACTTATTTTTATCAATATAGTTTTTAATTTCTTCATCTTTATTTAATTTATTATCATTAATTACATGATTATTATTAATATTTAAATTTTGAGAAGAATCATTAATTTTTGTACTCTCCTTAGAAATAGTTGTCTTTAAATTCTTTTTGACTTTAGGTTTTAATATTTTCCTTTTAGACAAATCCACTTCTTCTTTCACTTCAACTTCCTCTTCTTCATCTTTTTGGAAAATATCGCTTCTACTTGCTGTATTTGCTTTAGCTTTCCTAATTTCCGTTCCAGCATCTAAAGAAAACTCTTTTCTTTTGGCAGCGTCAACAAAATATTTCTTCTTCTCAGGAACGTTATTGGAATTTAAGGGAGAACGTTCACTCCCTCTTAGTAGTTTAAACGTTCGTTTGAGCCATTAGCGGAACCACTTGATTCTTCATTTAGCATTCTTTGGTATTTCAAATATTCAAAGTGATTAAATTTTGGACAATTGTATTTCTTATGACCTTATTCATTACAAAAATAGCACATCTGGACTCTATATTTACCTTTATTTCCATCATTCAAATTATTATTTTTGAAATTATTATCACGTGATTCATGAGTGACTGGTTTATTATTAAAAATTTTGTTATTATGTGAATTAAATTTTTGGTTGTAAGAAGAATTTCCATTAGAGTTACTAGTTCTTTTACCACATTCATTTTCAACTTCATCAATTAATTCAGCTGTAGAAAAAGCTTTTGCTAGACTAATTCGATTTCCCGCAAGTTTAACACCTTTCCATGCTTCTTTCTTGTTAAAAATTGACTTCAAATAATCAGAAACAGAAATGCATCTACGATCATCTTCATCGAGTTTATTATATAATTCCTTATATTCTTTATTAAATTCCTTTATATTTCCTCTGGTAGATATTGCCATATTTTTAAGTTTGTCAATGATGTCTTCTGGATCCATATATAAGTCATGAAATTCTAGAAGAGCATCACGTATTTCTTCTAAAGATGGATAAACAATATTATTATCCACATCTTTAGTTACTAATGCATTAAGACAATGGATACTTTTACCAATCACTTTAAATTTACAATTATTAAAAATTTCTTCTTCATCAGTAATTTGGTAAAGAGTGATCCAAGCCTTCATCTGGTTATACCAAGCATCAACATCCTTATTTGAATCTGAAAGGACTTGAATGCATTGGAATTGCATTAGTTTATTTTGATTTTTAATTAATTCTTCAGTCATATTTTTAACTTTAATTCTATTTTCTAATTGACTGAAAAATTCTTTAATCGAAAACAATTTTTTTTTTTTTTTTTTTTTTTTTTTTTATTATTATTATTATATTTTATTCTATTTTATTAAAAAAAATAATATTAAAATTTAATAAATATATTTTCCTCCCACAAGAGCCGATATCTCCACCAAATGATATACAACTCAAAAGTTCGATGTACTTTTGTTGGGATTTATTTATTAAATTTATTAATTTATTATTTATTTATTTATTTAATTTTATATAGAAACTACATATATTTAAAAAGACTATTTAACAACTTTCTTATAACTTTTAATCTTAACTTTTACTTAACAACGACGACACGTCTTGACGAAGACGACCCTTCTCTTAATTCAGAGAAATGCTTTATTTTTATGTTATTTAGTTATAATTAACTATTTAATTAATTGTTCTTGTGATTAGAATAAACTATTAATAATTATTATTTAAGGAAATATTTAAAAACTATATAAATATAAATATAAAATAATAAGAATATAATTAAAACATTGATTTATGCTATAAAATTTATTATTAATTAAATATATAATTAATATATAGAAATCAAGCCACATATAGAATTTGTTGTAAAATCATTAGTTTTAAATTTGATTTATGACATTAATTTATGTTTGAATAGTAAAAACTAATTTTATATTAATTAAGGTTTGAATATTTCATTTTATATCAATATTTTATATTATTATTTATATTTTATATTATTATTTATATTTTGTATATATTATATTACATTTCTAATATATTTCTTAATTATTAAATTATACTTATTATCTTATTTTAAATTATTAAAATTTATATTTGATATAAAATGAAATATTCAAACCTTAATTAATATAAAATTAGTTTTTATTATTCAAACATAAATTAATGTCATAAGTCAAATTTAAATCTAATGATTTTACAACAATTTCAATATGTGGCTTGATTTCTATATATTAATTATATTTATAATTAATAATAAATTTTATAGTATAAATCAATGTTTTAATTATATTCTTATTATTTTATATTTATATTTATATAGTTATTAAATATTTCCTTAAATAATAATTATTAATAGTTTATTCTAATCACAAGAACAATTAATTAAATAGTTAATTATAACTAAATAACATAAAAATAAAGCATTTCTCTGAATTAAGAGAAGTCGCTGCTGTCGTCGTCGTTGTTGTGTAAAAGTTAAGATTAAAAGTTATATTATGTTAAGTTAGTTTGTAATTAAAAGTATAAGAAAGTTGTTATATAGTCTTTTTAAATATATGTAGTTTTTATATAAAATTAAATAATTAATTAAATAATAAATTAATAAATTTAATAAATAAATCAAAACAAAAGTACATCGAACTTTTGAGTTGTATATCATATTATTAATATAAAAGTTTATATTAAATATTATTCATGTTAAAATATTATATTCTTATTTATTATTTTTATTTATAATAGTTAAATATTAATTATACTTTACAGTATAATTAATATTATTTTTGTTTTTGTTTTTCTTTGGTAGTAATGGTAGTAATAGTATTATAATTATAAAATAATAAAATATTAATTTATTGTATTAATCATTAAGAATTTTATTATTTTATTTTATTTACCTTTTATATCAATTAATAATACTTTTTTTTAATTCATTTAATTTAATTAAAATTTAAATTAAAAAATAAACTAAATTTATAATTAAATTAAAATGGGAAAAATTTTTATTTAAATATATTATATACAACTCAAAGTTCAAGGTACTATAAATTATAATAATTATTATTTAAGGATTTATTTAATTAAAATAAACATATGTGTTGATAATTTAATATTTTTGGAAAGCTTAATCAATAGATGTCATAGCAATAAATTAAATTATTAAATATAAAACAATACAAATATAATTAAAGCATATTATATTAATAATTATAAATATAATTAATATTTAGAAATCGAAATCAAGCTACATATTAATAATATTATAAAATCATTAGTTTTAAATTTGATTTATGACATTAATTTATGTTTGAATAATAAAAATTATTTTATATTAATTAAAGTTTGAATATGTTATCATATAAAAATAATAAAAATTTAATGATTTAAAAAAATATGCTTTTACTATAATTATTAAATTAAATATCTTTAAATAATATCACCCAAAAGATACTTTAAATTTTGTTTTTATTTCTTTATAATTTATTTTTTTTATATATATATTTAATTTGTATTTATAATTTTTTTTTATATATTTATTTTGTATTCATTATTTATAAATTAATTTTTTTTTATTTTTATTAATTTAGTTTATTGAAGCTCTTTTTTGGGAGACGGAAAGAATTACAAATTATTAAATTATTGGTTATAAAATAATCTTTATTGTAATTTTAAAAATAAAAGAAATAGCTATTATTATTATTAGTATTATTATTATTATCAATGTTTAATAATGACATTTTATTACAAAGAATAAATATAAAAAAAAAAAGTGTTCTTTTATATAATATTTTTTATTTAAAACTATTTTTAAATAAATAAGAAGTAATTATTTAGTTTAATATTATTATTGAAAGTGTAATATAAATTATTAGTATTCTTGTTAAAGAAAGAAATATTGGTTAAATAAAGAAATAAGAAAGGACTTACAGCAACTAAAATTAATTTTTATTTTATTTTATTTTTTTTAAATTTAGTTATTATTATTTATTATTACGCTATTTAATAATTATTAATTAGTATTTTTAATATTGTGAATACAATCATTACAACACTTTTTATTTTTAATTTTTTTTTTTTTATTATTAGTATTCTTGTTAAAAAGAAAGAAATATTGGTTAAATAAAGAAATAAGAAAGGAGTTACAGCAACTAAAATTAATTTTTATTTTATTTTGTTTTTTTTAAAAAAAATTTATTTAATTATTCAGTTATTTATTTACTTAATTAGTTAATTAATTAATTAATTATTATTTAATATTCTATTTATTTATTCAAATATTATTATTATTTAATTATTAAAAAAGAATAATAGAATATTCTATATAAATGATTTGTGTATTATTAACTGAAAAAAAAAAAAAAAAAAATTAGAGTAAAAATTGAAATTCCAAAACTTTTAAAAATAAAAAAAAAGTTTAAAAAATATATTCATAATATCTATTTTTTATATATCTATCTATCTATTTAATAGGTTATAACTGATCTCACTTCAAAAAGTAGTTATAAACTGGAGAGGCAACTTCGAGGAAAAAAAACTCGTATTAGAAAATTATCAACAATAATAGGTATGTCAGAATGCCAATGTTTGAACATTCAGTAAGGCCTTCCAGCAAGGGACAATATTCGCTTATGCATACCAATGTATTGTGACTGCTTTAATAATCTTTTGCCTTGAAGGGAGGGGGGACTAAAGGGCGGTACACATACAAGAAATATATATATATAAATAAAACAATTAAAATTTTAATATTTCAACAATATTTAGAATCTTGGATTAAAAAGAAAAAAAAAAAAAATATAATAAAAATATTAAAGTTCCATCTAAATAAAATCTATTAATGTATTTAATGAACAGAAAAAATAAAACTTAACATTTTTTTTTTAATATTTAATTTAATAGTTAGTTAGTCAAATATTATCAATAGTTTCGCTTTAAAAATTGTATTGTAAATAGAAATGTAAATTTTTATTAAAAAAAAAGTTTATTTATTAAAAAAAGGTATCAATTTAACATAACAAAATTTATTATTATAATTAAAATATGAAAATTAATAAATATATCAATAAATAAATAAATTAATAAATAACTACATCAATAAATAAATAAATAAATAAATAAATAAATAATAATGAATGAATAAATAAATGAATAATAATAATAGTTAATAAATGAATGAATAAATGAATAATAATAATAGTTAATAAATGAATGAATTAATTAATTTAATAAAATGAATCATTTTTTTTTTAACAACAAATTAATCCTTAATTATTCAAATGAAGAAACAAAAAAAAAATTAAAAAAAAAGAAAGAAAAAAAGATTTTTCTTTTTTAAAATTTTAAATAAATTAATTTTTTTTTTTTTTTAAATATAAAAATATTAAAAATATAAATAGATCAATCTTTCCATTTAATTTAAAAAACAAAAAAAAAAAAAAAAATAGAAAGTTATTTTTTTTTATAAATTTCATTTTCATTTAATTTATATATATGTATAATATTTTATAAATTTCTTTTTATTTCTTTTTTTTTCCTATTTTCTTTTATAAAAGAAATAAAAATATTAGAAATTATTATTATAAATAAATAAATAAATAAATAAATAATAAATAAATAAATATATAATTTTTTTTTAATAGACATAAAAAAAAAAAAAAAATCAATTGTCAATTGTATATTTAAAAATGTCAACTAATCTTAAAAAGATTTTATTGACTATGGATGAATTGAGTGAATGCTCTATCAAGCCAATATATCAAAGTTTTATGAAACAAGAACTGACTTTAAAAATGTATAGTTATTCATTACAAAAAGACTTAATGAATGATATCAATGAATTTTGTAGGAAGCATGATACCTCAATTCATTCATTTTTCCAAGCAAATTTATTAGAATATCTATACTTTGTAAATTTTAAAAATAATTTAATTTTTATGGGTAATATTAAAAGAAAAAAAAATAATTACTCAGTTGAGGATATCGATGCCAATTTATTAGTGTTAAGATGCCAACCTACTTTTACGTTATTAGATGTTATTAACGAATTGGAAAAATCAGTTAAAGAGAATGAGAAAAGTCTACTCGAAAATGATTTGAAAGAAAAATTTCAAGATAGCATTAAGGTATTTTACTCCTTTATTCCATTAGATTCTGAAATGAAGGCGTTTTCAAAAGGTTTAAATAGTGAATTTATTATGAATTTTGATTCGGAATCAAATTCCTTGAATGTACTCTATCTTGAAAATTTGATGTTGGAAAAGGAATTGGAATTGATTATTGGAAGAATTTTACATTTGGCTGCTCAAAATATGAAGAGACCCTCAAAAAATACACTACCTACGCTTAATCAATTGAATATTTTGCCCACTACCGAAGAAAAATTAATAATGGAATTTAATGACTATAAAATGGTGGAAAATAACCGTTTTCTTAATAGTAAAGGATATCCGAAGGAAACCGCCAAAAGAAAGGTCGATATCTTTGAAGAAAGTTTCAGTTATGATAAATACACATTTACCGACGTTTTATCTTGTATTTGCAAAAAGTATTCTCACTGCTACTACATTAATGATGGAAGTCGTCGTTTAACTTTTCAGGAAATAGACAAAGTTTCCAATTCAGTGGCTCATTATATCATAGAAAAAATTAAAAATTTGAATAGGAAACCCAATGATATCGTGATACCTATCATTTCCAAAAAGAATTGGCCATTAGTCGCTTCAATGTACGGTATCATAAAATCCGGATGTGTTGCCTTATTAATTGATCCAAGCTCCAACCCACCTGAACGTTTAAAATATATTTTACAGGAGGTGAAGGCCACTTTTGCTTTTTATGATGAAAGTATCTCCCGTCCGATGAAAATAAACGAAAACGAAAACTACTATGAGGACCCGAAGGTGGAATTTATTTCCTTAAACAGGTTCGACTTTGATCATGACGTTAGCGAAGTGAAGAGAATAGGAACTCCTCAGGACAAATTATTTGTATTCTTTACTTCCGGTTCCACCGGTAAACCTAAGGGAGTCACCATCCAATGTAACACCCTAATGAACGTAGGAAAGTATGTCTATGATGTTACGCGTTATCCCCTTGAAAAAAGTATTTCCGTGGCTTCCATTGGATTTGTTGCCTTCATTTTGGAATTAGCCTACAATATGTTGTGTGCTTCCGAATTGTATCTTGTCTCGGATGAAAAAAGAACCGATATCCCCGGTATTCTTTCCATTATTTTCAAGGAAAAGGTTAGGAACTTGTTCCTTACCCCATCCTACTTTAACTTTTTAGTTGGGGTCAATGGGAAGATGGGAAATATGTTACTGGAGGGTATACGAAATACAGTTTTCCTTGGGGAATCCATAAATAACTTATCCCTTCCATCAAGAAAGTTTATCCAGGATCATTCAGAGGGTATGCAATTTAATGTGCTCTTGGGATCAACCGAAAGTTTAATGATTTCATTGGAAACCGATTTTCAACAGGTAACTAATTCCGTTGGTCATCCTATCGACAATGTTCATGTATATATTTTAGATGAACAGCATCAACTGTGCCCAGTAGGTTTTGAGGGGGAACTCTGTATCTCTGCTGGACATGGCATTTCCAATAATTATATTCATTTGGAGGGAGAAAATCAAAAGTCATTTATTCCTAATCCATTTACATCGGATGAAAATCATCATATCCTCTTTAAGACGGGTGATATTGCTAGATGGAATTCCAGTGGCTGTATAGAATATGTGGACCGTAAGGATAGTCAAATTAAGGTGAGAGGACGTCGTATTGAACTGGGTGAAATCGAAGATGTCATGAAAAAAATGGCTAAAGTTCAATCCGCAGCGGTGGTTAAGAAGGTATTGAGCGGGAACGAATGTCTTGTTGGTTATTATATTGGTTCTCAAACGATTTCATACTATGAATTTAGAAAGGAATTAAATAAATTTCTTCCTACTTATATGATACCAAATTATTTTGTAAAGTTGAATGAACTCTACTATAATACTAATGGTAAACTTAATAGAAAGGCATTCCCAGATCCATCCTTGGACGATATTTTGAACTCCAAATACCTTCCTCTTGAAACGCCAACCGAAAAGCGTTTAGCAGAAATATTCAGTCACGTCTTTAATATTGATGTTGGAAAAATTGGTCGAAAGAGTAGCTTTGTGGAATTGGGAGGCGATAGTGTGAAGGCCATTGAAATCATCTCTGAAATTCAAAAGAAGTTTTCCGTACGACTTAGTTTAAAGAAATTAAGTGACTACCTGACGATCGAATCACTCGCCCACCACATTACGGATCAAAAAAAGCTAAAAAATAATAAAGGAAATATGATAGCCATGGAAAGGGATAGGAGGAAAATTTTTCTTCCTTCTCCTCCTCCTACTCCAACTCCATTTGAATCCGAATCTGAATTCGAATCTCTCAGTGATTCGCTAAACCCTCATGATGAAACTATTTATCCTATAACCTCCCAACAAATGGATATTTATTTGTATTGTGTGAAACATGAAGAGAGCGTAAATTATAATATTTCAACGATTTTTAAATTGTCCGATGATGTAGATATCGATCGATTAAAACAATCTATCATAAAATTGATGACAAGACATACCATATTAAAAAGTCGATTTGAAAGTCGAAAAATTAGTGACACATCTACCATCTACGGAATTATTGATGAAAATATGGAAATCGAGTTTGAAGAATACCATTGGAACACGGCTCATTCATTTGTGAGACCTTTCAATTTAAGAACAGGTCCGCTAATTCGTATCGGATTTATCGACACTAAGTATATACTGGTTGATATCCATCATATAATTTTTGATGGATATTCTCTTAAAATCTTCATGGAGGATTTAAATAAATTGTATTATATAGAAGTTGAAGAAAAAGAGTACTCTGATAATGATGACAATGAATTCGAAGATGAATATGAACGTGACAGAGTTCGTGCTACCGACGTTAATTTCAGTGATTATGCTCTCTCTTGGGATCATCGTATGAAGAAAGGAAAGTTTAATGAACAACTTGAATTTTATAGACGTATGTTTGAGGATGAGGACTTTACTTTATTATCCATCTCCAATAGGAGTAATGAAAGTTTGACCAATGACGACGATGAAGATAATGATAAAAAAGAAGAAGAAAAAAAAGAGGATATCAAGGCAGTAAAATCAATCAAAAAAAGAATTTCAAAGGAACAATCCTTACAGATCAATCATTATGTGAAAAAATTAGGAGTTTCAAAGACAGCCTTTTTCATGACGCTTTATTACTATATTTTAAGTAGGTACAGTGGTCAAGAAAGTATCTACACTTCGATGATGAACTCGAATAGAAAGGATCAAAATTTAGGAATCGTGGGTATGTTTGTCAACACCACCCCGTTACTTCTTAAATTTGATCAAAATACATCCATGGATCACTATATGAAAAATACAATGAAGGTTTTAAAGAAGATCTATGACAACAGTGATGTTTCCTTCATAGAAATTAGAAATAGATTTAAAATTCCTAAAGTTAATAATTCGTTCATCTACCAACCCTACTATCTTTTAACTCGTGATGAAAAGAATGACAAGGGTGTAGTGAAGTTAACGACCATTGAAGAAGTCTTTGAAAGACTTTCTCTACTATCTGATAAATCCCAAATCGACCTCGCCTACAATAATGAAAACAATAGTTTTGACCTCAACTGTAGTATTTTTGAGTATGAAAATGAGTACGAACTCTCCATTAATTACAACGAAAATAGGGTCGACTCAAGGAAGATAGCTTCCGTTATTGAAAGTTTATTGGAAATAATCGGTCATATGGATCTCTTTTCCAAAAATATTAGTGAAATCCCTTACCTTAACTCTGAAATGTATCACCAAGTGGTTTTCGGATTTAATGCCAATCACTGTGACATAACAACCAGAAAATTACTATACTATGAACAAATTCATGAAAATGCCATGACTAATCCAGAGAAGGTGGCTATTGTATTTAACGGGGAAACAATTAGTTATCGAAAATTGGAGGAGATGAGTAATGTCCTGGGATGGTATTTAAGAAAGCAAGGGGTCGGAAGAAATGATATCATTCCGGTGATCTGTGAAAGATCCTACATGTATGTAGTGGCCATCCTGGGTATTTCTAAGGCCGGTGGAGCTTTCCTTCCTATTGATCCAGAATTCCCTGAGGATCGTATTGTCTATATGGTCGGAGAAGTTCAACCCAAGATTATATTGAAATACTTGAACTATCTCAGCGAGGAGGAGGATCATATCACCTTTTTGGATGATCAATATAGAGTCATCGATTTGAAATCCATAGATTACGAAAAGAAAGTAGATTATATTACTTATAGTAATGATATTCGAGACCTCTGTTATGTATTATTTACATCAGGAACTACTGGAAAGCCCAAAGGAACCATGATTCGTCATGATAATTTGGTGAATTATAATACCGTAGCCTATACCATTCGTGGAGAGGACTATAACAGAGATAACTATGAACACGCTTTAGCCTTTGATAAATTTACCTTTGATCAATCCATTGCAGAAATTATCTATACCTTATATCATAATAAGAGCATTGTTTTCGCCAATGATATGCAATACAACAATCCAGGATTATTGGCAAAATTAATTCAAAGTGAAGGCATTGATTTCATTTATTCCACGCCTTCCAAAGTTCTGAATTATCTAGGGGATACCAGCTTCCAGAAGTCTCTGAAACAAATTAAAGTTATTATCTTTGGCGGTGAAAATGTTTCAAAGGATATGATTCGAAAAGTATATCGTTTCACCGATTCTAAAATATTTAATGAATATGGACCTACCGAATGTACCATCACCAGTTCAATTAAAAATATTACTCCAACAAGCGATAATTTGATTCCTGACCTAATTACTATCGGTAAACCATTGTGCAACTATGAAATGTATATCCTAGATAAATTTATGAAACCCGTTCCTATTGGTGTCGAAGGGGAACTGTACATTGGCGGAAGAGGGGTCGGTAGTGGATATTTGAATAGACAGGAACTCACCAGGGATCGATTCCTTCCAAATCCCTTCCAAGGAAATCCCAGTGACCCTTATAATAAACTCTATAAAACAGGGGATCTTGGGAAGTGGACAGAGGATGGAGAACTTATTTGCTTGGGTAGAATGGATTTCCAGGTCAAGATACATGGTCAGCGAATTGAATTAGGAGAAATTGAAGAAGTCATGAAGGAAGTGGAAGCCATTGATGCTTGTACGGTAATTGACAGATTAAATTCTGGGGGTGAAAAGTTCTTGGTGGGCTACTATACTGTAAAGCAGGGCCGAAGCCTCCAGAGAAATGAAATAAGAAATTACTTGAAAAAGAAGCTTGCCCTCTACATGATACCTAATTACTTTATTGAAATTCCGGAAATTCCTATTACTTCCAATGGTAAATTGGATAGAAGAGGATTACCAGAACCGACAGAAAATGACCTGATTATGAATGAATATATTTCACCAGCAACCGAAACTGAAATCAAATTGGTGGACATCTATGCCAAGGTGTTAACTCTTCCTTCTAGTCGGATTGGAAGAACGTCAGATTTCTATGAATTAGGTGGGGATAGTCTAATGGCCATTAAAATTATCTCTGAGATTCAAAATGAATTTCAGATGACGATCGGGATGAAAGATATCATGAGTAGATCCACCATTCAATCACTCGGTCAAAAAATAGATGAATCGATCGCAAATCATGAGGGAAACCAAATTGAAATCATTCCACATCGTGAGGTCGACGAGTATCCTATTACAGCTCAACAAATGGGTATTTATTTGTTTTGTATAAAGCATAAGAATTCATTGACTTACAATCTTCCAAGTGTCTTCAGATTACGGGAAGGACTGGAGATGAAGAGGTTGAAGGAAAGTATATTGAAGTTGATGGAGAGGCACCCCACTTTAAAAAGTAAATTTTTTGAAAAGGAAGCTGAAGACGGTGAACTCTCTGTCTACGCCAAAATTGATGATAGTCATCCATTAGAATTTGAAGAGTACAATTACGAGAGTGTGGTTCGTTTCCTGAGACCCTTTGATATTAAAAATGATTTATTAATTAGAGTCGGCTTTGTCTTCGATCAGTATCTATTACTGGATGTCCATCATATTATATTTGATGGATACTCAATCGAATTATTCGTAGATGAGCTAAAGCTACTCTATCATGGAGATGACAAAAAATTAAGCAGGCATCCGATTTTATTCAGTGATTATGCTTTCTATCTGGAGGATGAAATTAAGAAGGGTAAGTATTTGGAAAAGATGACATTCTATAAAGACATGTTAACAAATAATGACTATAATCCTTTGGAATTACCAACCATAAGAGGCAGAAGAAGCCGGCCAACTGACGACTATACTAAGGAAGAGGAGAAGGAGAAGTATTCGGTAGAGGAGGATGAAAAAACACCACACTACTACATTAATACCATACCAAAGAAAGTACATGACGCAATAAAGAATTTCATTAAAGAGAAGGGATTATCTTCCACCTCTCTCTTCCTAACGCTCTATGCATATTTATTGAGTAAGTATAGTGGACAAGAAAATGTCTACTTATCCATTAAGAATATCAATAGAAATAATAAATACAAGCTTGGGTTACTGGGAATGTTGGTGAGTACACAACCATTGCTATTGAAATTCGATAAAAACATTTCCATGGAGGAGTATGTGAGACATACGATGAATATCCTAATGAAGATGTATGAGGATCAGGATATTTCGTTGATTGATATCATGAATCACATTAAAATTCCAATCGCTAATATTTCATTCATCTTCCAACCCAATTCCCTCATGAAAAGTCATGAGGCGGAAGAAATTTTAACTGGGTTGAAGTATGATGAATTGGCCGAGGAAAAGAATTTCAATTCGGAAAGTATTGAAAATATGCTTCATAATGTGATTTCGCACTTCCAAAATAAGTTTGATATTTCATTTGAAATTGAGGAGAGAAGGGACGTCTACGTCTACTCCATCCTTTACAATAATCAAAAGTATGATGCTGAAATTATTAATCGCATCGGAGATAGTTTCTTGGAAATTGTCAGTCATATTGATCAATTTTCCAGGGGTATCAGTAATCTTCCCTACATTAAGCCTGAAGAATATAATGAAATTTTGAACAACTTTAATGCTAATCAATGTGAAATGAATACCGGAAGATTGTATCACGAACAAATTCATGAAAATGCCATGGCTCATCCAGAGAAAGGAGCCATCGTATTTCAAGGGGAAACGATTAGCTATAGAAAATTGGATAAGATGAGTAATACTTTAGGATGGTATTTAAGAAAGAAGGGAGTTGGAAGAAATGATATCATTCCAGTAATTAGTGAAAGATCCTACTGGTATGTGGTAGCCATCTTGGGTATTCTTAAGGCTGGAGGGGCCTTCCTTCCTATTGATCCCGAATTCCCGGAAGACCGTATCACCTATATGATTGAAGAAGTCCAACCAAAGATCATACTAAAGTATATCAGTCGTCATCACAAAAAGGAAAAAGACACGTTAAATTCACTCAATGAAAAGTACCATAATATCCTTGACTTAGGTCTAATTTCTTACAATGAAAATACCGATGATCTTGAGAGTATTAATGACCTCCAAGATTTATGCTATGTAATATTTACATCAGGTACGACAGGAAAACCTAAGGGTACATTAATTCGCCATGAAAATTGGTTAAATTATAATTTACATGGTTATACCCTCAGTAACAATAACAACAAAAATAGCAATATCAAAAATGACTTATTTGAGCGAGCCATATCGATTGTCAAGTTTACATTTGATCAATCCATGTCAGAACTTTTCTATCCTTTGTATCATGGAAAAAGTGTCATTCTCTGTAATGAAACTGAAATGAATGATCCAGAAAAAATTGCAAAATTAATAAATCGGTATCACGTTGATTCCATCTTTTCCACGCCATCAAGAATCAATAACTATATGAAATTTGAAGATTTTCGTTCCTCTCTAAGTAAGATAAAACTTTTACAATTTGGTGGTGAAAACTTGACTTTAGATACCCTTATTAAATTTAAGGATTATCCTTCCATAACCATATTTAATGAATATGGTCCAACCGAATGTACGGTGACGGCTACATTGAAAAAGTGTCACAGTGAATCGTATAGAAGTCATTCCATTGGAAAACCCTTATGTAATTATGTTATATATATCTTAGATAAGTACATGAGACCAGTACCCATTGGAGTGGAAGGAGAAATTTATATTGGAGGTCGAGGTGTCGGTTGTGGATACTTGAATAAAGAAGAATTAACTCACGAGAGATTTATTCCAAATCCATTCCTTTATGATGACGGTGGTAAGGAAAAGGTTGAAGTAGGAAAAAACACTTATAATAAAATAATTTATAGAACAGGAGATCTTGGTAAGTGGACAGAAGAGGGTGAAATTATTTATTTGGGAAGAAGGGATTTCCAAGTGAAGATCCACGGACAAAGAATTGAATTGGGAGAAATCGAGGAAGTTATTAAGGAAATAGAAGGTATTGAATCCTGCGTCGTGATGGATAAATTGAATTCCATGGGTGAACAATTTTTAGTTGGTTATTACGTTGGTAAGGGAGATAGCGAGATCAAGAGATCGGATATCAGAGGATATCTGAAGGCGAAACTCCCTCTCTATATGATTCCTAATTACTTTATCGAAGTAAAGGAGATGCCAATGAATGCCAATGGTAAATTAGAGAGAAGAGCATTACCAGAACCTACTGAAAATGATTTAATTATCAATGAATACATTAAGCCAGAGACGGAAACAGAAGATAAATTAGTGGAAATCTATTCCAAGGTTTTGAAGGTGAATTCGGAGGGGGTAGGAAGAACCGCTGATTTCTTCGAATTAGGAGGAGATAGTTTAACGGCAATTCGAATGATTTCGGAGGTTCAAAAAGCGTTCCTTGTCAGGATTGACCTGAAAAACGTTATGGATAATCCAACCGTTGAAGCCCTAGCAGGTTGTATTGACGAGATGAAATTGACAACTGAGAGACCAATTGAAATTATTCCAAAATATCACCGAAATGACTATCCAATTACATCACAACAAATGGGTGTTTATTTAGATAGTACAAAGAATGAAAATAGCCTAATTTATAATAATCCTGGTATCTTTAAAATAAATAAAGATACAGACAAAGAGAGGTTGAAGGAGGCGATTTTGAGGATCATCGATAAGCATCCTGTTCTAAAAAGTAAATTTATTGCTAAGGAAGTGGGAAACGAAAGTACCATCTTTGGTATAATTCATAATGAGCTATTCCAATTTGACTTTGAGGAATACAGCAGCATGGAAGACGTTTTGGCATTTATTAGACCATTTGATTTGGAAAAGGATACCTTAATCAGAGTAGGATTCCTCCGTAACGAATATCTATTGTTTGACGTTCACCATATCATCTTTGATGGTTTTTCAAAAGAAATAATGGCCAGGGAATTAAATGAATTCTATTATAGCGAATATGAAGTAGTCAATGACGACAGTATTAACTTTGTGGACTATGCCATCTATGTTTCTGAAAGCATAGCCACAGGAAAATATGATCAACAACTTCAATTTTATAGAGATATGTTTTCAAATAAAGAAATCAGTCCTTTCGAGTTATTGAATAGCAATAATAGAAATAAAGATAAAAGGGGTGATGAGGAAGAATTAATTAAAGAATCCATCTATGAAAATAAGATCACCAAAGAAAAATCAAAATTAATCAAAAACTACGTTAATAGAAAAGGAGTATCCGTCACCTCCTTCTTTCTTACCATTTACGGCTATGTTATGAGTAAATACAGTGGAAAGGAAAACTTCTTCACTTCCATCATCAATACCAACAGAAATAACGGATCCTTAATTGATTTGATTGGTATGTTTGTCAGTACTCAACCTTTACTTTTGGATTTCAATAGTGATATTAGTTTAGAAGAATACATCAAGCGTATCATGCAACTATTATTGAATATTTACAAAAGTCAAAATATTTCGCTTACCGAAATTAAGAAGAAAATTCAACTCCCTACAGTTAATAACGCTTTCCTTTACCAACCTTATGCTATTGTGGAATATCAGGATAAGGTATCGCAGGTGATAGATACTGTGACTATAGAGGAATTATTAAGTAAGATGGATGACGCGCGTTCCCAGTCCAATATTAACGCGATTAAGAACATTTTTGATCATGAGAAATTAAAGTTTGATATTATATTTAATGTTATTGAACGGAAGGAACATTTCGAAATATTAATTGAATATAATGAGAATAAGTTCAATTCTGAAAGGATTCGTTCGATCGGTGAGAGTGTTGTAAAAATGATTAATCATATGGATCAATACAATGAAAACGTAAGTGAAATTCCATATATCGAACCATCAATGTATAAGGAAGTAGTGTACGGATTTAATTCTAACCGATGTGACGTCAGGACGGACAAGTTGTTCCATGAAAAAATTCATGAAAGTGCCATAGCTCATCCAGAAAAATGTGCCTTGGTATTTAATGATGAAAGGATCAGCTATAGAAGGTTGGATGAAATGAGTAATGCTCTTGGATGGTATTTAAGAAAACAAGGGGTTGGACGTAATGATATTATTCCAGTGATTAGTGAAAGATCCTACTGGTATGTGGTGGCTATCTTGGGTATTCTTAAGGCAGGGGGAGCCTTCCTTCCTATTGATCCCGAATTCCCGGAAGACCGTATCACCTATATAATTGAAGAAGTCCAACCAAAAGTCATCTTAAAATACTTGGACTACCTCAATGTGGATCATCTTCCCCTCCTCAGCAAATTATCTAACCGGTATGAACTAACAGATATAATGAGCATTAATTACTCCGAAAATCTGGACTATCTTGAAAGTGTCAATGAATTTCATGATCTCGGCTATATTATATTTACATCCGGTACCACGGGTAAACCCAAAGGAACCATGATTCGTCATGACAATATCATTAATTATTGTCAGTGTGGATTTAGAACAAGAGACATCAATAGTTTCTGTGATGATTTCAATATCGCCTTGTCCTTCACTAAGTTTACTTTTGATATATCCATTGAGGAAATTGTCTATCCATTGTATCATGAAAAAACAGTGGTCATATGTAACGATCGTGAATTCAATGATCCATCTTTATTGGGTCGTTTAATTAAAAAAAATAAGGTTGACTTTATGGAGACCACCCCATTAAGAATCCAGAGTTATCTCGGTTGTGAAGAATTCAGAGAGGCTTTAACAGATTTTAAGGTAATTATATATGGAGGGGAATCTCTGAAACAAGAAAATGTTTTAGAATTGAAAAAGAATACAAAGGCAGCCATTTATAATACCTATGGACCCACAGAATGTACCGTTACCTGTACCATTAAGTTAATGGATGACTTTAATAATAACATGATCACCATCGGAACACCTTTCCTTAACTCTGAAATTTATATATTAGATAAGTATAAGAAACCCGTACCCATTGGAGTAGAAGGAGAGATCTATATTGGAGGAAGAGGTGTCGGTACCGGTTATTTAAATAGAGAAGATTTAACCCAGGAGCAATTCATCCCAAATCCATTCCGTTCTTTGGATGATGATAGTGATGGCAATTGCGATGAACAATACAATAAAATTTATAAATCTGGAGATCTTGGTGCCTGGACAGAAGAAGGTGAAGTTTTATGTTTAGGAAGAACAGATTTCCAGGTGAAAATTCATGGACAAAGAATTGAATTAGGAGAAATTGAAGAAGTCGTGAAGACTATGAAAGAAATTGAGTCATGTCTTGTCATAGATAAACTAAATCCAAAGGGAGAAAAATATTTAGTGGGATATTACATCAGTGAAAAAACTATGAAGATTTATCCTTCGGATATTAGAAAATATCTTAAATCTAAACTTCCAAATTATATGATTCCTAATTACTTTATTGAAATTAAAGAAATTCCTCTTAATCTCCATGGTAAGTTGGATAGAAGAGCTTTACCTGAACCCAATGAAAACAATTTAATTAGTAATGAATATATTAAACCTGAGACAGAAACCGAAATTAAATTAGCGGAAATCTATTCTAAGGTCTTAAATATTGACTCCAATAAGATTGGAAGGACCTCTGATTTCTATGAATTAGGTGGAGACAGTTTAATCGCTATTAGACTGATTGCCGAAATTCAAAAGGAATTCCAAATTACCGTCGGTATGAGAAATATTATGGATAATGAAACGGTTGAATCCATGGGTCATTATATTGATAATGTAAAAAATAATGATGAGAATAAAATTGAAATTATTCCTAACTACAGGCAAAATAAGTATCCAATAACATCTCAACAAATGGGTGTTTATTTAGATTCAGTGAAAAATGAAAATAGTATCATCTATAATATTCCAAATATCTATAAATTGAATGAAACTATTGATAAGGAAAGATTAAAAGAAAGTATCATGATATTAATTTCTAAACATAGAGTGTTGAAGAGTATTTTCAAGGATGAAAAGGTTAATGAAGAGGAAAGTAAAATATTTGGTATTATTGATGAGGAATTTGAAAATAAATTTGAATTTGAAGAATATTCCGTTGAAAATGCTATCAATTTTGTTAGACCATTCGATCTTGAAAAAGGACCATTAATCAGAGTTGGATTTATTGAAGATCAATATTTATTAATTGATATTCATCATATTATATTTGATGGATTTTCAGGAACCATCTTTATTGAAGAAATGAATAAAATTTATAATAATAATAGTAAGGTAATCAATGAAGATAATAATGAAGAAAGTAATATCTCATTTATTGATTATGCCATCTATATGAATGAAAAAATTGAAAAAGGAAAATATGAAAATCAAATAGCATTCTATAAAAAATTATTTGAAAATGAAGATATTCAAGAATTATCATTACCAGATAATCGTATTAAAGAAAATAAATATGATAACGAAGAAACAAATAAACAATATGTAAAATCCTCATTAATTGAAAAAGAAATTTCAGAAGATCAAAGTAAATTAATAAAAGAATATATCAAGAGAAATAATTTAACAGTTACTTCATTCTTCCTTACCATTTACGGTTATATTATGAGTAAATACAGTGGTAATAAAAATATTTACACTTCAATAATGAATGCCAACAGAAATCATCAATTCACCATTGGCATGATTGGAATGTTTGTTAGTACTCAACCATTATTATTAAAGTATAATGATAATCGTAGTATGGATCAGTACATGAAGAATGTTAAGGAACTTTTAATGAAAATATATGAAAATGAAGATATTTCATTTACTGAAATTATGAAAAACATTAAAATTCCAAATAGCAATAATTCATTTATTTATCAACCTTATTCTATAATGAATGGAACTGAATCTAATGATAAAAAAATGATTGAAACCATGGATATTCAAAAATTATTACAAGAAAATTCAGATATTCTCTTTAGTAATGAATCCAAAAGCAATAAAGAAATGAAAAATAGCAAGGAAATATTTAATAATGACAAGTTAAAATTTGATATTACATTCAATATTATTGAAAATAAGAATAATTACAGTATTTCAATTGAATATAATAAAATGAAATATGATAGTGATATTATTGAAAATATCGGAAATAGTTTTATTGAAATAATTAATTATATTGAACAGTATAATGAAAAATTAAGTGAAATTCCATATATTGAACCCGCTATATATAAAGAAATTGTATATGGATTTAATTCTAATCAACATGAGATTAATAACGAAAAATTATACCATGAACAAATTCATGAAAATGCCATTAGTAATCCAGAAAAATGTGCTATTGTATTTAATGATGAAAAGATTACTTATGGAAAGTTAGATGAAATGAGTAATGCTTTAGGATGGTATTTAAGAAAGCAAGGTGTTGGAAGAAATGATATTATTCCAGTGATTAGTGAAAGATCCTATATGTATGTTGTTACGATTTTAGGTATTTCAAAAGCAGGAGGAGCATTCCTTCCTATTGATCCAGAATTTCCAGAAGATAGAATTTCATATATGATTGAAGAGGTGAAACCTAAAATCATATTAAAGTACTTGGACTACCTTACTGATGATAATATAAAATTTTTAAATGAAAAGTTTAATGTTGTTGATTTGAAATTAATGAATTATGAAAATGAAATTGAATATATAGAAAGTATCAATGATGTTAGGGATATCTGCTATGTATTATTTACCTCAGGAACCACGGGAAAACCTAAAGGAACCATTATTCGACATGATAATATGTTAAGTTATTGTAATATATCACTCTCAAAGAATAATAATCACTATTATAGAGATAAATTTAATACATCATTATCTATTTCAAACTTTACATTTGATATTTCGTTGGTTGAAATAATTTATCCTCTATATATTAATAAAGAATGTATAATATGCAATTCCGAAAATATAAATAATCCCGAATACATTTCAAAATTAATCAATAACTATAAAATAGAATACATGGTTTTAACTCCTTCAAGATTTGAAAATTATGCGCTAAATGAAAAATTCTTAAAATCCTTGGTGAATTTTAAGATAATTATATTTGGAGGTGAAATTTTGAATTTCCAAAAAATTAAAAAACTAATTCCTTATGATAGTATTTCATTTTATAATGAATATGGACCAACTGAAACTACAGTAAATTGTACTATATTACCTATAGATCATAGAAAATTAATTAATTACAGTATTGGTTCTCCCGTCTGTAATGGTGAAATTTACATTTTAGATGAATATATGAAACCGGTGCCAGTTGGAGTTGAAGGAGAAATATACATTGGAGGTAAAGGTGTCGGTAGTGGATATTTGAATAAAGAAAAACTTAATAAAGAACACTTCCTTCCAAATCCATTCAGAGGTGATCCAAATGATATCTATAATAAATTATATAGAACTGGTGATATCGGTAAATGGACAAATAATGGAGAAGTTATCTGTCTTGGTAGAATAGATTTTCAAGTAAAGATTAATGGTCATAGAATTGAATTAGGAGAAATTGAAGAAGTAATGAAATCAATTAAGGAAATTGACACTTGCATAGTAATTGATAAAGTAAGAAACCAGAATGATAAATATTTAGTTGGATATTATATTGTTAATAAAGAAATGAATATTAATAAAAGTAAAATAAGAAATTATTTAAAAACAAAATTACCACATTATATGATTCCTAATTACTTTATTGAAATTCCAGAAATCCCAACTACTATAAATGGTAAATTAAATAGAAGAGCTTTACCAGAACCTACTGAAAATGATTTAATTATAAATGATTATGTTGAAGCCGAAACTGAAACTGAAAAGAAATTAGTTACTTTATATTCCAAAGTATTAAATATTGAAGAAAATAAAATAAGTAAAACTTCTGATTTCTATGAATTAGGTGGAGATAGTTTAATTGCTATTAGACTTATTGCAGAAATTCAAATAGAATTCCAAATTAGTATAAGAATGAAAGATATTTTGAATAATGAAACAATTGAATTATTAAGTAAGCATATTGATAAAATGAAGAACAACGAACAAATCATTGAGATCATTCCTAATTACGGTCAGAATAAATATCCAATAACATCTCAACAAATGGGTGTTTATTTAGATACAATTAAAAATGAAAATAGTATCATCTATAATATTCCAAATATCTATAAATTGAATGAAACTATTGATAAGGAAAGATTAAAAGAAAGTATCATGAAATTAATTTCTAAACATAGAGTGTTGAAGAGTATTTTCAAGGATGAAAAGGTTAATGAAGAGGAAAGTAAAATATTTGGTATTATTGATGAGGAATTTGAAAATAAATTTAAATTTGAAGAATATTCCGTTAAAAATGCTATCAATTTTGTTAGACCATTCAATCTTGAAGAAGGACCATTAATCAGAGTTGGATTTATTGAAGATCAATATTTATTAATTGATATTCATCATATTGTATTTGATGGATTTTCAGGAACAATCTTCATTGAAGAAATGAATGAAATTTATAATAATAATAGTATGGACAATGAAGATATTAATGAAGAAAGTAATATCTCATTCATTGATTATGCTATTTATATGAATGAAAGAATTGAAAAAGGAAAATATGAAAATCAAATACGTTTCTATAAAGAATTATTAAAAAATAAAGATGTTTCATTGCTAAAATTACCAGATACTCGCTTTAAGAATGATAAATATATCAATTGTGATAATAAAGAAGATGGAAATAAACAATATATAGAATCATCATTCATTGAAAAAAGCATTTCAGAAAATCAAAGCAAATTAATAAAAGAATATGTCAAGAGAAATAATTTAACCGTAACCTCATTCTTCCTAACCATTTATGGTTATATTATGAGTAAGTACAGTGGTGAAAGGAATATTTACACTTCAATAATGAATGCCAACAGAAACCATCAATTCACTATTGGCATGATTGGAATGTTTGTTAGTACTCAACCATTATTATTAAAGTATGATAACAATAGTAGCATGGATCAATATATGAAGAATGTTAAGGAACTTTTAATGAAAATATATGAAAATGAAGATATTTCATTTACTGAAATTATGAAAAACATTAAAATTCCTAATAGCAATAATTCATTTATTTATCAACCTTATTCTCTAATGAATGGAACGGAATCTAATGGTAAACAAATGATTGAAATCATGGATATTCAAAAATTGCTACAAGAAAATTCAGATATTCTCTTTAATAATGAATCCAATAAGAATAATGAAATAAATAATAGTATGGAAATTTTTAACAATGATAAATTAAAATTTGATATTTCATTCAATGTTATTGAAAATAAGAATAATTATGGTATTTCAATTGAATTTAATAAAGAAAAATATGATTTTGAAGTGATTGAAAATATAATGAATAGCTTCAATGAAATAATTAATCATATTGAACAATACAAAGAAAACTCAAGTGAAATTCCATATATTGAATCATCTATATATAGAGAAATTGTATATGAATTTAATTCAAATCAACATGAAATAAATAATAAGAAATTATACCATGAACAAATTCATGAAAATGCTATGGCCAATTCCGAGAAATGTGCCATAGTATTTAATGATGAAACTATTACTTATAGAAAATTGGATGAAATGAGTAATGCTTTAGGATGGTATTTAAGAAAGCAAGGTGTTGAAAGAAATGATATTATTCCAGTGATTAGTGAAAGATCCTATATGTATGTAGTTGCCATTTTAGGTATTTCAAAAGCAGGAGGAGCCTTCCTTCCTATTGATCCAGAATTCCCTGAAGATAGAGTTTCTTATATGATAGAAGAGGTGAAACCTAAAATCATATTGAAATACTTAGACTACCTTAATGATGATAATATCAAATTATTATATGATAATTATCATATCATTAACTTAAAAACTATAAATTACGAAAATGGAACCAAGTATATAGAAAATATTAATGAAATTCAGGACCTTTGCTATGTATTATTTACATCAGGAACTACAGGAAAGCCTAAAGGAACTGTTATTCGCCATGATAATATTGTAAATTATAATACTGTAGCCTACACCGAGTGTGGAATGGATTATAAGAGAGATACTTATAATAATGCTTTAGCATTTGATAAATTAACATTTGATCAGTCTATAGCTGAAATTATCTATTCTCTTTATAATAATAAGAGAATTATTTTTGCAAATGATTTAGAATATAATAATCCTAAATTATTATCTGAATTAATAAAGAAATCAAAAATTGATTTTATCTATTCAACTCCTTCTAAAATTATTAATTATATTAGTGACTCCAGCTTCAAGCAAATTTTAAAACAAATAAAAATTATTATCTTTGGTGGTGAAGGAATATCGAAAGATATGATTCAAAAAATTCGTAGTATCACTGATTCTATGATATTCAATGAATATGGACCAACCGAATGTACCATCACTAGTTCAATTAAAAATATAACTAAAGAAAGTAATAATTATTTCCCTGAATTGGTGACTATTGGAAAACCATTGTGTAATTATGAAATGTATATTTTGGATGAATATATGAAACCGGTGCCAGTTGGAGTTGAAGGAGAAATATATATCGGAGGTAAAGGTGTAGGTAATGGATATTTGAATAAAGAGGAACTCACTAACGAAAGATTCCTTCCAAATCCATTTAGAGGTGATCCAAAAGATAAATTTAATAAGATATATAAAACAGGAGATATAGGAAAATGGGCGAAAGATGGAGAAATTATATGTTTAGGTAGAATGGATTTCCAAGTGAAGATTCATGGTCAAAGAATTGAATTAGGTGAAATTGAAGGTGTCATGAAAGAAATAGAAGAAATTGAATCCTGTGTTGTTATTGACAAATTAATTGGAAATGATAAAAAATTCTTAATTGGTTACTATATTATTAGGAATGGAAAGAATATAGGCAGTAATGAAATAAGAAATTATATGAAGCGTAAGCTTCCACTTTATATGGTTCCAAATTACTTTATTGAAATTCTAGAATTTCCTATTACCTCCAACGGTAAATTAGATAGAAAAGCTTTACCGGAACCAACTGAAAGTGATTTAATTTTAAATGAATATGTTGAAGCTGAAACTAAAACTGAAAAGAAATTAGTTACATTATATTCCAAAGTATTGCATATTAAAGAAAATAAAATAAGTAAAACTTCAGATTTCTATGAATTAGGTGGAGATAGTTTAATCGCTATTAGGCTTATTACTGAAATTCAAAAGGAATTCCAAATCACCATCGGAATGAAAAGTATATTGAAAAATGAAACCGTTGAACTACTCGGTAAGTATATTGATGATATTAAAAATCGTGACGGTGAATTAAACGAAATCATTGAGATCATTCCTAGTTATAGTCAGAATAAATATCCAATAACTTCTCAACAAATGGGTGTCTATCTAGATTCGGTGAAGAATGCAAATAGTATAATCTATAATATTCCAAATATCTATAAATTAAATGAAGCCTTTGATATAACAAGATTAAAAGAAAGTATCATGAAATTAATTTCAAAACATAGAGTTTTGAAGAGTATTTTCAAAGATGAAATGATTAACGAAGAGGAAAGTAAAATATTTGGTATTATTGATAAGGAATTTGAAAATAAATTTGAATTTGAAGAATACTCCATTGAAAATGCTATCAACTTTGTTAGACCATTTAATCTTGAAGAAGGACCATTAATCAGAGTTGGATTTATTGAAGATCAATATTTATTAATTGATATTCATCATATTGTATTTGATGGATTTTCAGGAACAATCTTTATCGATGAAATGAATGAAATTTATAATAATAATAGTATGGACAATGAAGATATTAATGAAGAAAGTAATATCTCATTCATTGATTATGCCATTTATATGAATGATAAAATTAAGGAAGGAAAATATAAACCTCAAATAGAATTCTATAAAGTATTATTTGCAAATGAAGAAATTCAAGAATTATCATTGCCAGATAATCGTATTAGAGAGAATAAACAGAATAATGAATATGTAAAAGAAGATTATGTTGAATCCTCATTCATTGAAAAAGAAATTTCCGAAGATCAAAGTAAATTAATAAAAGAATATGTCAAGAGAAATAATTTGACCGTAACTTCATTCTTCCTAACCATTTATGGTTATATTATGAGTAAATACAGTGGAAAACATAATGTTTATACCTCATTAATTAATGCCAACAGAAACCATCAAAACACCATTGGCATGATTGGAATGTTTGTTAGTACTCAACCACTGCTTTTAAAGTATGATGATAATAGTAGCATGGACCAATATATGAAGAATATTAAAGAACTTTTAATGAAAATATATGAAAATGAAGATATTTCAATTACTGAAATTATGAAAAACATCAAAATTCCAAATAGTAACAATTCATTTATTTATCAACCTTATTCTCTAATGAATGGAACTGAATTTAGGGGTAAACAAAAGATTGAAACTACGACTATTCATAACTTATTACAAGAAAACTCTGAATTTTTCTATAATAATGAATCTACAAACAATGAAGAAATGAAGAAAAGTATGGAAATATTTAACAATGAAAAGTTAAAATTTGATATTTCATTTAATGTGAATGAAAATAAGAATAATTACCGCATTTCAATTGAATATAATAAAAAGAAATATGACAGTGAAGTGATTGAAAATATCGGAAATAGTTTCGTTGAAATAATCAATCATATTGAACAGTACAATGAAAAATCAAGTGAAATTCTATATATTGAACCTGCTATATACAAAGAAATTTTATATGAATTTAGTTCTAATGAATATAAAAACAGTAATCCAAATTTATATTATGAACAAATTCATATAAATGCTATGACTAATCCGGAGAAATGTGCCATCATATTTAATGATGAAAAAATTAGTTATGGAAAATTGGATGAAATGAGTAATGCTTTAGGATGGTATTTAAGAAAGCAAGGTGTTGGAAGAAATGATATTATTCCAGTGATTAGTGAAAGATCATATATATATGTTGTTGCGATTTTAGGTATTTCTAAAGCAGGAGGAGCCTTCCTTCCTATTGATCCAGAATTCCCAGAAGATAGAATTTCTTATATGATAGATGAGGTGAAACCCAGAATCATATTAAAATACTTGGAATACCTTACTGATGATAATATCAAATTCAAAAATGAAAAGTATAAAGTGATTGATTTAGATTCAATAAATTACGAAAATGAAATTGAATATATCGAAAGCATCAATGATATTAGAGATATCTGTTATGTATTATTTACCTCGGGAACTACAGGAAAACCTAAAGGAACCATTATTCGTCATGATAATATAATGAATTATTGTTTAAATAAATATAAATACAAAGATATATTTGAAGAAAAAGAAATTATTAATACATTTTTATCCTTTACAAAGTTTACATTTGATGTTTCTATTGAAGAAATAGTTTATCCAATATTCAATAATAAATGCGTCGTATTATGTAATGATGAAGAATTCAATAGTCCATCCTTGTTATCCGATCTAATTAACAAAAATAATGTTGAATTTTTATCGGTAGCACCTCTTAAGTTAGAATATTTCATTAGAAACGAAAAATTCAAAGAATCAATAAAAAATTTGAAAAAAATTATTTTGGGAGGAGAATTATTAAAAAAGAAACAATTAGAAAAAATGAAGTATTTAAAAGATAAAATTATTTATAATACCTATGGTCCAACAGAAACCAGTATTGGATGCACCTATAATCTTATAAATGGAAATTTACATACAGTAATTCCTATTGGACGTCCTTTATTGAATTGTGAAATTTATATTTTAGATGAATATTTGAAGCCAGTACCAGTAGGTGTTGAAGGAGAAATATATATCGGAGGAAAAGGTGTAGGTAATGGCTATTTGAACAGAGAGGAACTCAATAATGAAAAATTCCTTCCAAATCCATTTAAAGGTGATCCAAATGACAAATACAACAAAATATATAAAACAGGGGATATTGGTAAATGGACAAAGGATGGAAAAATTATATGTTTAGGTAGAATGGATTTCCAAGTGAAGATTCACGGCCAAAGAATTGAATTAGGTGAAATTGAAGAAGTCTTAAAAGAAATAAAGGAAATTGATTCATGTGTAGTCATTGATAAATTAGGAAAGGAAGAAGAAAAATATTTAGTTGGATATTATATTTTAAAGGAAAATATGAATACCAATAAAAGTAAAATAAGAATTTATTTAAAATCAAAATTACCACATTATATGATTCCTAATTACTTTATTGAATTAAAAGAAATTCCTATAACCGTAAATGGTAAATTAGATAGAAGTGCTTTACCTGAACCTACAGAAAATGATTTAATTATAAATGACTATGTTGAAGCTGAAACTGAAACTGAAAAGAAATTAGTTACTTTATATTCGAAGGTATTAGATATTGAAGAAAATAAAATTGGTAAAACATCAGATTTCTATGAATTAGGTGGAGATAGTTTAACTGCTATTAGACTTTTAGCTGAAATTCAAAAAGAATTCCAAGTTACCGTTGGCATGAGAAATATTATGGATAATGAAATAGTTGAATCCTTGGGTCATTACATTGATAAAATGAAGAATAATGAAGAAATCATTGAAAAAATTCCTAATTACGGTCAGAATAAATATCCAATAACCTCTCAACAAATGGGTGTTTATTTAGATTCAATTAAAAATGAAAATAGTATCATCTATAATATTCCTAATATCTATAAATTGAATGAAACTATTGATAAGGCAAGATTAAAAGAAAGTATTATGAAATTAATTTCGAAGCATAGAGTGTTGAAGAGTGTTTTCAAAGATGAAAAGATTAATGAAGAAGAAAGTAAAATATTTGGTATTATTGATGAGGAATTTGAAAATAAATTTAAATTCGAAGAATATTCCAATGAAAATGCTATCAACTTTGTTAGACCATTCAATCTTGAAGAAGGACCATTAATCAGAGTTGGATTTATTGAAGATCAATATTTATTAATTGATATTCATCATATTTTATTTGATGGATTTTCAGGAACCATCTTCATTGAAGAAATGAATGAAATTTATAATAGTATGGACAATGAAAACATTAATGAAGAAAGTAATATCTCATTCATTGATTATGCCATTTATATTAACGATAAAATTAAGGAAGGAAAATATGAAAATCAAATAGAATTCTATAAAGATTTATTTGAAAATGAAGAAATTCATAAATTATCATTACCAGATAATCGCACGAAAAATATTAAACAGGATAATGAGGATGTAAATAAGCAATATGAAGAATCCTCATTCATTGAAAAAGAAATTTCACAAAATCAAATGAAATTAATAAAAGAGTATGTTAAGAGAAATAATTTAACCGTAACCTCATTCTTCCTCACCATTTATGGTTATATTATGAGTAAATACAGTGGTGAAAGAAATATTTACACTTCAATAATGAATGCCAACAGAAACTATCAATACAATATTGACATGATTGGAATGTTTGTTAGTACTCAACCACTGTTATTAAAATATGATAATAGCAGTAGTATGGACCATTACATGAAGGATGTTAAGGAACTTTTAATGAAAATATATGAAAATGAAGATATTTCATTGACAGAAATTATGAAAAACATTAAAATTCCTAATAGCAATAATTCATTTATTTATCAACCTTATACTTTAATGAATGGAACTGAATTTGAAAATAAAAATCAAATGATTAAAAAAATTAATATTAAAGAATTATTACAATCAAATTCTGAAGTTTTCTTTAATAATAAATTTGAAACAAATAAAGAAATGAATAATATAATTGAAATATTTAACAATGATAAATTAAAATTTGATATTATATTTAATGTGATTGAAAATAAGAATAATTATAATATTTCAATTGAATATAATCAAATGAAATATGATAATGAAATTATTGAAAATATCAGCAATAGTTTCATTGAAATAATTAATCATATTGAACGATATAATGAAAAATCAAGTAAAATTCCATATATTGAACCTGCTTTATATAAAGAAATTATATATGGATTCAATTCTAATCAACATAACATCACTTCCAATAAATTGTATCATAAACAAATTCATGAAAATGCTATAGCTAATCCCGAGAAGTGTGCCATCGTATTTAATGATGAAACTATTACTTATAGAAAATTGGATGAAATGAGTAATACTTTAGGATGGTATTTAAGAAAACAAGGTGTTGGAAGAAATGATATTATTCCAGTGATTAGTGAAAGATCCTATATATATGTTGTTGCGATTTTAGGTATTTCTAAAGCAGGAGGAGCGTTCCTTCCTATTGATCCAGAATTTCCAGAAGATAGAATTTCATATATGATTGAAGAGGTAAAACCTAAAATCATATTAAAGTACTTGGATTACCTAACTGATGATAATATTAAATTCTTAAGTGTTAATTATAATATTGTTGATTTGAAGTCAATGAACTACGAAAATAAAAATGAATATATAAAAAATATCAATGATGTTAGAGATATCTGTTATGTATTATTTACATCAGGAACCACAGGAAAACCTAAGGGAACCATTATTCGTCATGATAATATGATAAACTACAATTCAATTTCCTATTCCGATAACGGAATAGAATATAAGAGAGATACTTATAATACTGCTTTAGCATTTGATAAATTTACATTTGATCAGTCTATAGCTGAAATTATATATTCATTATATAATAATAAGAATATTATTATCGCAAATGAAGAAGAATATAACAATCCAGAATTATTAGCCTCCTTAATCAAAAATTATAATATTGATTTAATTCATTCTACACCATCAAGAATTAACAATTATATTATTAATGATGATTTCAAAAATTCATTAATTAAAGTTAAAAATATTATCTTTGGTGGTGAAGGAATATCAAAAGATATAATTCAAAAAATTCGTAGTATCACTGATTCTATGATATTCAATGAATATGGACCAACCGAATGTACCATCACTACTTCAATTAAAAATATTACCATAGAAAGTAATAATCGTAATAATCATTTCAATGAATTGATTACTATAGGAAAACCATTATGTAATTATGAAATGTATATTTTGGATGAATATATGAAACCTGTGCCAGTTGGAGTTGAAGGAGAAATATATATTGGAGGTAAAGGTGTAGGTAATGGATATTTGAATAGAGAAGAACTTACCAATGAAAGATTCCTTCCAAATCCATTCAGAGGATATCCAAAGGATAAATTTAATAAGATATATAAAACAGGCGATATAGGAAAATGGACAAAAGTTGGAGAAATTATTTGCTTAGGAAGAATGGACTTCCAAGTGAAGATTCATGGACAAAGAATTGAATTAGGAGAAATTGAAGAAGTTATGAAAGAAATAGAAAAAATTGAATCTTGTGTTGTTATTGATAAATTGAATTCAAATAATGAGAAATTCTTAGTTGGTTATTATATTGTTAATAATGGTAAGAATATATGCAAAAATGAAATAAGAAACTATTTAAAAACAAAATTACCACAATATATGATTCCTAATTACTTTATTGAAATTCCAAAAATCCCAATGAATTCCAATGGTAAATTAGATAGAAGAGCTCTACCAGAACCTACTGAAAACGATTTAATTATAAATGACTATGTTGAAGCGGAAACTGAAACTGAAAAGAAATTAGTTACATTATATTCCAAGGTATTAAATATTGAAGAAAATAAAATAAGTAAAACTTCTGATTTCTATGAATTAGGTGGAGATAGTTTAATTGCTATTAGAATTTTAGCTGAAATTCAAAAAGAATTCTTGATAAATATAGGAATGAAAGATATAATGAAAAATGAAAGTATTGAATTATTAGGTAAGTATATTGATGAATTGAAGAACAACGAACAAATCATTGAGATCATTCCTAATTATGGTCAGAATAAATATCCAATAACATCTCAACAAATGGGTGTTTATTTAGATACAGTGAAGAATGAAAATAGTATCATCTATAATATTCCTAATATCTATAAATTGAATGAAACTATTGATAAGGCAAGATTAAAAGAAAATATTATGAAATTAATTTCAAAGCATAGAGTGTTGAAGAGTGTTTTCAAAGATGAAAAGATTAATGAAGAAGAAAGTAAAATATTTGGTATTATTGATGAGGAATTTGAAAATAAATTTAAATTTGAAGAATATTCCGTTAAAAATGCTATCAACTTTGTTAGACCATTCAATCTTGAAGAAGGACCATTAATCAGAGTTGGATTTATTGAAGATCAATATTTATTAATTGATATTCATCATATTGTATTTGATGGATTTTCAGGAAAAATCTTTATTGAAGAAATAAATAAAATTTATAATAATAATAATAAGGAGGTCAATGAAAATATTAATGAAGAAAATGATATCTCATTTATTGATTATGCTATTTATATGAATGATAAAATTGAAAAAGGAAAATATGAAAATCAAATAGCATTCTACAAAGAATTATTTGAAAATGAAGAAATTCAAGAATTATCATTACCAGATAATAATACTAGAAAGAATAAACAAAATAAGGAATATGAAAAAGAAGATTATGTTGAATCCTCATTCATTGAAAAGGAAATTTCAGTAGATCAAAGTAAATTAATAAAAGAATATGTCAAGAGAAATAATTTAACCGTAACCTCATTCTTCCTTACCATTTATGGTTATATTATGAGTAAATACAGTGGCCAAAGAAATATTTATACGTCAATAATAAATTCCAACAGAAATCATCAAAACACCATTACCATGATTGGAATGTTTGTTAGTACACAACCATTATTATTAAAGTATGATAATAATAATAGCATAGATCAATATATGAAAAGTATTAAAGAACTTTTAATGAAAATATATGAAAATGAAGATATTTCATTTACTGAAATTATGAAAAACATTAAAATTCCAAATAGTAACAATTCATTTATTTATCAACCGTATTCTCTAATGAATGGAACTGAATTTAAGGGTAAACAAATTATTGAAACTATGTCTATTCAAGAGTTAATAGAGAAAAACTCAGAAATTTTCATTAATAATGAATCTACAAACAATGAAGAAATGAATAATACTATTGAAATATTTAACAATGATAAATTAAAATTTGATATTTCATTTAATGTTATTGAAAATAAAAATAATTATAGTATTTCATTTGAATATAATAAAAATAAATATGATAGTGAAGTTATTGAAAATATCGGAAATAGTTTCATTGAAATAATTAATCATATTGAACAGTACAATGAAAAATCAAGTAAAATTCCATATATTGAACCTTCTATATATAAAGAAATTGTATATAGATTTAATTCTAACCAACATGAAATTAATAATAGGAAATTATACCATGAACAAATTCATGAAAATGCTTTGGCTAATCCAAAGAAATGTGCCATCATATTTAATGATGAAAAGATAAGTTATGGAAAATTGGATGAAATGAGTAATACTTTAGGATGGTATTTAAGAAAGCAAGGTGTTGGAAGAAATGATATTATTCCAGTGATTAGTGAAAGATCCTATATGTATGTAGTTGCCATTTTAGGCATTTCTAAAGCAGGAGGAGCCTTCCTTCCTATTGATCCAGAATTTCCAGAAGATAGAATTTTATATATGGTAGAACAAGTTAAACCTAAAATCATATTGAAATACTTAGACTACCTTAATGATGATAATATAAAATTCTTATATGATGATTTTCATGTAATTGATATGAATTCAATAAATTATGAAAAAGAAACTAAAAATATAGAAAATATCAATGAAATTCATGACCTTTGCTATGTATTATTTACATCAGGAACCACAGGAAAACCAAAAGGAACCGTTATTCGTCATGATAATATTGTGAATTATATTGATAATAACATGGAAAATGAAAATAATTTAAAACTTAATAAATTAATATTTGAAAATAATCAAAATATTAATGTTTTAGGAATAACAAACTTTACTTTTGATATTTCATATGATGAAATTATTTTACCATTATCGAAATCAAAATGTCTTATTTTAATAAATAATATATTAAATAATAATTCTGAATTATTATCTAAATATTTAATTTCTAAGAAAGTTGATATTATTAATACCACACCAACACGAATTAAAATTTTGATGGAAAATGAGATGTTTAGAAATATTTTACAAAATGTAAATGATATTATTTTGATTGGTGAACCATTGACATATTCATTATATTTAGAAATTAGAAAGTATTCTAATTGTATAATTTATAATGGATATGGACCAACCGAAACAACGATAACATGTACCTTTAAAGATATAAAATATCAAAACGATAATCTTATTACTATTGGAAAACCATTATGTAATTATGAAATGTATATTTTGGATGAATATATGAAACCTGTTCCGATTGGAGTTGAAGGAGAAATATATATTGGAGGTAAAGGTGTAGGTAATGGATATTTGAATAGAGAAGAACTTACCAATGAAAGATTCCTTCCAAATCCATTCAGAGGGGATCCAAAGGATAAATTCAATAAAATCTATAAAACAGGAGATATTGGAAAATGGACAAAAGATGGAGAAATTATTTGTTTAGGTAGAATGGATTTCCAAGTGAAGATTCATGGACAAAGAATTGAATTAGGTGAAATAGAAGAAGTCATAAAAAAAATTGAGGAAATTGAATCTTGTGTTGTTATTGATAAATTAAATTCAAATAATGAAAAATTCTTAATTTGTTACTATATTATTAAGAATGGAAAGATCATAAGCAAGAATGAAATAAGAAACTATTTAAAAACAAAATTACCACAATATATGATTCCTAATTACTTTATTGAAATTCAGGAAATTCCAATGAATTCCAATGGTAAATTAGATAGAAGAGCTCTACCAGAACCTACTGAAAACGATTTAATTATAAATGACTATGTTGAAGCGGAAACTGAAACTGAAAAGAAATTAGTTACTTTATATTCCAAGGTATTAAATATTGAAGAAAGCAAAATAGGTAAAACTTCAGATTTCTATGAATTAGGTGGAGATAGTTTAATCGCTATTAGACTCATTGCAGAAATTCAAAAAGAATTCCAAATTAGTATAAGAATGAAAGATATTTTGAATAATGAAAACATTGAATTATTAAGTAAGCATATTATTAAAATTAAGAATAATGAAGAAGTCATTGAAAAAATTCCTAAGTACGGTCAGAATAAATATCCAATAACATCTCAACAAATGGGTGTTTATTTAGATTCAATTAAAAATGAAAATAGTATCATCTATAATATTCCTAATATCTATAAATTGAATGAAACTATTGATAAGGCAAGATTAAAAGAAAGTATTATGAAATTAATTTCAAAACATAGAGTGTTGAAGAGTGTTTTCAAAGATGAAAAGATTAATGAAGAAGAAAGTAAAATATTTGGTATTATTGATAAGGAATTTGAAAATAAATTTAAATTCGAAGAATATTCAATCGAAAATTCTATCAACTTTGTTAGACCATTTAATCTTGAAGAAGGACCATTAATCAGAGTTGGATTTATTGAAGATCAATATTTATTAATTGATATTCATCATATTATATTTGATGGATTTTCAGGAACTATCTTTATTGAAGAAATAAATAAAATTTATAATAATAATAATAAGGAGGTCAATGAAAATATTAATGAAGAAAATGATATCTCATTTATTGATTATGCTATTTATATGAATGAAAAAATTGAGGAAGGAAAACATAAAAATCAAATAGCGTTCTACAAAGAATTATTTGAAAATGAAGAAATTCAAAAATTAACATTACCAGATAATCATATTAGAAAGAATAAGCAGAATAAAGAATATGTAAAAGAGGATTATGTTGAATCCTCATTCATTGAAAAGGAAATTTCCGTAGATCAAAGTAAATTAATAAAAGAATATGTAAAAAGAAATAATTTAACTGTGACCTCATTCTTCCTCACTATTTATGGTTATATTATGAGTAAATACAGTGGTGAAAGAAATATTTACACTTCAATAATGAATGCCAACAGAAACCATCAATTCACTATTGGCATGATTGGAATGTTTGTTAGTACACAACCATTATTATTAAAGTATGATAATAATAATAGCATGGATCAATATATGAAGACTGTTAAGGAACTTTTAATGAAAATATATGAAAATGAAGATATTTCATTTACTGAAATCATGAAAAACATTAAAATTCCGAATAGTAACAATTCATTTATATATCAACCTTATTCTCTAATGAATGGAACTGAATCTAAAGGTAAACAAATGATTGAAACTTTTTCTATTCAAGAATTAATTCAAGAAAACTCAGAAACTTTCATTAATAGTGAATCTACAAATAATGAAGAAATTAAGAACAGTATGGAAATATTTAACAATGATAAATTAAAATTTGATATTACATTTAATATTAATGAAAATAAAAATAATTATAGTATTTCAATTGAATATAATAAAAATAAATATGATAGTGAAGTTATTGAAAATATCGGAAATAGTTTCATTGAAATAATTAATCATATTGAAGAGTACAATGAAAAAACAAGTGAAATTCCATATATTAAACCATCTATATACAAAGAAATTGTATATGGATTTAATTCTAATCAACATAACATCAGTTCCAACAAATTGTATCATGAACAAATTCATGAAAATGCCATTGTAAATCCCGATAAATGTGCCATCATATTTAATGATGAAAAGATTAGTTATGGAAAGTTAGATGAAATGAGTAATGCTTTAGGATGGTATTTAAGAAAGCAAGGTGTTGGAAGAAATGATATTATTCCAGTGATTAGTGAAAGATCCTATATGTATGTTGTTGCGATTTTAGGTATTTCCAAGGCCGGGGGAGCCTTCCTTCCTATTGATCCAGAATTTCCGGAAGATAGAATTTCATATATGATTGAAGAGGTGAAACCTAAAATCATATTAAAGTACTTAGATTGCATTACTGATAATAATATTAAATTCTTAAATGAAAAGTATAATGTTATTGATTTGAAATTAATGAATTACGAAAATAAAATTGAATATATAGAAAGTATCAATGATGTTAGGGATATCTGCTATGTATTATTTACCTCAGGAACCACTGGAAAGCCTAAGGGAACCATTATTCGTCATGATAATTTGCTAAATTGTTGTAAAATATCACTTTCAAAAAATAATAATCACTATTATAGAGATAAATTTAATACATCATTATCTATTTCAAACTTTACATTTGATATTTCGTTGGCTGAAATAATTTATCCACTATATATTAATAAAGAATGTGTGATATGCAATTCTGAAAACATGAATAATCCCGAATACATTTCAAAATTAATCCATAACTATAAAGTAGAATTCATGGTTTTAACTCCTTCAAGATTTGAAAATTATGTTCTAAATGAAAAATTCTTAAAATCATTAGTGAATCTTAAAATAATTATATTTGGAGGTGAAATTTTGAATTTCCAAAAAATTAAACAATTAATTCCTTATGATAGTATTTCATTTTATAATGAATATGGACCAAGTGAAGCTACAATGAATTGTACCGTATTACCGATAGATAAAGAAAATTTCATTAATTACAGTGTTGGTTATCCTATATGTAATGGTGAAATTTACATTTTAGATGAATATATGAAACCGGTGCCAGTTGGAGTTGAAGGAGAAATATACATTGGAGGTAAAGGTGTCGGTAGTGGATATTTGAATAAAGAAGAACTTAATAAAGAACACTTCCTTCCAAATCCATTCAGAGGTGATCCAAATGATATCTATAATAAATTATATAGAACTGGTGATATCGGTAAATGGACAAATAATGGAGAAGTTATCTGTCTTGGTAGAATCGATTTTCAAGTGAAGATTCATGGTCATAGAATTGAATTAAGTGAAATTGAAGAGGTAATGAAATTAATAAAGAAAATTGACACATGCATAGTAATTGATAAAGTTAGAAACCAAAATGATAAATATTTAGTTGGATATTATATTGTTAATAAAGAAATGAATATTAATAAAAGTAAAATAAGAAATTATTTAAAAACAAAATTACCACATTATATGATTCCTAATTACTTTATTGAAATTCCAGAAATCCCAACTACTGTAAATGGTAAATTAAATATAAGAGCTTTACCAGAACCTACTGAAAATGATTTAATTATAAATGATTATGTTGAAGCGGAAACTGAAACTGAAAAGAAATTAGTTACTTTATATTCCAAAGTATTAAATATTGAAGAAAATAAAATAAGTAAAACTTCTGATTTCTATGAATTAGGTGGAGATAGTTTAATTGCTATTAGAATTTTAGCTGAAATTCAAAAAGAATTCTTGATAAATATAGGAATGAAAGATATAATGAAAAATGAAAGTATTGAATTATTAGGTAAGTATATTGATGAATTGAAGAACAACGAACAAATCATTGAGATCATTCCTAATTATGGTCAGAATAAATATCCAATAACATCTCAACAAATGGGTGTTTATTTAGATACAGTGAAGAATGAAAATAGTATCATCTATAATATTCCTAATATCTATAAATTGAATGAAACTATTGATAAGGCAAGATTAAAAGAAAGTATTATGAAATTAATTTCAAAACATAGAGTGTTGAAGAGTGTTTTCAAAGATGAAAAGATTAATGAAGAAGAAAGTAAAATATTTGGTATTATTGATAAGGAATTTGAAAATAAATTTAAATTCGAAGAATATTCAATCGAAAATTCTATCAACTTTGTTAGACCATTCAATCTTGAAGAAGGACCATTAATCAGAGTTGGATTTATTGAAGATCAATATTTATTAATTGATATTCATCATATTATATTTGATGGATTTTCAGGAAAAATCTTTATTGAAGAAATAAATAAAATTTATAATAATAATAATAAGGAAGTCAATGAAAATATTAATGAAGAAAATGATATCTCATTTATTGATTATGCTATTTATATGAATGAAAAAATTGAGAAAGGAAAATATAAAAATCAAATATCATTCTACAAAGAATTATTTGAAAATGAAGAAATTCAAAAATTATCATTACCATATAATCATGTTAAAACAAATAAATATTATAACAACAATATAAATGAAAAATATATTGAATCCTCCTTCATTGAAAAGAGTATTTCAGAAAATCAAAGTAAATTAATAAAAGAATATGTAAAAAGAAATAATTTAACTGTGACCTCATTCTTCCTCACTATTTATGGTTATATTATGAGTAAATACAGTGGTGAAAGAAATATTTACACTTCAATAATGAATGCCAACAGAAACCATCAATTCACTATTGGCATGATTGGAATGTTTGTTAGTACTCAACCATTATTATTAAAGTATGATAACAATAGTAGCATGGATCAATATATGAAGACTGTTAAGGAACTTTTAATGAAAATATATGAAAATGAAGATATTTCATTTACTGAAATTATGAAAAGCATTAAAATTCCGAATAGTAACAATTCATTTATTTATCAACCTTACTCTATAATGAATGGATCTGTATCAATGGATGAACAAAAAATTGAAACCATTGATATTCAAAAATTATTACAAGAAAATTCAAATATTCTCTTTAGTAATAAATCCAAAAGCAATGAAGAAATGAAGAATAGCAAGGAAATATTTAATAATGACAAGTTGAAATTTGATATTACATTCAATGTTATTGAAAATAAGAATAATTACAATATTTCAATTGAGTATAATAAAAATAAATATGATAGTGAAATTATTGAAAATATCAGCATTAGTTTCATTGAAATAATTAATCATATTGAAAAATACAGTGAAAAGTCAAGTAAAATTCCATATATTGAATCATCTATATATAGAGAAATTATATATGGATTTAATTCAAATAAACATAACATCAGTTCCAACAAATTGTATCATGAACAAATTCATGAAAATGCTTTGGCTAATCCAGAGAAATGTGCTATAGTATTTAATGACGAAAATATTACTTTTAGAAAATTGGATGAAATGAGTAATACTTTAGGATGGTATTTAAGAAAGCAAGGTGTTGGAAGAAATGATATTATTCCAGTGATTAGTGAAAGATCCTATATGTATGTAGTTGCCATTTTAGGTATTTCAAAAGCAGGAGGAGCCTTCCTTCCTATTGATCCAGAATTCCCTGAAGATAGAATTTCATATATGATAGAAGAGATGAAACCTAAAGTCATATTGAAATACTTAGACTACCTTAATGATTATAATATCAAATTCTTATATAATAAATATAATTTCATTGACATAAAATCAATAATTTATGATAATGAAACCAAATATATAGAAAATATCAATGAAAATCAGGACTTTTGCTATGTATTATTTACATCAGGAACCACAGGAAAACCTAAGGGAACCATTATTCGTCATGATAATATGATAAACTACAATTCAATTTCCTATTCCGATAACGGAATAGAATATAAGAGAGATACTTATAATACTGCTTTAGCATTTGATAAATTTACATTTGATCAGTCTATAGCTGAAATTATATATTCATTATATAATAATAAGAATATTATTATCGCAAATGAAGAAGAATATAACAATCCAGAATTATTAGCCTCCTTAATCAAAAATTATAATATTGATTTAATTCATTCTACACCATCAAGAATTAACAATTATATTATTAATGATGATTTCAAAAATTCATTAATTAAAGTTAAAAATATTATCTTTGGTGGTGAAGGAATATCAAAAGATATAATTCAAAAAATTCGTAGTATCACTGATTCTATGATATTCAATGAATATGGACCAACCGAATGTACCATCACTACTTCAATTAAAAATATTACCAAAGAAAGTAATAATTATTTCTCTGAATTGATTACTATAGGAAAGCCATTATGTAATTATGAAATGTATATTTTGGATGAATATATGAAACCTGTGCCAGTTGGAGTTGAAGGAGAAATATATATTGGAGGTAAAGGTGTAGGTAATGGATATTTGAATAGAGAAGAACTTACCAATGAAAGATTCCTTCCAAATCCATTCAGAGGGGATCCAAAGGATAAATTCAATAAAATCTATAAAACAGGAGATATAGGAAAATGGGCGAAAGATGGAGAAATTATTTGTTTAGGTAGAATGGATTTCCAAGTAAAGATTCATGGACAAAGAATTGAATTAGGTGAAATTGAAGAAGTCATAAAAGAAATAGATGAAATTGAATCTTGTATTGTTATTGATAAATTAAATTCAAACAATGAAAACTTCTTAGTTGCTTACTATATTATTAAGAATGGAAAGATCATAAGCAAGAATGAAATAAGAAACTATTTAAAAACAAAATTACCACTCTATATGATTCCTAATTACTTTATTGAAATTCAGGAAATCCCAATGAATTCTAATGGTAAATTAAATAGAAGAGCTTTACCAGAGCCAATTGAAAATGATTTAATAATAAATGAATATGTTGAAGCCGAAACTGAAACTGAAAAGAAATTGGTTAAATTCTTCTCAAAAATATTGAATATTGAAGAAAGTAAAATAGGTAAAACTTCAGATTTCTATGAATTAGGTGGAGATAGTTTAATTGCTATTAGACTTTTAGCTAAAATCCAAAAAGAATTCTTAATTAAAATAGGAATGAAAGATATTTTGAAAAATGAAACTATTGAATTATTAGGTAAATATATTGATGAAAAACTTAAAAATAATGAAGATAGTATTGAAATCATTACTAGATATGGTAAAAATGAATATCCAATAATATCCCAACAACTAGGATTAAATACAAAGGATGACATTAAATCTTTCAATATTGGAAAAATTGAAAATGATAAAAGTAATATGATTATATTTTATGAAATAAATAATAATATTGAAATAGATAAAGTCATCAAAATTTTAAATATAATATATGATAGACATGATATATTAAAAACTAGACTTTATTATCATGAAGAAAATGATGAAATTAAAATACATGGTAAAATAGAAAAATCAGATACTCTATCTATTGAACAATATACTAAAGAAGATGCACATCTATTTGTTAGAACTTATGATCTTTTTAAAGATCAATTAATTAGAATTGGAATAATTGAAAATAAAATCTTAATGATTGATATCAATCATATCATTGGTGATGGATATTCATTAGGTATATTATATAATGAATTTAATCAATTATATAACAATGAAATATTAGATGCATTGCCTATTCAATATACGGATTATGCAATTTATTATAATGACAAGATAAGAAATGGCAAATTTAACGATCAGTTTGAATATTATAAAGAAATGTTTAATAATAAAATATTAATTAATAACAAAATTGATTCAATGAAAATGAAAGATGAACAAATAGACTTTGATATAGATAATTCCATTTTAAATAGCATAAATAAATTGATTGTTAAGAATAAAATCTCAAAAGAGGCATTCTATTATACACTTTATCTTTTTATTACTTCAAAATATGTAAGTAATGAAGATGGTACCTACAGTGTATTAATTAATTCTAACAGAAATAATATTTATAAGAAGAATTTAATTGGTATGTTTGTAAACTTTATTCCTATTTTATCACAAGTGAATAAAGAAAAAAGCTTTATTGAAAATGTTCAAAATAACTTTAAAGTTTTAATGGAATTATATAATTTAGATATTTCGTTTTATGATATATCTAATAAATTAGGTATTCCTAAACCAAAGAATTATTTCCAATTTAATCCTCGCTCATTGACGCATTCAAATGTAGATAATAATAACAATGAAAGTAATATTTTAATACCTGTAACAAAAGAAAATGAAAAATTATTACTATTTGATGCTCTTTCTAATTATCGTAACAATGTAACAAGCATATATGATTATGGATTCCTTGTTAATGAAAATGAACAATCAGTATCTATTACAATTTCAGCACCAGATAAAACAATTGTTGATGATATGAAAGAAGAATGTATTTATATTCTTAATAATCTTGACTTTTTGACAAAGAACTTGAATGAAATTGAAAATTTATTCTATTTCAATAAAAATTTATGTGAAATTAAAAATTTATTAAATAGTAATAATCAAATGAACAATAATGATAAATATTACGATAAGGAATCATTAAAAATCAACAATAAGCAGAATAATACAATAAACAATAGTGATAGATATAATGATGATGAATCATTAAAAATTAATATTAAGTCAAATGAATATAATAAGAGTGTTAATAAAATTACAAACGAAAAACTTCTTAAAATTAGAAACATAATAAAACAAATGGATAACATTGAAGATGTAGTTTTAACAAAAACAATGGATGAAAATAATAATGAGATCATAACTTGCTATTATATTTCATCAATTATAATTAATGATATAGACATAAAGAATTATTTAGAAAACAAAATTTCAAGTGATTTAATACCACAATATATACAAAGAGTCGATTATATTCAATATGACAAAAATGGAAAAGTAAATGAAGCAACATTACCAAAAATAAATATTAATGAAAATAATATAAAAGTATCTGATAAAAAACCGAAAATTATGAAAAAGAATGAAATAAAAAATCATAAAAATAAAAATAAAAATAAAAATTACTATAGTTGTTTCCCATTTCATAAAAAGCAAAATAGATGCGTAATACAATAATCAATTAATAAAATATAATAAAGTAAAATAAAATAAAAATAATATAAAATTTAGTAAAATAAATAAAAAAAAAAATTAAAAAATAAGTAAAAAAAAAAATAAAATAAAAAAAAAATAATAAAATAAAAAAAAAAATAAAAATAATAAAATAAAAAAAAAATTAAAATAAAATAAAATAAAAAATTAAAAAAAAAAAAAATAAAATAAAAAAATAAAAAAAAATAAAAAAAAAATAAAATGAAAAAAATAAAATAAAATAAAATAAATAAAATGATCTATATTAATAATATTAAAAACATTATTAAAAATATTCTGTATAATATAAGGAAATTAAAATATGTAATATATAATTTATACTTTTTATATATTTTATATTATTATAATGTATAAAATATTAATAAAATAAATAAATAAATAAATAAATATATAAATTGTGTATAATAATAATAAGACTTTTTTTTTTTGAGGGTATGAAAATCCTTTGTTCATTCAACAATAAATAAATATCAACTTTTTTTTATCATATTATATTAAATATATATGTATATATTTTATCACTTTATTTCCCCAATTTTTTTATTATTTTTAATTATTACCATTTTCCAGAATATCTTGAAATTTTTACATAATTTTACTTAGTTATATTATTTTTATTTTTTTTTAATTTATTTTCGCTTGTTTATTCATTAAATAGTTATCATAAAATTTATTGTTTTTTAGTAAGAAACATGACATATATTAAAATCAAAGTTTCATAATATTTTTTTTACTTTATTAAATTTTATATAATATTTTTAATTTATATTTATACTCCAATTATGTGGACTGTTTTTCCAGGTTCATGGAGGGTTGATGGAAAAGGAATAACCTATATCAGTTGTACTAATTACAGCTTTCTGTGATTCTGATGATAATCGATGGTTATCCTTTCTTAAGTGGCTTCTAGTACCAAGAGTGAAAACTGGAAGACTGGAAGACTGTAGAAAGTGAACCTGATGTTTTATATTGTTTTAAACTGGATATGTAGTAACATTGGAGTTGTAAAATTAATAATATCATGTAGTTTCTACATATTATCATTGTATTGAATCTTTTGTATTTTTTACTTTAGCATTATTTTGTATATGTATTTTTCTATTGTATTACTTATACTTTCATGTAGCTATTATAAAATGGAAATGTAGGAGATTGATTCATTCCAAAGCTTGTGTTTGAGACATTATTTAACTGATGGGAATCTTTTTTATAGTCTTTCTCTACTAATATTTTTTTTTAAATATACTTTGAGCTAATTTATGATTATTCAACAGAAAAATTTTTTACATCTTAAAGCGCTTTATTAATTGAAAGAATTACGATCAGTCAAAAGATAAAAAGAAACAATTATTCATTTTAACAGTATATACAAGTAATTTTGTATCAATAAATTTCTAACCCTTGAGTAAATTTATAAATATTATGTCAGAATATGTGCTAATTATTATTTTCTAACAGATTAAGAGTCTCATTGACTCTTAAAGGGAATTTAATAAAAGCCCTTTTAGCCGGAAGCACTAAAAATCAATTAGGGAAAACTTACAAATAAATTTTATTATAAAGATATTGCCATTAAGTCAACTTAATGAATTAAGAAGAAACAAAGTTTAATTTTTAAATTTAAAATTAAATTGATCAACTTTAAAAAAAAAAAAAAAAAAAAAAAAAAAAAAAAAAAAAAAAAAAAAAAGGTAATTTAGAGTCTAATTTTCTTTCTAAATTACAATTATTTATATCTTTTAATTTATTTAATTCAATTTCGTTAATTGAACTTGTTAATTTATTTTCAATTTTATAATTATAATTATTAAAATTTGTATTTTTTATTAATTTTATTTAAATTATTTTCAATAACAATGTCATTGTTACTACTTATTTGTTTGTTTATACTTTCAATTAAATTTTTATTTTTTAAATTTTCAATTAAATTATTTTTATTTATTTCCTTAATTGAATTATTTTTGTTTACATTATTAATTGAATTAAATTCGTTATATGAATTTATTAAAAATATATTTTAATATAAAATTTAATCTATGATTATCTAATAAATTACAAATGCATAAATACTCGAAATACTATAAAATGTACTTAAGTAATAATTCTAAATTTTTTTTCTCACTTAACAACAATAAAAACCTTAATATATATATACTCATACATACTTAGTTATATATATTTAAAATAATAAATATTAATATATAATAAAGGAATATAAAACATCTTTACTTAAATATAATTATAATATTATCTTAATATTGTGTGTCTCTTAATTGTGTGTTTATTAACTTTCATTCTATCTCAATCGGTTGAGATTGAGACTCTTAATCCGTTAAGTACTAATAGCTACAGTAATATATATACTTATTTAAGACACAAATAAATATAAATTCATACTAATTTATTTTTTTTTCTTATTTATTTTAAATAATAAAAATAAAATAAAAATAATAATAATATATAAAATAATAATAATTCAACAAAATATCCATTTCTAAACAAAAACATTAAAAAATAATTTCATACAAGTTATTAAAATAATGATAATATAAGGAGCCGAATAATCAATAATAAAATTAAATTATAGTTTTAAAAATTTAAACAGAAATTGACAGTAAAATCAAAAACTTATAAGCTGAATAAAAGATAAAAAAAAAAAAAAAAAAAAGAGTCAGCTATCAAAAATATAAGCTGAATACTATAATCAATAAAGTCAGCTATTTAGACTATAAGCTGAATAAAAAGATAAGATGTCAGCTATCAAAAGTATAACCTGAGTACTATAACTAAATAAAGTCAGCTATTTAATTTATAAGCTGAATAAAAATAAAAAGTCAGCCATCAAATACATAGGCTGAGCACAATTATTAAGTTAGCTATTTAATTCATAAGCTGAATAAAAGAAGTCAGCTATCAAAGACATGAGCTGAATATCAATAAAATTATTAAAAGGTCAGCCATGTAAATAATAATAAATTAAATAAAATTAGGTCAGCTATCAAGTATATAAGCTGAATATTTAAAAAAATAATAAAGTCAATTTCTTATCTATAAACTTTAAAATTATAATGCCAGACATTCATATAAAAATAATAATAATTAAAATATCAATAATACTAACTCTACAAAATACAATAAGTTAAAATATAAATAAACATAATTCAAATTAAAGTTTATACAATAAATAAATAATAATACAAAATTGGTCAAATCACAAAATAAATAAATCACTTTTAATATAAACAAATATCATAATAAAAATTTAAAATATTTTTATAAACAACTCACCAATAGTTAGATTTTTAACATAAACTAACACTAAACATAAAATATAAACATGACAATCAAATAACTATTTTTCATAATTAAAATCAACAAATGATCAATACTATAACAAAGAAAATATTAATAAAATAAGGATAATATAATTTTGTTAATATTAATTTATTTATAATATATTGATCATGTTTAATATAAACAAAATATACAGATGTCATCTGATTAATCACTTCATATATAAATAAAAAATTTTCTTAACGTTCTAATTATAAATATTAATTTAATAAATCATCAACCAAATAAAATATTGAGATAAATCATGTTTCTAAAAATAATAACCAATAATCTTTTTTTTTAAGCAAAATTAATATATTATATGAATTCAAATAGTTTTTTTAGAAATATAAATAAAGTCAAATTATATTTTTTTTTATTCGAAATTACTTAAAGAAAGTAATAAAATAATTAATAAGCAACTATAATTCATAATAATTTCTTTTTTCGGAACTAAACTAACATAAGCAGAAATAACTTAAGAAGTAATACTAGAAATAGTATCAATTCTACCCAAGACCAAATAATAAACATCAGTGAATATGAACCCACACAAAAGGGGTTTACTTTTAACTACAGTGAAAACTTTAACCATATTACAGAAATGACAACAGATAACTTTTTTAACTGGAAAATAAATATCCTCTATCTCCTTTGTATTAATAACCTTGATGGCTACATAAGCCATGAAAAAGTGAAAAAGATAAGGAGAGATATAACAGAAAGCATTGAAAAATATACAATTGATAAATTCGATAATTCCCTTGTGTACGAAATCGGAACAAGCGAAAAAGATATTAAAAATGACATATTAGTAAAATGGATCGTAACAAATGATCTTGGTGAGAACACCAAGAAAATATTGGAAAGTCAAAGCAAAATGGCTTTCCAATTATGGGAACTACTCAACAAGTCTTTTACGACCTGAACAAAGAAAAATGGTCCTAAAAGACAAAATCAATAAATTGAAATATAATATAGAAGATGATTTCCATATTTTCTTAGCTGCCTTACAAAATCTCCTGGATGAATTGAAAAGAATAGACTCCGATATAAATGACAATATTAAGGTCGGTATTTTGAAGCGAGCTCTCCCTGAAAACATTAGATTTATTAATGTTTTCTAATACAATAATAATTGGACAAAATGCTGCGACTACGTCAAAAGGATAATACCAGATATTGGTTTCTCCAATATCAGGGAAACAACTTTATCGAACAAAACCCGAAGAATATATTTAGTTTAGAAAATGGACGAAAATCTCTAAACCTAAGAAAATAAAATACAAGAAAAGAAGAAATGGAAAATACTACCTTTGTGGAAAGTTCGGACACTACCGAAAAGACTGCTTAAAAAACAAATTTAATAAAAACAAAAGAAACAACAAACAACATAAAAAAAAAGTAATACAAAAAAATTCAGCAAAGAAAAACCAAGAGAAGGTCATGCATATATAAACAATCATAAATTTGCTTTAAAGAACGTTCATTATTCTAAATTTATCAAGAAAAATTTAATATCAATCAATCAATTAATAACACAAAATTATAAAATTGTTTTCATTAACTATAAAAACTCACAAATCGCAATCATCTATGACGACAAAGGTAATAGAATATATCAATCAGCAGCAGACAATAAAAATATATTTAAAATATATTTATCAAAAGCACCATCCATTTTTCATAAGAACAATAATTTCGAAAATTTAAATGAAATTAATTCAACACATATCAACAATCAACAAGATTTAGATCTTTGGCATAGGATGCCTGGGTCATTTCGACATTACTAAAATAAAAGATATTTAAAAAATATCAATACAAATCACAAATGTCAAATATGTCCCAATTCAAAATTAAGGAACACGTTCAAAACACGTTTTCGAACTTATACATCTTGATTTAGTGGGCCCCGTATTGCCATCCTTAAATATAAATATTTACTTCCTCACAATCCTGGACGACTTTTCCAGATATGGTTGGGTCTTATTCCTACAACATAAAAATGAAAATTCAATAAATTTATTATTTGGTACAAAGAAGTTTTAAACACATTCAGCATTAAAATCAAAAACATTCGATCAGATAATGGAAAGGAATTTTTTAATAATAATTTCAAAATATTCTGTCAAAATAATGGTATAATACATCAATACACTATACCATATAATCCAGCCCAAAACGGGAAAGCGGAACGATTCAACGGCATACTTATATCTTCTGCAAAAGCTCTATTAAATGAATCAAAACTTTCTCATAATTTTTGGGAATTTGCTGTCGATACAGTAAATTATATTCACAATCGTTTACCACATCAGGGTATAAATAATAAAATACCATTTGAGATTCTATATAATAAACCTGTTGATTAAAGCATATTTAGAGTTTTTGGATGCAGAGTATTTTTCTTTATACCAAAAGAACTACGATCCAAATTCGATAATAATTCACACCCTGGAATTTTCTTAGGATATTGCAATAACCCATTATCTTATAAAATCCTTGATTTAACCAACAATAAAATCATGCTATCTCGAACTGTCCAATTTTTTTTTTTGAAAACAATCCTGGAACTTCAGTCTTACTAAATGTAACGATATTAGCATCTGATAAATTTTAGAAATTATCTTAATTTTAATATAAAATTAAAAAATGATAATTTCAATTTATTTTAATAATAACTGTATACGTTATTTATGAATTAAAAACATGTCTTATTAAAAATAACACTAAAAAATTTGGTTTATTAGAACACTTGTTTTCGAATATTTTATTTTATAAATCTTTTATTAAAATTCATTAAACATTATAAAATTTAAAAATGATTATTAAAATTATAAAATTAATTAATAATAATAATAATATTTACATGAAATATTTACAAGTATTAATATTTTTCTTTAAAATTAAACTATTTATAATTTATAAATAAAAAGAATGATTAAATAAAATAAAAGTAATAAAATTAATAATAGAATAAATATTTAATAATAAAATAAATAAATTTGTTTATTATAAAAATAATTAAAAATATTTTGTTATTTAAATTAATTAATTTTGTTATTATAAAATTATTATTTAATTATAAAATTAATTATAAAAATTATTATAAAACTAATAAAAATTATTTATTTTATTTTAAATTTAATCTTAATATTTTTATTTTGAAAAATATATAATATTTCTTTCTTATCTGAGTATTAATGTAATTTTTAAGTGTTATTTATTTGTTTTATTTAATTAATTAATTAATTTTTTTATTTTATTAAATTATTATTAAACTTGGCTAAGGTTAGTTTTGATTTTATGTATAATAAATTTTCAAGATTTATTAATTTTGTTATTTATCAATTCCTCGGCGGTTAAGATTGAACTTCGTCCCTTGAAGTTAATTCTTTTTCTGGAATGATATAAGGAAAAACATTTTTAATATGTACATTTCGATCAAGAAGTTTTCCTGTTTGAGGATCTTCGAGGACAACTGTATTGTATTTTTGTTTGTTAACTACTTTATATGATCCATAAAAGTAAGGATTTAACTTACTTCTTCTAATTAATCTTATCATCACATAATCTCCGGGTTTATAATTTTTCTTTAGCGATTTCGATAGTCCAATGCGATGTTCCCAATATTGATTTGCTTAATCCGAATATTCTGTTGCTTGTTTCACCCAATTCTGATGTCTTAGGAATCTTCTAAATATATATTCTTCATCTGTTTCATTTGGATTTTTGTAAATATCTGGAAACATTACTTCTAATGGCCAGGTGTCTTTTCTCCCATAAAGTAATTCAAAGCTGCTAAATTTTGTTTTGGAATTTTTTGTTGTTCTAAGAGCCCAAAGTGCGGATGGTAAATATTCATCCCATTCACTTTCGTTTTCAACTAAGAGACTTAGAATTTTCTCTACTTCTCTATTACGGTTTTCAATCATACCATTTGATTCTGGATGATGTGGAGATACAAAGTGCACCCATGGTCCATATAGATCGATCATCATTTTAGTAATATCTGCTACGAACGAACTTCCGTTATATGTAACAATTATTTCTGGAGGACCATGTCTTGATATAACTTCAGTTAAAAATTTTATAACTTCTTCAGTCTTTGTGTTTGGAATTGCTTTGACTTCAACCTATTTTGTGAAGTAGTCAACCAATGTAATAATATATATATTTCCATTTTTAGTAATTGGAAGAGGACCAATCGTATCAAGTCCAACACGAGTAAGTAGTTGTTCAACTGATGTTACATTATCTGCATTGTTTTTCGGGATTGGTTTTGGTCTACAAAGTTGACATTTTCTGCAAGATTTGATCCACATTCTAACGTTATTCCAAATAATATAAATTTAGTATTCTGTTTACAGTTTTTTCTGTACCTTCATGTCCTACAGAATGAGCACGATTAATTATATCCTTTTTGTTTTCATCACTGTAGATAACTTTTAAATAAGTATCATCTTTCTTATAATATAAGGTGTTATCAACAACTTGATAATTCTTAGTGAAGTATTTAATTATTCCTTCTTGTAGGTTTAAATCTTTTGGATTAAGATCAGCTAAAATTGTATTAATACATTTTATAATATCTTCGCTGTCTTTTGAAGGTAGTCTTGAAAGAGCGTCTGCGAAAACATTTTTCTTACCTTTTTCATATTTTAGTTCAATTTTATATTTATTAAATTCTTCTATCCATGGCATGTGTCTTCCTTTATTTGGAATAGTATTTTTGTAAAACCCTAAGAGTGGTTTATGATCCGTAATGAATATAGTTGGTTTCTTGTTACTAATTAAGTACTTACGGAATTTTTGAATTGCATAATTAATAGCCAAACCTTCAAGATCAGTTACGGAGTAATTTCTTTCTGGAGGTGATAAAGTACGACTTACACAACAAATTGGGTATTCCAGTTTGTCTTCTTCCACCTGTAAGAAGACAGCACCGATACCTTGAGTAGAGGCATCTGTTCTAACAATAAATTCTTTATCAAAGTCAGGATAATATAATATAGGGTCAGACAATAAAAAGTGACGAATGTCTTCAAAAGCTTCATTACGATCAGAAGTCCATATAAATGATTGATTTTTCTTAAATAGTTTAAAAAGAGAGTCAGCTCTAATAGAGAAATTTTGTATAAATTTTCTGTAATAACTAGCAAGACCAAGGAAAGATCTGGGTTCATTAACATTTTTAGGAGCCTCCCAAAGGGCTATACTTTGGACTTTAGAAGTGTAAAGATTTAATAAAATCTTTAATAATTAATTATTACATAATTAATTAATGTAATAAAATTACATAAATTTATGATTTACATATATGAAAATTAATTATAAATTTATGTAAACTTTTCATAAGAAAAAAATTATTATTTAAATAATTTTGGATAATAACTTTAAACTAAATAATTTATTTAAGTTAGTTAATTTAGTTTAGTTTATTTAAAATAGTTATTCTATTTAACTTAGTTAATTTAGTTTAGTTAGTTTAAAATACTTTAAAATTAATTTCGGAATAGTTTTAAATAGTTAAAATTAGTTTAAATAGTTTATAAAAATAGTTTTGAATTGTAAATATATAAACATTAGTATTAATAATATTTATATAATAAATATATAATAAATGAGTTGTTATTGAATTTAATTATTATTGTAAATAAGTTGAAAGTTTATTTAATTAATTATTGTTTAGTTTAGTTAATTATTATTTAATAAATTTATTAATAAATATTTTGTTTATAAATAAATAGTAATGTATGTAAAATAGATAGAAATAATATATTATAATGTAATAATGAAAAAATATAAATACATGTAAATTTCTATAATTAAATCGATGTATTAGTTATTGACTATATGATAGTTAATAACAAAAAAGAGATTTAATTTTTTTTTAATTAATAAAGATTATTTTATTTAAAAAAAAACGAATTTTTTATTAAGTGTTCTTTTTTATTTTGGTGTTAAAATTTGTTATTTGTAATTTGTTTCTGATAGAACTCTTTACAAAAAGGAACAGTTTTTAAATCATTAGGGGTAAGAACATGACCTATGACTTCAATTGATTCTTGGAAAAATTTGCATTTTTGAAGATTGAGGGAGAGTTTATACTTGGAGAATATTTTAAATACTTGTTTTAAATGTTCAAGATGTTCTTCAATAGAAGTAGAATATACAACTATGTCATCGATGTAAACGAATAAGCATTTACCAATGAGGGGTAAAAGGATTCTGTTCATCTCCCTTTGAAAGGTAGCGGGAGCATTAGTTAAACCAAAAGACATAACAACAAAATTATAGTTTCCAAATTTTGTTGTGAAAGAAGTTTTTTCAATATCTCTGGGATTCATTGGGATTTGGTGATAACCCGAATATAAGTCAAAGGCTGAAAATATTTTAGCACCTCTAACTGAAGAGACAAGTTCATCGATGAAAGGAAGTGCATATGAATCTTTAATAGTGATTTCATAAAGCCTTCTGTAATCTATACATAGTCTCCATTTCCCATTTTTCTTTCTGACTAATAAAACAGGAAATGACCAAGGGGAATGCGAGGGAATAATTAAGACTTTATTAAGTAAGGATATAATTTCTTCTTTTAGAATATCAGAATGCTCTTTTGATAATTTATAAGGTTTTAACTTAATAGGTTTTTCAGTAGTAGTAATTATTGAATGTGGTTCAAGGTTAGCAGTTGTTAGTTGACTTAGTGATGTTGCCATACAGTTTTTGTATTGATTAATAAGACTTTCAAATTTTGATTTAACTTTATCTGGAACAGAATTGAGAATTTCGTTTAAGGTAGAGTTAAATTCACGAATTTCTTCATTTTCTTTAGATACATAAATAGCATTCATTAAGGGAATATTATTTGTATTATTTGAGTTAATTATCTGGATTATCTTTTTAAGACTTTTTCTTGTTTTCTGATATATGAAATCATCATCTGGATCAATAAGTAATCTATATTTCTTTTGAATACTTCTTCCAAAAATAATATCAAAGTATGGATTATCTTGATTTATAATATAAAATTTTTCATAAATGTTTCCAGAATCATTAATATTAATTTTCAATGGAACATAGTATTTAGTAGGTACTGTAGATCCATTTTCTAAAGTAATATTTTGTTCTATTATATCTTCTTCAATTTTCACATCATTAAATTTATTTAAACATCCTGTTGTTATAACATTTACATTTGCTCCTGTATCGTAAGAATTTTAAAAAATACTTCTTTCGTTTTTCCAATGAAGATTGGAATAGGAATATTATAAAGAGAGCATAATACATTATCTATTTTTGCCTTACATCCTTGTCCTAATTCCTTTCTAAGAGTAGGACTAATAGAAAGTAATTGTTCAAGACTAATTTTCGGAAACAAGTTGTTGGCTTCCTTAATTATACTAAACTTATTACCTGATTCTAACATTTGTATATCTGTCATACTTCTTTTTCTGGTTTGTTTAGTTTGACTGAGAGATTAACTATGAGTTAGAGTATCTTTGGTATTGTTTTCATTATTTATTTTACTATTTTCATCAATTATTTTAATTACATTATTCTCATTATTTTCATTATTACTTTCATTATTATTTCCATTATTGTTTTCTAGATTATTTTTCATTTCAGAATCTTTTGTATTTTCCTTTGTATTATTTGGTTCATCAATAATAATTTCATCATTATCATTTAATTCATGCGCATTTTGTTTTTCATTATTAAGTTCTACACTTATTTTTCTTCTTCTTGTATTCCCAATTACTTTCTTTTGTTGTTTAACTTTCTTAATATTTGGTTGATTGAGAATAGATGGTTTAACGGTACTTTTATTATTTGGAGAAATTTCATTCTTATCCAAAGTACTTGTAGGTACTTTCTTTTTCTGGACTACATTAATTTAAGGGATTTGATTATTTTCGTTATTAAGGTAATTTATTGATTGATTTGATGATGCAATTTTAGTTATTTTGGGAGATTGCTTATTTCCATAATTTAATTTAAACACTCTTCTTCTAATTCAGGGAAATCATCTTTAACATGACCTATTCTTTGACAATTTAAACATACATTGATTTTTAAATCAGCAAGTTTCTGAGTTATTTCTTGTAATTCATCATTTTGGAGTTGTGTAGGTTTCAATGTGACTTTTCTATTTTCAATATTTTGATTAATATAATTATGAGTAGGCTTTATATTATTATTATATTTTTGGTAATTATTGTTGTGACTATTATTTATATTATTATTCTTATTATTAAATGTATTATTTTTATTATAAGTACTTGTATAATATGTTCCATAATTATTTTGAGTGTTAGATTTTATATTTCTTTTGTTTGGTTCTCCTTTATCTTTAGATCTATTTGATTCTACTAATTTATATATCTTCTCCTTTTTAGACGTTATTTGCATTGCATCTTTTAAGCTTTGCGGTTCTGCTTCTAATAAAGCCTCATAGGTTTTAGTTAAAGTCCGAAATGCATTAATATAATAAGAGATTATAACTTCCTTATTTAAATCAATTCTAATTTTATTTAAAAGTGTTTCAAACCTTATGTTGAATTCTGCAACATTTTCACCTTTCTTAATTGTAGCTGTTGAAAGTTCTAATAACCTTGAATTTTTAGGAAGAGGGCCCTTGTAATGTTCCTGTAATTTACTTATAATGGTGTCGTATTTATCTGGGGTACTTTTATTTAATGAATTTATTACTATCTTTCTTTCTTGCAATACCAGTAGTAATTGAAATTAAACATTCTATCTTTTCTTCTTCGTCAGTTTTATTGGAATTACACCAACGAGTATATGAGAAATTCCAATCATCAAATTCTACAGTCGGTTGACCTAATATAGGAATTCTGTTGAAATTAATTGATTTTAAATCGGACATTTTACTCTAGAATTTAGAAGTAATTTTGTTTTCTCTTTTATATAATTTATATACTTTATTTTATATAATAATTTATTCACTAACAAAATATTTATATATTTAAATTTAATTATTTAATCAAATTTTTAATTATTTAAAATTTTATATATATTCAATTTCAATTTATTTATTTATTCACTTAATTATACGTTTCTTTAACAAGTTATTTTTTTTTTTTTTGTATATCTTCTTTAAAGTATTTTATTTAGGAAACAGAGTTATATATAAGGTGGCACAAAATTTTCGTAGCCTTTTTATTATATTTTCGACCTCCACGTATTATATATACTCTCTTTATTAGTTTTCACACTATTATTGTAAAGTTTTGCCTTCTCTAAATTAGAGTATCGATACAATAATATGTTACTCTCGTAATAAATTTTCTATTCTATACGTGCTCTACTCTCTATAATAAAAATCTACTACTCTCTTTCACCTATTCTAATTTATAGTATATTAACTCTACCTAGAATCTAGTTCCAATAGTGTGTTGTTAACAAACTATAAATCTATATAACCCTTAAATTTTTTTTTTTTACTAATTTATTTATTTTTATTTATTATATTATTATTATATTATTTTATATATATACATATATATGTATATATTTTATTTTTAATTTTAAATTATGAATTTTTATACTAATTCATACTCTAGTTTTTATTTTTAATTATTATTATATAATAAATATTATTTATCCTTTATTTTATTATTATGAATTTTTATACTAGTTCATACTCTAGTGTTAATAAATAATATTTATTAATAATAAGTTAACTGCCTCTCCGGTTCGAAGGACCATTGATAAATTTTAGAAATTATCTCAATTTTAATATAGAATTAAAAAGTGATAATTTCAATTTATTTTAATAATTACTGCATAAGTTATTTATGAATTAAAAACATGTTTTATTAAAAATAACACTAAAAAATTTGGTTTATTAGAACACTTGTTTTCGAATATTTTATTTTATAAATCTTTTATTAAAATTCATTAAACATTATAAAATTTAAAAGTGATTATTAAAATTATAAAATTAATTAATAATAATAATAATATTTACATGAGATATTTACAAGTATTTATATTTTTCTTTAAAATTAAACTATTTATAATTTATAAATAAAAAGGATAATTAAATAAAATAAAATTAATAAAATTAATAATACAATAAATATTTAATAATAAAATAAATAAATTTGTTTATAAAAATAATTAAAAATATTTTGTTATTTAAATTAATTAATTTTGTTATTATAAAATTATTATTTAATTATAAAATTAATTATAAAATTTATTATGTAACTAATTATAAAAATTAATTATTTTATTTTAAATTTAATCTTAATATTTTTATTTTGAAAAATATATAATATTTCTTTCTTATCTGAGTATTAATGTAATTTTTAAGTGTAATTTATTTGTTTTATTTAATTAATTAATTAATTTTTTTATTTTATTAAATTATTATTAAACTTGGCTAAGGTTAGTTTTGATTTTATATATAATAAATTTTCAAGATTTGTTAATTTTGTTATTTATCAACATTGTTGTAACAGATACATGGTAACTTCAAGCCTATCGAATGATAGTCCTTTGGTTACGTAACGTATCTCTAAACAGTTAGCAATTTCGGCTAATCAAATAAAATCTTTTATTAATTTCGTAAATTAAATTTTATTATTTTATAGTTAATTATATAGTTAAATACTTAATTAAATATATTTTATTTAGTGATTAGTAAATTAAGTTAAATTAAATTATTTACCAATCATAAAATTATTAACATGTATAAATAATAATTGAACATGTAACCGTAACGCACTACCGTTACTATTAACGTAAATTGTTATTATAAATATTAATATTAATAAATAAAATATAATTATTAAATAAATATAAATTACTCAGTGTAAGCCCAGTAACTAATAACAAATAGAGTTATAAAGTGCTGCGCTATATTCATGTGTGATAAAATAGATAATTATAAATATAATTAATTTTAGTGTTTATTATTAACAACTCGAATAGAGAGCTGTTAAGTTATCTTAGTCTTTAAATTTAATTACTATTCGTTATTTTAGTTAATAATAAACTTACCTTTTACAATAGTAACGCTTTATAACTAGATAACCGATATTAATTAAATAAAAATTTAAACGCTAAGTAATAATTTAATAGATAGAATAGTTAGTTTTTATAAAATAAAAATAATACTTTAATATTAAATCATAGTTTGTTTATTTTCTTTGTTTACTTTTAATTGTTTAACTTAGAAAAATTTTGATACAAATTTCACGCCACAATAAGTTACGGAAAAAGCCACGAAAAATTTAGTTTTAAAAAAAAATTTTCGGCTTTAAAATAAAATTTTGATCAAAAATTTAAAAATTTAAAATTTTAAAAATTTCGAATATCCGAAATTTAATTTATTAATAATTTAATTATAAATCATTATTTAAATTAAAAATTTTAAGTTTTTGGTAGTACCAATTTTTAATTAATAAAAATTTCGTACTTTAATTAATAAAATTCGCTTTTGCTTGATAGGGGGTCATTTTTTATACAAATCTATATTTGTAGTGACTCAGGAAGCGAAAGAAAAATTTTTAAAATAATTATTTATTTAAATTATTAATTTTTATACATTTAATTTCTCAAAAAAATTTTATTTTTTTTATATTTCTTTTATTATTTTCATTAATTATAATTTTAAAAAAAATAACTAAATAAATTTAAATAAGTGAACGAATTATAATCTTTTAAACAAATTAAAAGTGAGTGAATATATCCATAATTACTAGATAAATTATTAAGAAAAGTAAATGGATAAAAAGAACAAGAGTACTAAAGCATCCGAAAACACGAGAAAAACCACAAGGAGTGTATTTATATTTTTTTACCATTGTGTTTTAGAATAAGTACTACTGGAGATGACCATTCTGAACAGGATGGTTCTATCAATCCTTTCTTAATAAGCTTTGTAAGTTCTTCTTTTAAGATATCTGATTTGAATTTAGTTAACCTATAACTTCTTAATTTTACTGGCTTTGCATTAGCTTTTAAACGGATCTTATGTGGTGAAAGTTTAGAAGGAGTTAGTTCTTCTGTTGAAGTAGCAACTATGTCAATCATTTCTTTGAGAATTTTAATAATTTGTTCTTTATAATCTTTATTTAAGGTACTTAAAAATTCATCACTCTCAATAAATTCCATTGGAGTTAATTCCTTTATAATTTCCTTTTCATTATTCGCTTCTTTAACTCTTCTAATAGTGCAGATTATACTTTCTTCATCATAATATTGATTATTTATTTTAGCTATTTCTTCGTATTCACTTTCTGACAAAAGTTTACATAGACTGTTTAAAGTTGGATGAATAAATAATCAATGATCGATTTGAGTTTTAAAGTTTATTAACATATCATAAAGGTTTTTCCCAATGTCTTATGGCTTCAATTTTCGAAGGTACTGGTTTTATCCCTTTGGTAGTTAACAAGTGACCTAGAACTTCTACTTCTTTCATGAAGAAGTGGCACTTTTCGATATTGATTTTCAATCCATTTTCCTTAATTATTTGGAACACAGCCTTTAAATGTTTTAAATGGTCTTCCTCGCATTTGGAGATATAACTAAATTGTCTAAATACACGAACATACATTTTCCAATTAATGGAAAAAATATCCTATTCATTTCCCTTTGGAAAGTTGCAGGCGCTTTAGTAAGTCCAAAGGGCATTACTACAAAATTAAAGTTACCAAACATAGTGGTAAAACTTGTTTTCTCAATATCTTCGTCTTTCATGGGTATTTGGTGATACCCAGAAAATAGATCGATAGTTGAAATAGACTTAATATCTCCTCCAACAGAGAATAAAATTTCTTCAATATACGGAATTGCGTAAGAGTCCTTGATTGATAGTTTATTTAGCTTCCTGTAGTCCACAGAGACGCCATTTCCCGTTCTTCTTAGGAATAAGAATAATAGGAGAAGACCATGAAGAATGGGACGGAACAATGAGTCTTTTGTTAATTAGCTTAACTAATTCTTGCTTTAATATATCAGCTTTAGACTTAGAAAGCTGATATGAGCGTTATTTAATAGGATGACTATCCTTTTTCAATTGGATTGAATGAGGTAAAAGATTGGTTTTAGAAAGGTCATCCGTACTTAACGCAATTATTTCATCATAGGAGTTGAGAAGTTTCTTTATTCTGGAGATAATTCGTTATCGGTAATACCAATCCCCTCTTTATAGATCCTCTCTAACGTTGATTTTCTCTCCTCCTCACTTGTAAAATTAAATATCGTGATTTCATTATCATTGTCTTCAGTATTGAGTACAAGAGAATTATTTCTTTGATGTTTCTTTCTTGTTTTAAGCTGTTTAGTAGTTAAAAGCAAATTTGCTATTTCATACTGTTTTAAATCTGGCGGTTCATCTGATCTGTCTAATTCATCAAGCTGTTCGATAACATCCCATAAATTATATTTATCCTTAATTTCTTTAAATAATTCCTTAATCTTGGTTGTTTCCAATTTAGAGTTGACTCTACATAGTTCTAACATCACTGGGTTTATAAATAGATTGTTTTCAATTATTGTTTTATAACATATAATGATATCAAATAATAAATCATCTTTCTCGACTAGTCTAAATTCGGCTTCTATGGAAATATTTCCAATAGTAAGGGGAAACTTATAAATCAATCCTGGAGTTTCATCTACATCAGATAATACTTGAACTATGGAGCTGGTAGATATTCCGACAGGTTTTGGTTTTACAGGTAGCTTTTCCAAATAGGATTTTGAGATTAAATTAAGTCCTGCTCCATAATCTAAGTATACTTTGGATGGTACATCATATATTTTGCATTTAGATATGGCTATTTTTCCATGATGTACAAGATTAACGGAGGGTTCATTCTTACTAAATTTCAGTTGTTTAACGAGTTCTGCTCTCACTTTTGGGCTAATGTCTAATAATTGGGCGATGGAGATATTAGCTAATGTATTATTTAAATCTTCTTTAATTTTATAATTAGTTTCCTTATTTATCAAGTTTATGTGTTTCTGTAATAGATATAATATTTTTCTTTGCCAGCTTAGATAGTTTTCAGTAGTCAATATAGTGGAGTTGACTATACTACTTTTTATCTATTTTCAACTTGATATATATTAGTTGACTGTACTACTTTTTATCTATTTTCAACTTAATATATATTAATTGACTTTACTACTTTTTATCTATTTTCAACTTTATATATACTTTATATATAATAATTGACTGTACTTTATCTATTTTTAAATTAATACATATTAGTTGACTGTACTAGTTTTTATCTATTTACAATGTTATTTTTTAATTATTTTCAACTTTCGTTTGTATTAGTTATTTTTTATTTCTTTTTTTTTATTTATTACAAAAATATTTTAATATTACAATTTTTTAAGTTTACCTTTTTTTTCATTGGATTAATATGTATATCTAATTATTATCCTTTAGCATTACAAATAGTTATTGGGTAATTTATTACTTTAAAGTATTCGTTTTTTTTTTATATGTTATATTTATTGTTATGATTATTTGTTATAAAGTGTTTTCATTATGTCGATGTTTCAAAGGTTTGTAATATATTTTTAATATAATGTATAAAAAATATTAGTAAGTATATATATTTTTGTATTTAATAGTAAATGAGTATATTATTTGAATTAATAGTAATTATAAGTGTAATATTTATAAAATTACATTAATTTAATCAAAGGATATAATTTGATGATTTGATTTATAATTCAGGGTTTATGTTGCTTTATATACCATGTCATGTTGTTAATTTTCAATGGTAATACCATGTATTAATTTAAAATATGAATAGTTAATTTTTTTATATCCTCTTTGGATATAATATGTTAAATTATAATATTATAATATTATAATGTTTAACTTAGCTTTTTTCAAACTCAGTCAGTAAGCCTGAAACTCTTAATCTTTTAAAAAGGAAAATTTTATTTATTATATTTCTTTATTACACACGAAAGTGGTTTTTATTTTTCATAAGATTATCAATTCTTTTATACATGTAAATACTATTTAATATAAATTTATTCATTATAATTAGTTAATATATATTGAATATAAAAATGGGTTTCTTATTTTTACCTTCTAACAATAATTAATATATAATATTAATTTTATTGTTAAATTAATATTTATGTTTAATTTTTATTTAATAATCAGTTTACTAAATTTTATAAATAATATATAATATTAATTTTATTGTTATATTAATAATTATGTTTAACTTTTATTTAATAATCATATTTAAGTTTTATTATTACTTTAATATAAAATTAAATAATTAATAAATAAATACAAGTTTTATTATAAAAGATATTTTATTTTCTTTAAAAACATTTTCATTTTAAGTGTTAGCAATTTTAACATCTATTAATAATTTTGAAATACCTAGTTGGCACTTCCAACCCTATATTAGATTAAGCTAATTAGTAACGTATTTCATTTTATTTTTTTTTATAGTTGCTATTATTATAAACTTTAACTTTATTTATTTATTCATTTATTAATTATATTAATATTTATTTTTATAGAAAAACACACAATTAAATATATCTATATATTATTTGTCCAAATTAGAACATAATATTTTTTTTTAAGTAGTAATGTGAAATAAAAGGTAATTATTCAAAGTAAAGAATATACAAATAAATTCAGAAAAAAAAAGTTGATATGATCATCACTATTTAAATCTAAAATTATAAAACAATGACAAAAAAAACACACAAAAAAAAAAGCAAACATTATCACCATCATTTAAATCTAAAATAATAAAACAAAGAGAAAAGTTAATCTTCTTTAAAATAGGATAGGTATAGTATGATATAGTGTAGTTATTCACTAAAAAAAAAAAAAAAAAAAAAAAAAAAAAAAAAAAAAAGATTCTCATGAAACGAATGACTCTTTCTTTTTCCCTCTCTATATATATTTCTGTTGAGTGAAACTATAGACTGTTAGTATTTTTTTGTTTGTTTGATCTATAGATAATAAGACTACTAATAGTATGTAATTTTCCCTAAATCATACAGGTATGACGTATCTGCACTCTCTTGGTAACTGAAACTGAAGGGATTTGTTACTACTTACTAAATTGATCAAAAAGAAAATTAACTCTAAAAGAGAGCTATTGAAATAATAGGTATTACCCCTTTTAGCAAGATGGATAACAACGCCAGCCTCCCTCTCCTCAATAATTAACGGAACGGCAGAAAAATCATATGTGTGAACTATTTATAAGATAGTTTCTTCCTCCCTCTTAAATATCTCTCTCTTCTCTCTCTTTCTCTCTCTCCCACATTTCCTCAATATAGAATGATAGCTCCTCTAACCTTGAAATTCCACTTCCACCAAGAAGAAGGAATTAAAATATAAATATATTTAATATACTTATTGATAAAATATTTCATGTTCTTAACTAAACTATTAGTTATGGTAGGTAATAAAGGAAAGAATCCTTACTTTATCACAGAATATTATATAAAAAAAAAAAGGTAATGGATGAGACTGATAAAGATTCTCATCATCTATATAATGAAAAAAAAAAAAAAATGAATATTTGAATATTCTCCAAGAGTAGCAGCATAGACAGACTTTCGATCAATGATCAAAAAAAAACTTGATAACGCACTACTTCTGTTGATAGCAATAGTAGCCGTTGTATATGATGAAACTAGATCTTAATCTTAAAACCCTGTTATAACATAAATTAAATTTTAAAGTTGGGAAATTCAAAAAGGCTGAGCTTGAATAAATTTTTTTTTTTTTTTAGTTTGCTTTAATAAATTTGTATTTATCATCATTCGTACCTTTAATTCCTTGACGTTTAACCATTATTTAACCAATAGAATTCAAATGACATCCTTAACTATTTCTTAATATTTTCATTTCTAATTATTTTTTATATATAGAGAGAAAGAAGACGTATTTTTTTTTTGTCCAAGAAAAATCAAACATCTTAGGAATATATCATCTATTAAATCCCTTATATCATCATATGACATCTTTTAGGAATATTCTCTATTAGATTCTTTATAGTACATTTAGAATTTATTTCTTCTTCATTTAAAAAAAAAATCTTTTCATTTGATTTGATTTAATTAAAAGTGAAGTACAAAATCTGGGCAATATAAAAAAAAATGAAATCACGTAACAAAGCCTAAGAATTAACAGTCAAACTTCTTTTAATATAATCTAGGAAGTAAAAGATTAAACTTTTTGACTATTTCCATCGATCCTTTTTTTTAAAAAAAAAAAAAAAAAAAAAAAAAATGGATCACCCTTGAATACCCCTCGTGGCTTTTGGAATAAGTTATTGATGATGACCTAAACAGTAAGGTCACTAAAGTGTTGTTAAATATATTATAAAAATTAAAACTAATTCTTTTTAATATATAAAAATATTTTCATACATTTAAACTTTAAGAATTTGAGAAGAAATAAGAATAATAAAGAAAAACTTCTTAGTTTAAACGCATCAAATTAATTTAAACAACATCAATACCATTTTATTTTTATATTTATTTTTATTTTTTATTTTTATTTTTATTTTTTGTTTTTTATTTTATATTTTATATTTCTGTTTTATATTTTTATTTTTATTTATTTTATTTTTATTTCTTTTACATTTATTATTTTGTTTATTTATTTTTTTCCATTCTTAATTTTTATTTATTTTACTTTGTAAAAGATTTTTTTTTTTCAACATTGTACATTATATTAAAATTATTACTTCTTTTAATATTAATCACTATTTTTTTTTTTTTTTGTATAATATATAAAAAATAGATAGATTTAATTAATTTATTTCTTTCTAATTTTTCTTTTATTTGTATTACTTAATTTAATTTTTCTTTAATAAATTTAGTAAGATAATTAATATAGAAAGATAAATATATACGTATATATAATATATATTTATCTTTATTAGTTTATTTTATTGTATTTTATTGTATTTTAATTTATTTTATTCAGGTTTAAATTTAAGCACTATCCTTAACGGCATTTCTTTCTTCGATTTCCTTGTTGATCTTTTCAATCTTTTCATCAGTTAAACTGTATCTGGAAATAATAATCATACAAACAATAGCAAGAATAGCTGGAATGACACAGACAGTCCAACGAATGGCTTCTTGAGCAGAGGCCTTTTGCTTGTAAAGATCGTTCATTAAGTAGTTGTTAGAGGTGTTACTAATGTTTTGCATAACGAAGGAAACAATGAAGAAGAGGGAGACGACAACAAGTGGTGGGTTACGAGCGAATTCAGTCCAGAAATCACTAACCTTGACGGAATTGGTTTGACCCTCTTCCATGACAACACGTTCCTTGGTTTGAGTGAAACAGAAGATAAGAATGATGAAACCGATGACAAAGTAAATAGATAAAGTAGTGAACCAAGCCATTGGATCCTTTGGTAAAGTACTTTCTCCAGCTGGTGGTGAAACGTATCCGGAAGCTTGAATAATCCAACCTGGAATAGCACCACCTAAAGCAAAACCGGCCTTGAAAAATAAACCAGTAATAGCGTTAACAATAGCGGAAATTCTACGACCAGTCTTCCATTCACCGTAGGAAATAACTTCTGGAACAAGAGCCCATTGGTAACCGGTAGCAACACAAACACCAGTAGATTTAATTAAATTACCAATACGGTACCACCAGTCATTAGCATTCATTCTACTAGCAACGTATAAGATAGCATTACCAGCGACAGCAACAGTTAAGAAGACGTAGAACATGTTCTTCTTACCAATTAAATTCTTAATAGCTGGCATGAATGGAACAATACAGAGATTTGGAATGTTACCAAATAAGTTGAAAAGAATCATATCCCATGGAATTGGGGTACCACCAACAATGGCAATGAAAAGGAAAAGTAAGGTGTATACGAAGAAACAACCAATGTTAGCACACCACATACGAAGAGAAGTAAGCATGGTAATTTCATCATTATCTCTAGTTAAGGAAGAGTTAATAGCACCATATGGAACGTTAACTAAAGTGTAAGATAAAGATAATAAAATGTAGGTAATGTAGATGTATGGAACGGATGGAGCAAATTTATTCCAGAAGGTAAGAGCAGAGAAAACGGTTAAAGGAATACCACCAATAATTAAGTAGGAACGGTATTTACCCCAACGTGGGTGATGCTTATCAATGAAAGCACCAACAATTGGATCCCAAACCATATCAACAAAACGAACAATTAACATCAAAGTAGATGCAATACCAGCAGCTTTACTTCTATCACCACCTAAAATGTAAACATCGGTACAGAAGAACATAAGTTGAGAGGCAACGGTTTGATAAATTAAATTTTGGGCTAAATCACCAGAAGCGAAACCGAATCTTTGAACCCAAGAAAGTTTGTAGAAACCTTTGGCTTCTAAATCTCTCTTATCAACTTCAGACATGGTTATTTATTTTTTTTTTTTTTAACTTAAATTAAACTTAAATATCTATGAATATTTTATTTTATTCAATTTTTTTTTTTTTTTTTTAATTTCTTCAATAAGTAATAAATTTACTTATTTTTGTTTTTTTGGAAAAAATAAGAAATTGAAGTTAATTTTTCTCATTTTTATATTTCTGAGTTTAATATAAAATTTAAGGTTTAGGTACAATATCGTTGATAATATTATTAGTATAATAACATTTTTTAATAATGAAAATTTTTAATCATGAAAATTTTAATAATAAACATTTTTAATAATTAAATTAAAATAATAGAAATAATAAAAATAATAAAGAAAATATTAAAATTTTAATAAAATAAAAATAAAATAAAATAGTAAAATGTTACACAATTCATTTATTAGTAGGACACAATAATATTAAATATCTTTTTTAATAATTTAAAATATGTATATCAGTGAATATTAATATTTATGAATATAATAGATAATAACAATGAATAGTTAAATAATTACTATGAACATATAAATAATTACTACGAATATTTAAATAATTACCATGAATATTTAAATAATTACCATGAATATATAAATAATTACTATGAAAATATAATTTTATTTTATTATCTTTTATTTTATTTTATTTATGATAAAATATAAATTAGCAATTGTTATTATTTTTTCTGTTTTCTCTTTTTATTATTGATATTGTTCAAAAAAAAAAAAAAAAAAAAAAAACATAAACTATTACGATTACTATTAATTTTTAATAAGGATAAAAAGTCTTTTCTATTTTTATTATTATTATTATTATTATTATTCTGAATAATTTAATATTAATAAATATTTATTTATTTAATAAAGAGCTATAAATTTAATAATATATAAAGAATAAAAATATAAATAATAAAATATTATTATGATATAAAATAAATAGGTGTAGTTAATATATTTGTATATTTAATAATAATCATTAAATATTATATTTATATCTCTTCTCTCAATAATAATATTTAAAATAATTTCTTATTTATATATTATTTAAATTTTATATATATTATTAATTATAATATTAAATATATTAAATTAAATAGTTAATTTCTTCTAAATATATATAAGAATATTATATTAGAATATTTAAGTTATATATATAACTTATATATTCGTATTTATTTTAAAGTTTATATTAAAAATACATAATTCTTCTATATATTATAATATAATGAAATAGATATTGTTATTATTATTATAATTTAATATATATATATAATTGATATTATTTATTATATTCATATTTATTATATAATTGTATTCTTATATATTTAAGTTTATTATTCTTATTTTCATTCTAAGAATTATATAGTTATTTCTAATATATATTTATTGAGTGTGTGTCATTTCGCAAAAATTCATTTCGGAAAAGTTTCATTTCGCAAAAATTTCATTTCGGAAAAGTTTCATTTCGCAAAATTTTAATAAATAGATAAATAAATAATAAAATAAATAAATAAATAAATAATAAAAAAATAAAAAAAAAAAAAGAATTTTAAAATATAAAATAAAAAATATAAAATAAAAAAAAAAAATATAAAATATAAAATATAAAATATAAAAAAAAAATATAAAATACAAAATATAAAATATAAAAAAAAAATATAAAATATAAAATATAAAAATATAAATTATAAAAATATAAAATAAAAAAAAAAAAATATAAAGTATAAAATATAAAAATATAAAATAAAAAAAAAATATAAGTATAAAATATAAAAAAAATATAAAATATAAAATATAAAATATAAAATAAAAATAAAAAATAAAAATATATATATATATATATAAAATAAAAAATAAAAAATAAAAATAAAAAATATAAAATAAAAAATAAAAAATAAAATAAAAAAAATATAAAAAATAAAATAAAAAAAATATAAAAAATAAAAAATAAAAATAAAATAAAAAAAATATAAAAAATAAAAAATAAAAATAAAAAATATAAAATAAAAAATAAAAAAAAATAAAAAAAAATAAAAAAATATATATATAAAAAATATAAAATAAAAATATAAAATATAAAATATAAAATTAAAATATAAAATATAAAATATAAAATAAAAAAAACTATAAAATATAAAATATAAAATATAAAATATAAAATAAAAAAATAGATACCACCTAAAATCATCCTAATTTTGTGCTACTTTTAACTCCCTTTTTTATGATGTCCTCATCTTTTTTTTTTTTTTTTTTTTTTTTTTTTTACTGAATTATTTATAAATATTTCTTTTATTAAAAAAATTTATTAGCAATTTAAGATTTTTAAAATACTGCGCAAGGACTTAAAAGGTGTAAAATGATCAATTAATTATTTAAATATTATTTTTTAATCTTTTTTTTAATAATTATATTTTAAATTTAACAATTATATTTTAAATTATTATCCTTTACATCTTTTAAATTATTAATACTTATTTTTTTTATATATATAAAATTCTTATATATATTTTAAAAAATTATAAAACGTTTAAAACATATGATAAAATATTTTATTTTTTTAAAGCGTTAATTCTAATGAATATTTATTATTATATAATGTATATTTATTATGTATATGTCCATATATATATGTATATTTTTTTTTAAAAATTTAATTTTAAAATTTATTTATTTATTATAGTTTTATATATTTATTTTTATTTATTTAGTTTTTTATTTAAATTATATATATTATTTATTTATTTTATTATTAATTTATTTATTTATTAAAAATTTTGCGAAATGAAACTTTTCCGAAATGAAATTTTGCGAAATGAAACTTTTTATGTAAATTTTCCGAAATGAAACTTTCCGAAATGAAATTTTGCGAAATGCTCCTCCCCCATATTTATTATATATTATACTATACTATAATTCGATAGATTATATTTTAAATATATTATTATTATTAATATTTTTAAATTATTATAAAGATTTCCTAATATTGTAATTTGAGAAGAGCCGGATTAATTGGGTTTATAAATTGAAATATATTAATAAAGGTTAATTTAAATATAACAATACTATTAAAAATTAGTAGCACATAAAAGCCCCTCATATCAATTTTAAAATCATATGATTTAATGTTATTATTTTCTTATACATACACGTGCAATAAAAAGTTTACATAAAGTTATAACTTTACATATATTTATTATTTTAACAAATAAATTATTTTTTTTATATTTTATATATAAATATAAATATAACTAGTTATAATTAATATTTATATGATATAAATTAATTTTTAATAGTTATTACTATTATTATTATTAACCGACTATCGGTAGAAAAAAGACACAAAGATAAAATAATACCTTTAATATTGTTTTGTATTAATAATTATTATTAACACTTTATTTAAGTTTTTTATAAAAGAGAGTACAGTTTTTAAAGTATAACAATTGTTTACATAAATATATGAATAAAATTAAATTATGAATAAATACATGTGACGTCATATGTTAGAATAAATTTATATGTATATACATTTTTATTAAATTAAATTTATGTTATTATATAATTATTATATAATAATCTTGATTGTTAACACTCCCCCCTCAAACTAGTTTTTATGTATAAAAACTTGGTTTGCGAAGTTCGTCATATCTTTTCCATTTTTATTTTTAGTGAGTATGTCAGCTAACATTTGTTTAGATTCAATATATTCTAATTTTATATTTCCTTTTTCAATATTATCTTTGTTGAAAAAATACTTGATTGAAATATGCTTTAATTTAGTGTTTATTTCATCATTTTCTATATTTGTTTTACTTGCTATATTATCAGTATAAATTGTTATTGGTTTTTTAAAGTTAAATAATTCTTTAAGAATATTTCTAAAATATAAAACCTTTTTTACACATTCTGAAGTACTGATATATTCAGCTTCGGCTGTCGATGTAGCTACTATTGTTTGTTTTTTAGAATACCAGCATATAGGATTTTTACCCATTAGGATAATATGCCCTGAAGTTGATTTTCTATCTTTGATGTCTCCAGCGAAATCCGAATCAGTGTAACCGATAATTTCACCTTCACCATCATAACATATTTTATAATATTTTGTGTTATTTAAATATTTTAATATATTAGTAACTTTTACCCAATCTGTAATAATAGGATTTTCTGAACTTCTTGCAGCTTTATGTACTGCAAAAGAAATATCAGGTCTAGTACATTTGGATAAATATATTAACATGCCTATGGCACTTTTGTAGACTGTTCTATCAAAGGGTTTATTATTTTCACTTTTGATATAATCACCAACACATAGAGTACTTACTTTTCTTGTATATTTTATGTTAAAATTTTCCAAAATCTTATTAATATAATTTACTTGAGAGATTATATATTTATTATCAATTTTCTTTACTTCAATTCCAAGAATATAATTTATTTGTTCTGATTTGGATATTTTAAAATTATTCTTTATAATATTAATTGTATTTTGTATTTCTATTTTTATACCTGTAATGACCATGTCATCTACATATACACCTATTATAACTAATACATCACCTTTTTCATTTTTCTTAACGAATATACATTTTTCTGTTATTAATTGAGTATATCCGTTTTTGATTAAAAATTTTGATAAAGTTTTGTTCCATTGTCGGCCAGATTGCTTCAACCCATACAATGCCTTATTCAACTTCCACCATCCCCTCCCAAAGTTAGGATCTCCTGGCGGAATAGACATATAGATTTCTTTGTCTAAAACTGCATTGAGATACGCAGCTTTAATATCTAATTGTTGAATTGGCCATTTGTATTTTGCAGCAAGGGAGAAAATAAGTTTTAAGGTGTCTGTATTGAGAGTCGGAGAATAGGTCAAATCATAATCGATACCACGTCTTTGTCTAAAACCTCTAGCTACAAGACGTGCTTTTCTTTTGGTAATAATATATTCACCATTATATTTATTTGCAAAAACCCACTTTGAAGAAATAATATTTTTTCCTTTAGGAATATACTTTACAAAAGTAAAAATATTATTATCATATAAATTTTTAAGTTCATCCTGAATTGCTTTTTCCCATTCTTCGTGGTTTTTACATGTTATAGCTTCAGTATAGGAAAGAGGAACATTTGTGGAAATGGTAGCAACATATCTATTATTATTTATTCTTTTGTATTTAATAGGCCGTAAAATACTCTCTTCATAATCAACTTCAGAAAAATTTCTTTTTAAATTAATATTGTTATTAATGATATTTGAATTATTTTTAATAAAAGCAACATTACTTTGGCTATTATCAATATAGGAAGTATTTTCAGAATTATTATAATATAAATTATTTTTATTTATATTTTTATTCTTTTTGTTATTTGAGATTTTATTATTTAATAATTTATTATTTAAATTTTTATTTAAATTAAAATTATTATTAATATTTAAATTTTTATTAAAATTTAATATATCTTGTGAAACATTTTTTGTTTTGTCAATAACAAGTTGCCTTCTTCCTCTTTTAAAGTTTAGTTTTATCCTTTTGTTTACATTAAGAGAAGGTGTTTTTACACTTTTATTTTGTAATATATTATTATTTAACTGATTGTTATTAATATTGAATTTTGGATTTAATTCTGATTTATTTAATATATGGGAATTTACATTTTGTAAAATATTATCTGTATATTCTTTATTATTTGATTCATTTTGAATTTTATTATTATTATTCAAATTTTTAATTTCATGATTATTAATATTATTTCCATTTATGGAATTATTATTACTGTCATCAGAAATTTTATTATTTTCATATGAATTAGAGTTTTCAGTAGAAAAATTTTTTTCAGAACTTAAATTATTATAATTTTCTTCAATATTTACATTTTCAGATTTTTCATCAAAATTTTGAAAATTTTTATTAATAAAATTTTTTTCATCCACTGCGTCAAAAAATTCATCATCAGAAAAATTATTAGGATCTTCTATTTCCTTTTCTTGGGTTACCTCAATATTGCTTTTCTTTTTCATTTTATTTTCATTTTTATTTACATCATTATTATGGTTTTCATTTAATGTATTTTCAATATCATTTTTAGTATTAGTAATAGTATTAAAATCAGTATTATTAATATCACCAGAATTTTCTTTTTCAGAATTATTTTTATTTTCATTTTTTACTGAATTTGAATCCAAGTTTTTATGGTCATTTTGACCAGGAAAATTAAGGATTGTACCACTTTTTATCCTGTTTGTCTTGCTAAAATTAAAGTCAAAATTTAAAAAAGATGGATATCCATTTTCTTCACCTACTGAATTAGATAGTGAGAGTTTTGCTGGCTCATTTTCTTTATATATTATTTCTCTAACATTATGGATTTTATAATCTTCATAATCCATAACAATATTAGAGTTAGTAACTTCACTAAATCCAAGGAAAATTCCTTTCTTTGAATTTGGTGAAAACTTAGATTTATTTTGATCAAAAATTTTATAATAGGTAATACATCCAAAAGTCCTAATATGATCAATTTTAACTTTTTCATTGAAGAAAACTTCATCTGGGATAGTTTTTTCAGAGATAAGATGCGGAGTTTTATTATATAAATAATTTGCATATTGGATAGCGAAATCCCAAAAATTTTCAGATAATTTGCTCCAATATAGCAAAGTTTTAGTACAAGAAATAATGGTTTGATTAAACCTTTCTGCTAAACCATTATTTTCTGGATTGTAGGGAGGAGAATAAATTTTATTTATTCCGTTATCTTTACAAAATCTAGTTAACTTTTTATTTCTATATTCCTTAGCATTATCAGACTTAAAATTTTTTACTTTTTTATCATTAAAAATATTATTTAAATATTTAATAAAATCAATAAGTAAATCAATTGTTTCTGATTTACTTTTCATCAGAAAAATCCAACTTTTATGTGATTTTTCATCAATTACTGTTAGTATAAATCTTTTCCCAGTAATTGAATCATTAATTGGTCCAATAATATCGGAATGTATTATTTCTAATATTTCTGTTGCTTTTGGAGTTTCTTTGTTATGTGGGAATCGTTTTAATTTTGCAATTTTACAGTCAATACATTCTGATTCTTTAATATTATGAATATCTAAATATTCATTTAAATTTTCTAAATAATAATGGCCTAATCTTCTATGCCATAATAATTTACTTTCATTATTTAGTTTATTTATTGCCATTATATTATTTTTTATATTTTCTTTTATTGAATTATCATGTATTGCTGTAATAATTAATTCATTGCGACTATTTGATACAAATGATCCTATAGTTTTGTATAGGTTATCCATTAAAGTAATTTTAACTGTATCATTATTAATTGATTCAGTTAGAGTCTTAATGCCTAATTTAGCTAATTCCACACCACTTATCATGTTCTTGGCAACATCTTTTGAGTATAATACGCGCTTTAAAATAATTTTATAATTATTTATAAAGAAAGAAAATTCTCCGTAACCTTCAAAGGTGCATACAGTATTATTAGCACAGGTTAATTCAATTTCTTCTTTTTTGTAGTTTTTTAATAAGTTTTTATTGTTTGTTAAGTGTTCTCCTGCTCCAGAATCATATAACCAGTAGGATTTATCATAGAAATTAATTGAAGAAATGTTCTTTAACACTTTTGACGCGTTATTTTTATAATTAATTAAATATACTGATTTATGAGATTTATTAGTGTCCTTTTTAAACATGATCTTTATATCTTCATAATCTACATTAGCATTGTATTGTTCATTTATATTATATTGTTTAATTATTCCTGTATAATATGTTCCTTTTCCTTTTTTCTTTGAAGATGATTGATTATTATTATTACTTTTACTATTGTTTGTATTCTCTTCCTTGGAATACTCTTGGTTTACATATTTATTAAATTTACTGTTCTTATTTAACGCGTTAAACCAGCAATCAGAAGTGTTGTGATTATTTTTATTACATATATGACAGTATTTTTTATCTGCTTTCTTTGTCTGGTAGTTTCTTTTATTGTTATTTTTATTCTTCTTTTGGAATTTACCAGCATAGTCTATTTCCATTGGATCATCCATAGGTTGATTATTTAAGTTCCATTGTTGGATATAAGCAAGTTTGTTTATGTCTTCCACTATTTTCTTACTAATACTAGTAAAATTATCTATATCAGTAAGAGTAAATTTATTTGTATAATCTTCTGGCATAGCGTTAAATAGGTATCTTAATTTTTCATCTTCAGATAAGTGGAAATTTATATTATCCATGTTTTCAAAAATATCTTTTAACTGATCTATCACGTCTAGAATTCCTTGTTTATTAGTTGTTTTTATTGAGTTTAATTTCTTCAACCAGTATGATGAATCAGTAGTTGAACTACCATATTTCTTCTTTAATTTTGATATAATTTCATAGGAAGTATTTAGTCCTACTATTTCTCTATGGATATTTATATTTATTGTATTTAGAATTTTAGATACAACTTTTGCATCCTTTTTAATTTGTTCTTTCTTATCATTTGGTGGATTATCAATATCCACGTTATTCAATACATTTTCTTTAATGTAGTGTAATAAACCTTCCTTTCTTAGTTCATTGCACAGATAATTAAACCATAACGCATAATTATCTGTACCTTTTAATATTATATAATTATTAATCTCGCTCATGGAAAAAATAATAAATTTTTAATTTATTAATATATTAAAAATTTTTATTAAAATTTTTTTTTTTTTTTTTTTTATGATATTTTAGTCTCTGGTCTTCTTTGAGCTCTTAATCTATTAACCGACTATCGGTAGAAAAAAGACACAAAGATAAAATAATACCTTTAATATTGTTTTGTATTAATAATTATTATTAACACTTTATTTATTTAAGTTTTTTATAAAAGAGAGAGAGTACAGTTTTTAAAGTATAACAATTGTTTACATAAATATATGAATAAAATTAAATTATGAATAAATACATGTGACGTCATATGTTAGAATAAATTTATATGTATATACATTTTTATTAAATTAAATTTATATTATTATATAATTATTATATAATAATCTTGATTGTTAACAATTATTATTATTACTTTTGTTCTATATATTAAAATATATATATATATTTATCTATTTATTATTTATTTATTTATTTAATATTTACTTATTCATTTATTTATTTACTTATTAATTGATTGATTTATTGATTTAATTATTATTTAATTGTTATTATTATTATTACTTTTGTTCTATATTAAAAATATATATTTATTTATTTATTTATTCATATATTCATTTATTCATTCATTTATCTATTTATTAATTGATTGATTTATTGATTTAATTATTATTTAATTAATGAATTTATTTTTTTTTTTAAATAGTTTAAAAATAAAAAAAAAAAAAAAAAAAAAAAAAAAAAAAAAAAAAAAAGATTATCCTTTGATATGAAATAGAAATAAAAACTCTAATTAATAATTAATTTATGTTAATTAAGAAATGTAATAAAATCATAAATTTATGTATTAATCTAGTTTTTATTGTATTTCTTATTAGAAATTAATTTATATATTTTTATTATTTAATGAAAGTAAATTTAAATATTTATTCTTTAATATAGGAAATCTTTATTATAGTAAATAATTATAAAAGAGAAAAATACTTAGAAATAGTTTTATTTCTTTGTCCAAGAATAATAAATAATAGATTACAGTAATCTTAGTAATTCTTGAGGTCATAATATGAAAATAAATATTTAAAATGTAAACTAACATTTATTCTTAAAATTAATAATGATAAGTAAATGTAATTCTTCTAAATAAATAAAATTTAAAATAATTTTTATAAAACATATAAATTTTATCCCCCATTTAAAGAACAAACATTAAAAGAACCTAACCTGAACTTCGTACTTTATCACCTTACTGCTTTCAAATTCATTCATAAAAATGTTAAATGTAAATGTAAATGAAAATTAATTAATCCTATTATAGAATATTTTATATTTAATACGAATAATATAGGAAAATGGCGTATTAAATAGTATTTTTAAAATAAATAGTTATAATTAAATATTATCATTTAATAATAATAATATAGATACGCCACTTTTAAATACAATACTCAAAAATACATCTACAATTATTCATTTATTTAACAATTTTTTTTTACAAGCCAATCTTCTATTTATTTATAAATTTATGTATACAACTTATATTTTGTGTTCTTTTTTTTTTTGGAAATAATAAGCAATTTATTATTTATTATTTTTTTAGTATTCATTTTTATCCCATTTGATACATATTATTTATTTATTTATTTATTTATTTATTTATTTATTTATTTATTTATTTATTTATTTATTTATTTATTTATTTATTTATTTATTTCTACTTATTTAATAATATATTATAAAGTATATTGATTATTATTAAGTTCATTAATTATTACATATTAAAATTTATTATTTTTTACATTATATTGTTAATATACATTTATGTATATTATGTAAAATACCTTTTTTTTTATTTTTTTTTTTTTTGTTTTCTATCAATTAAATTAAATTAAATAGAATATATTTATCATTTATATGTAATTATTTTTTTTTCATAATTTTTTATTAAAGAGATTCATATAATAAATTCAATAATAAATTATAATATATTTATATAATATATTCATTTATATTCAACTATTTATAAATTTAACTCGATTGATTTTAATAATTTTTATATCCCCCAAATAATAAAAGAATATTCATTAAAAAATAATAAATAAATAATAATGAATAAATAAATAATATATAATTGAATAATAAATAATTGAATAATAAATAATACATATAATAATAAATAATAAAATAATTTATATATGAATATGGATATATTTAATATATATTTATATATTTATGTAATAAATATGGACATGATTAAATTTTATATAGAAATAATTGATATAAAACGTAAATAAAAACTTTAATTATTAATAAATTATTTTATTAATAATTATATAAAAATAAATTAATAAATCATTTGCAAATTCGTGACATAAATAAAACGTGATCGAAAATAACGTGATAAAATTAAAATTATGTAAAGACATAAAATTATGAATGAACATAAAAATTAATGTAAACATAAAATTTATGTAATAAATTTTATGTTATGTTAAAATTGAAATAATTTATAAATTTCTTTTTATTATTTTTATTATTTTTATATTTAATATTTTATTTTATTATATTTTTAATTATTTTTAATAATTATTATTCTATATTAATATTTTATATTTTTATAATAAATTTATATTTTTATGAATATTTTATTTTAATATTTTATATTTTATTTTATACTTTTATATTAAATACTTTAAATACATAATAGTTACTCTAAGAGAATTAATTAATTAAATAGTTTATTATGAATTTCAAATATAAAAACAAGAATAATTCTTAATAATTATTCTTTGCAGCACAATTTTATGCCAAATTTATATTATAATTATTATATATTTTCAAGATAAATATTAAATACATGTATTAATTAATTTTATAATTATTTTTAAATAAATAAATAAATTTTATAATTAAATAACAACTTTATAAAACTTCTCCCAACAAGAGAACTTGAACCAAAGGCGTACTTTATCATAATGGATGAATTTAATATTTATTATCATTCTACCATTACAATGGGAGAGTTGCATTTCGATAGGATGCATTTCGACAAGTGGAGTGTTGATAAAAATAAATGAATAAATAAATAAATATTAATTCAAAATAATTATTTTAAACTTGTTTTTATTCAATATTAATAATATTTAATTTTATTTATTGATTTATTTAATAATTTTCAATTTGGCGAAATGCAAATGACGAAATGCCCACTCCCTAGTTTTTTAATGCTTTTTTTTTTTTTTTGTCAAAAATTTTTAATTTATTATTTATTTATTTATTTATTTAAAGTAACCCTTATTATTTTTCTTTGGCCTAAATTTTGTAAATGAAAAAAAAAATGAAGATTTATTTAAATGTAAAATAATAATAAAATAACTATTTATAATATTTAATTATAAAAATATATTTTATCATAAAGATATATTTTGATTTTTTGTAAAAAAAAAAAAAAAAAAAAAAATATTAAATTTATAACAGTATATTTTTATATTTTATAAAAAGTAATATTACAATAACAATATTTTAATTATAAAAATATATTTTATAATTAAAAGTCGTCATTATAATTATTAATGGTAATCCTTTTATAATTATTACTATACTGTTTATATTATCATTTATTTTATTATGTATTATTTATCAATTATTTATTATTTATTTATTTAAATAGTTTATCTGTAAAGGAATCTTGTGTGTTTTGCAATGGCGCATTTTCCAATGTGGCGTGATTTCATATATGGCTTAGTTTTAATAATAAATAAATAATAATTAAATAAATAATATTCTTTTTTTTATATATATATAATTTATTAATATTCAATTGTAAAAATAATTTTTTATAAAAAAAATAGTTTTTATAATTCCTTTTTAATAGAATATATTATTATTTCTTTTAAAATAATAATGATTTATATATTTATTTATGATGGTATAGAATATCTTAAAAATGTATGGCTTTATTTTAAAAATATTATAAGCCATATTGAGAGATGCACAATTGCGAAATGGACCCCTCTGTAAAGATATATAGGGGTGGATTAGGGTTAGTGTTACATAACCCTTAACCCTATATATGAAAAAATTGGGAGAGTTGCATTTCCCCAGATTGCATTTCGCCAAGTGGCGTATTATTAAAAAGTTGCATTTCGACAGATTGCATTTCGACAAGTGGAGTATTGATGAAAATAAATGAATAAATAAATAAATGTTAATTCAAAATATTTTTTTTTAAAGTTGTTTTTATTCGATATTAATAATATTTAATTTTATTTATTGATTTATTTATTTATTTAGTAATTTTCAATTTGGCGAAATGCCACATTTTTTAATACGCCACATGCTTTCAAAAAAATTGGCGAAACGCAACCTGGTGAAATGCAATTTGGCGAAATGCCCCACACCCGCCCCACACCCCCTATATAGGGTGTGGGTTAAGGTTAGGTAACCCTAACTCTAACCCTATATATGTAAAAATTTAATATTTAAATATTTAAAAAAATACATCTATGGGAGAGTTGCATTTCTCCAGATTGCATTTCGCCAAGTGGCGTATTATTAAAATGTTGCATTTCCCAAAGTTGCATTTCGACAAATGGCTTATTGATATAAGTAAATGAATGAATAAATAAATAAAAATTCAAAATAATTTTTTTAAACTTGTTTTTATTATATTTTATAATTAATTATAGATATTTTTTAAAATAAAATAACTATTAATAATATTTAATTATAAAAATAAATTTAATTATAAAGATATATTTTAATATTTTGTAAAAAAATATTATAACAATACTTTAATTATAAAAATATAATTTTATTATAAAAATATTTAATTTTATTTATTTATTTATTTATTTATTTAATAATTCTCAATTTGGCGAAATGCAATTTGGTGAAATGCCAAATTTTTTAATACGCCACATGCTTTCAAAAAATTGGCGAAACGCAACCTGGCGAAATACAATTTGGCGAAATGCCCTACACCCTTCTATACAATTATAAATAAATACATAAATAATTACTATTTCAAAAGAAATAATAATACATTCTGTTAAAAAAGCATTATAAAAAATTATTTTTACAATTGAATATTAATAAATGGCTGTGGGGCATTTAGCCAAATTGCATTTCGCCAGGTTGCATTTCGACATTTTTTGAAAACATGTGGCGTATTAAAAAATGTGGCATTTCACCAAATTGCATTTCGCCAAATTGAGAATTATTAAATAAATAAATAAATAAATAAAATTAAATATTATTAATATCGAATAAAAATAAATTTAAAAAAAATTGTTTTGAATTAGTATTTATTTATATCAATACTCCACTTGGCGAAATGCAACTCTCCTTTAATAAATTATGTATAAAAAAAAGAATATTTATTATTTAATTATTATATATTTAGTTATTTAAAACAAGCCATATATAAAAATTACGCCACATTGTAAAATGTACTAAATTCATCTATATCTATAATATTTATTTATTTAATAATTTTCAATTGGTTACTCCTAAATCTCATCTGATCGGGTTAGGTTATAATAGCATAGCTTCAAAGGGTTATGCTAAGAATTGGAAAAAAAAAAAAAAAAGTTAATAGAAAATTCTTATAATTTTCAGCCGCAATCATAAGAAAGTCAGAATACCAGCAATGTCTACAGCACTCAGTAAGGCCGTCCAGTAGGAGACTGTATTTCACCTGCAGTTCTGACTACCATAAATATTCCTAGGGAGAACTAAAGGATGATACACATTGGAATAAAAAAATTTATTATTTATTATTTTTAATGTTATCTTAATGAATTTATTAACAATTTTTTAATAATACTAATATTCAATATAAATTCTATTCAATTAATACTTTTTTATAAAATTTTTACTTTATTCTTTTTTTTAAATCAACTGAATAGGAAAATTATAAATTTTTTTTATAATAATTTTTTTTTTTCAGTTATTATTAAATAAGTTTTAAATTTAGAAAAGGGATAATGCATTTCGCAATGTGGTATTTAATATTTTTTAAATAAAGCCATACATTTTTAAGATATTTTATACAATTATAAATAAATATATAAATAATTATTATTTTAAAAGAAATAATAATATATTTTTTCAATTAAATATATTATTAAATAACTATTTCAAAAGAAATAACAATATATTCTATTAAAAAAGAATTATAAAAAATTATTTTTATAATTGAATGTTAATAAATTATATATATAAAAAAAAGAATATTTATTATTTATTTAATTATTAAAAAAACAAACCACATACAAAAAATACGCCACATTATGAAATGCACAATTACGAAATTCACTAGATTCTTTAGAAATATTTATTTTTTTACGCTCTAAATAATTAAAAAAATGTCATTTAAAGTATTTTACAGTAGTAATAATAATAACCAATCATAAATTAATAATGTATTTGGTTTATAATATTTATTTATTTATATTTATGTCTATATATTTATTTAATGATTACTTATATGTCTTATGTGTATATGTATTATGATCGATTTTTAATAAATATTATTTTATATTTTTGTCATAATTGCTTTTGTGTTATTTATAAAAAAAAATAAATAATCAAATATTATTTATTTTTATCCTATAAAAAGTTGTAAAATAATTCTCTTTTAAAAAATAAGAATTAAAGTCAACTTTACAATACATAAAATTATAAACTAAAGTTAATGTAAATTTGGTATCAATAATAATAATAATAATAATAATAATAATAATAATAATAATAATAATAATAATAATAATAATAATAATAATAATAATAATAATAATAATAATAATAATAATAATAATAATTAATAAAAGTTTGTTTTATTATTTAATTATTTATTTATTTTATTTATTTATTTATAAGATTTTATAAATAGGTAATTACAAATGTTTAACTTTATTATTTTACATGTATTTATATCTTTTGTGGCTTGATTCAAGACTTAATACTTAATTTAATGTTATATTAAATTTAACTATTTTATATTACATTTATATCTATTAGTTTATATTTAATTTATTATTATTAAAGTAAACTTAAATCTTAATAATAATAATAATAATAATAATAATAATAACAATAATAATAATAACAATAATAATAATAATAATAATAATAATAATAAAAGTTAATATAAATAGTAATTAAAATATTAAGAAAATTGAGAAATATAAATAATAAAAATAAAAATAAATAAATAGTCCTCATTTATTTTTCATTTTTTCCATATTTTTATGTGGTAGTGTGATTTCATAATTAAACACTTTGATATAAAATAAATATGTGTAGTAATACATTTGTATATTTTAATATTTATATATTCAGATATTAAATTTGGGGAGAGCGCGTTTCGGAACCGCACGTGAATAGATATAAGCCACATGTTTTTGAGATGGCGTATTATATATAATTTTTTTTATATAAATAAATAATTAAATAATAATTAAATAAATATTTTATTATATAATAATTTCTTAATTTAATATATATTTGATAATAAAAAATAAAAAAATAAAAAAAATAAAAAAATAAAAAAAATAAAAAAATAAAAAAATAATAAAATAAAAAAAATAAAAAAATAAAAAAATAAAAAAAAAAATAAAAAAAAATAAAAAAAAAAAAAAAAAAAAAAAATAAAAAAAATAAAAAATATTAAAAAAATAAAATACAAAAAAAAAAAAAATAAAATATTTTCATATTTATTTATATTTATAACTGTAGTTTTTTATTATATAAATAAATAAATAAATAATAATTAAATAAATATTTTATTTTATAATAAAAAAATAAAATAAAAAAAAGAAAAGATAAATATTTTTTTAGTAATTTTCTTGAAATAAAATAAAATATTTTATTAGTAATTTTCTTGAAATAAAATAAAATATTTTCATATTTATTTATATTTATAACTGTAATTTTTTATTATATAAATAAATAATAATTAAATAAATATTTTATTTTATAATGAAAAAATAAAATAAAAAAAGAAAAGATAAATATTTTTTTAGTAATTTTCTTGAAATAAAATAAGATATTTTCATATTTATTTATATTTATAACTGTAATTTTTAAAAAAATTGAAAATACATATTAAATAAAAAATAAAAAATATATTTCATATTTATTAATATTTATATTGAAAATTTTGATGGAGGGAAATCTAAAAATTGATATAAGTGAAACAAATCGAGGAAAAGAGCAAATAATTATAGATCGAAAATTTAAATATAATTTTTCAAAATTAAAAAACGATAATACAAAAATATAAATATAATTTTTCAAAATTAAAAAAAGATAATACAAAAATATATAGATGTACAGAATATAAAACATTAAATAAATGTAAGTCTTTTATTATTTTAAATGATAATAAAGAGGTTTTAAATTATGATTCTTCACATAATCATCCTGGTAATGAAATTAATGCATCCAAATCATTAATAAAACATAAAATTAAAGATGAAATAAAAAAAAGTTTGATTCCTTCTGATATAAAATCAAAACGCATATTTGGTAAAATTTCTCAAGAAATAGGATATATATGCCCTGAATATAAAACAATTAAATCCCAAATAACAAGATATAAAAACAAACAATTATTTCCTAATGTAAAAACATTTGATGAAGTTCCTAATGTATCTGAATATTATAAAACAATAAGAGGTGAATACTTATGATATTCAACAATTCTAATATAATAATTTTTCAATCACCATTCCAAGCAAAATTATTTATGGAGAATAAACATATATTTGCTGATGGTACATTTTTAATAGCTCCAGCTAATAGTTATCAAGTATTCATTACCAGAACTTATGTTACAGAATTAAATTGTTTTTACACTACTTCCATGTCAATATTAAAAAACAAAGAACAAACAACTTACGAAATATTATTTAATGAAATAAAAAAAAATATAATTAAATATAATGCAAATATTAATCTCTCAGAAAAAATTTTTCATTGTGATTTTGAAAAAGGAATATCTAATGCAGTGGAAAATATTTTTCCCAATATAAATATTAAATATTGTTTTTGGCATTATAAAAGATTATTAATGGCAAAAAAAAAATAAATTATGTTACAAGGAAGTGAAAGATCATAATATTTTAAATACTTATTATAAAGCGATTTCTAATTTATGTTTTATTAATATTGAATACATACCTGATATTTTTAATAAAATTAAAAATACATGCATGAGATATAAATCTACCTGTTCCCAATTTTTGAATTTTTTAGATTATTTTGAGAAAACATTTCTAAATATCTATAATATAAAATATTGGAATTATTACAATAATATAGACCACATAACAAATAATGCTTCAGAATCTTATAACAGTTATTTAAAAAATTTATTTGTAAAAAAGCCTTCATTTTATAAATTAATATATACAATACAATTTGAAGAATCCAAATCTTACTATGATTACCATATGAGAATTAAAGGAATTTGGAGAAAAAAGAGCAGAATATCGGAAAGGGTCGATGACATTAATATTTTAGTTGAATATTATAAAAATATGGAAGCCGAATTAAAAAATATTGGATGTAGTAAAAATGATATCATCGAAAATTGGTTTAATTGTTTAATTAGATTGAATAATGAAATCATTAATTTTAATAAAACAAAATAAAAATAATTATTAAAATCCTTTCAAAATCATAATTACAATTAATTGAAAATTAATTTTTTTTATTTAATAAGAAATTCAATATTGAAATTTATTTAATATTTATTGATAGGGTTAGCTTAAAAATATTAAAAAAAAATTTTTTTTATAAATTTATTTTAAATATTTTTTACTTTATTAAATATTATTAAATAAAATTAAAAGAAGTCTTTATTATATATTAGTATTATAAAATATTAAAAATATGAATGTATTGCATTTCGCATTATTTTTATTTTATATTGTAGTAAATTAATAAATAAATAAATAATTTTTATAAAATAAACCAATTATTAAATTAATATATTTTTTAAAAATATATTTAATAATGTATATTTCATATTTTTAATAAATATTCAAATATACATTTTAAATATATATAATGATATTTAAGTATTATAATACTTATAAAAGAAAATAATTAATATTTTAAATTATTTCTATCAGGCTTTCTAAAAAAACTTTACTATTTGTAAAAATAGTAATGCTCTTTTTGTTAGTTTATTAGATTTGTATAATATAAATATCTAAAATAATTTATTTATTATTTAATAGAAATTTATGTTTAAAAATGTTATTGTTATTATTACTATTACTAAAAAAAAGTTTTAATTTAATATTTATAATTAAATTTTCAAATAATATTTCCTTATCAAGTTAAATATAATGCTCCTGAGTAAAAAAGATTTTTGTATTATATAAAATTTATTTAAAATATTAAATAAAAAAATATTAAAAAGGAAATAAGAATTTTAAAAAGAATATTTAAAAATAATATGAAAAAAATATAGAATGTAATAATATAGAAGTACAAGTATATAAAATAAAATAAAATAAAATAAAATAAAATAAAATAAAATAAAATAAATAGTGAAGTAATATAAAAGAATAAAGTATTAATAAAAATAAAATAAAATAAAATAAAATAAAATAAAATAAAATAAAATAAAATAAAATAAAATAAAATAAAATAAAGTATTAATAAAATAAAATAAAATAAAATAAAATAAAATAAAATAAAATAAAATAAAATAAAATAAAATAAAATAAAATAAAATAAAATAAAATAAAATAAAATAAAATAAAATAAAATAAAATAAAATAAAATAAAATAAAATAAAATAAAATAAAATAAAATAAAATAAAATAAAATAAAATAAAATAAATAGTGAAGTAATATAAAAGAATAAAGTATTAATAAAAATAAAATAAAATAAAATAAAATAAAATAAAATAAAATAAAATAAAATAAAATAAAATAAATAGTGAAGTAATATAAAAGAATAAAGTATTAATAAAAATAAAATAAAATAAAATGAAATAAAACAAAATAAAATAAAATAAAATAAAATAAAATAAAATAAAATAAAATAAAATAAAAAAATTATTTAAATTATAATAAGAATACAAGTATTAATAAAAATAAAATAAAATAAAATAAAATAAAATAAATATTTGAATTATAATAAAAATACAAGTACTAATAAAATAAAATAAATAAAATAAATATGTGAATTATAATAAATTGCAAGTATCAATCGAAATAAAATAAAATAATATAAAATAAATAAATATGCAGTGAAATAATAATATATAATATGATAAAATAAAATAAATAAGATATTGATATGAAATTAATATAAAAACTGAATTTAGCAACAAATAAATTATATAATAAAGTAAATGATATAGCATATACATATATATTAACATGAATTTTATTATAATTTTTACAGTATTTTAAATTAATGTAAATTATTATATTTCCATATAATAAACAAACTTTATAATTAGAAAATAGTATAAAAAAAAATATTATTAAATATTATTATTAAATAATTAAATGAATAAATTAATAAATAAATAAAAATTTTCAGAATATGGCGAATGCAAATCATCATTTTTTTTGAAATATATCACATTTTAAATATTTTTAATAATTATTTTTTCAAAGAAATTATATGTGCCATTTTATTTTAATGTTTAAATATTATATTCATAAATAAAAATTTATAAAAAATAATATAAGCCACATTCCGAAATGAAAATTTATGTAAAAAATTTTAAAGCCACATTCCGAAACGCACCACCCTCTTTATATTATTTATATTTTATATTATTTATATTTTGTATATATTATATTATTAAATTATAAATTATTAAATTATACTTCTTATTTTAAATTATTAAAATTTATATAATTAATATAAAAGTTTATATTAAATATTATTCATTTTAAAATATTATATTCTTATTTATTATATTTATTTATAATAATTAAATATTAATTATACTTTATAGTATAATTAATATTCTTATTTTTGTTTTTGTTTTTCTTTGGTAGAAAAATATTATAATTATAAAATAATAAAATATTAATTTATTGTATTAATTATTAAGAATTTTATTATTTTATTTTATTTACCTTTTATATCAATTAATAATACTTTTTTTTAATTCATTTAATTTAATTAAAATTTAAATTAAAAAATGAATTAAATTTATAATTAAATTAAAATAGGAAAAATTTTTATTTAAATATATGATATACAACTCAAAGTTCAAGGTACTATAAATTATAATAATTATTATTTAAAAAATTATTTAATTAATTATATACTATATAAATATAAATTAAATTATTAATATAAAACAATACGAATATAATTAAAGCATTGATTTATGTTATTATAGTTATTAATAATTATAAATATAGTTAATATTTAGAAATCAAGCTACATATTAATAATATTATAAAATCATTAGTTTTAAATTTGATTTATGACATTAATTTATGTTTGAATAATAAAAATTATTTTATATTAATTAAAGTTTGAATATGTTATCATATAAAAATAATAAAAATTTAATGATTTAAAAAAATATGCTTTTACTGTAATTATTAAATTAAGTATCATTAAAAAATATCACCCACAAGAAACTTTAAATTTTGTTTTTATTTCTTTATAATTCATTTTTTTATATATTTAATTTGTATTCATTATTTATAAATTAATTTTTTTTTTTTATTAATTTACTTGTTCTTTTTTGGGAGACGGAAAGAATTACAAATTATTAAATTATTGGTTATAAAATAATCTTTATTTTAATTTTAAAAAAATAAAAGAAATATACTATTATTATTAGTATTATTATTATTATTAATGTTTAAAAATGACTTTTTATTACAAAGAATAAATATAAAAAAAAAGTATTCTTTTATATAATACTTTTTATTTATAAACTATTTTTAAATTAATAATAAATAATTATTTAGTTTAATATTATTATTGAATGTAATATAAATAATAAAATTTTAAAATAATTATAATTCTAACATAAAAAAATATATAAAAATATAATAAATTAAATAATTAAAATATAATAAAACTTAATAAAACATAAATCTATTTATATCATGTCATATTAAAACACAATATAAATCCGTGTTGAATTAATGAACTATTTAATTTATTTTTATGTAATGATGACCATAACAATTTATTAATAATTAAGGTTTGAGCCTATCTATCTAATGAGTATTTCTTTTTAATACTTATTGGATGATTTAATAATTTAATAATTTATGATCGAAAATATATTTATTTTTGTTAAATATTAATTATTAAATCTTAAATCTTAAATCTTAAATAGTACATTTTCAATAGTAAATTCTTAAATCTTAAATCTTAAATAGTATATTTTAAATAGTAAATTCTTAAATCTTAAATCTTAAATCTTAAATAGTAAATATTAAATATTTATTAAATATTTTTTTTTAATTTTATTAATTTTTTTGTTATTAATTATTATTAAAGGTTTAATAATAATTAATAACAACAAAATTAATAAAATTAAAATAATTGATAAAAAAAATTAAAAAAAAAAGCTTAATGATTTATTGGTTTCATTTCAATCCATTCCTTCCATCAATGAGGAAAAATTTTTAAAGACTATTAAAATATTATTACTTAATTATTACTTAGTATTATTTATTATTATGCTATTTGATATTTATTAATTGGTCTTTTTAATATTATAAATACAATTATTTCAATATTTTTTATTTTTTATTTTTATTTTTTTATTATTAGTATTCTTGTTAAAGAAAGAAATATTGGTTAAATAAAGAAATTAGAATGGACTTACAGCAACTAAAATTAATTTTTATTTTATTTTATTTTTTTTAAATTTAGTTATTATTATTTATTATTATGCTATTTAATAATTATTAATTAGTATTTTTAATATTGTAAATACAATCATTACAACATTTTTTATTTTTTAATTTTATTTTTTTTTTTCATTAAATACAATTATTTCAATATTTTTTATTGTTTATTTTTATTTTTTTATTATTAGTATTCTTGTTAAAGAAAGAAATATTTGTTAAATAATGAAATAAGAAAGGAGTTACAGCAACTAAAATTAATTTATATTTTATTTTATTTTTTTTAAAAAAATTTTATTTAATTATTCAGTTATTTATTTACTTAATTAGTTAATTAATTAATTAATTATCATTTAATTATTTATTTAATTATCTATTTATTTATTCAAATATTATTATTTAATTATTAAAAAAGAATAATAGAATATTCTATATAAATAATTTATGTATTTATTTACTTAGCAGAAAAAAAATAAAAATCGAAGTAAAAATAGAAATTCTAAAACTTCTAAAAAATAAAAAAAAAGTTTAAAAAAAATATATTCTGTTATAATCATAATGATAAAATTTATTTAAAAAAAAAGGCATGAATATGAATTAGTTTTAAATGATAAAATAAAATAAAATAAATAGTAGAAATAATATAAAGTACAGATTGAATAAAATAAAATAAAATAAAATAAATATAAGAAATGTAAATAATATAAAGTACAGATTGAATAAAATAAAATAAAATAAAATAAATAGTGGAAATGTAAATAATATAAAGTACAGATTGAATAAAATAAAACAAAATAAAATAAAATAAATAGTAGAAATATAAATAATATAAAACACAGATTGAATAAAATAAAATAAAATAAAAAATAAAATAAAATAAAATAAAATAAAATAAAATAAAATAAAATAAAATAAAATAAAATAAAATAAAATAAAATAAAATAAAATAAAATAAAATAAAATAAAAATTTCATAGGATTAAATAATCAAAAAATAATCAAAAAATTATCAAAAAAAAAAAAAAAAAAAAAAAGATAGATATATAGACCTATATATCTATCTATTTTATTTTATTATATATATATCTATTTTTTATATATCTATCTATCTATTTAATATGTTATAACTGATCTCACTTCAAAAAGTAGTTATAAACTGGAGAGGTAACTTCAAGGAAAAAAAAATCGTATTAGAAAATTATCAACAATAATAGGTATGTCAGAATGCCAATGTTTGAACATTCAGTAAGGCCTTCCAGCAAGGGACAATATTCGCTTATGCATACCAATGTATTGTGACTGCTTTAATAATCTTTTGCCTTGAAGGGAGGGGGGACTAAAGGGCGGTACACATACAAGAAATATATATATATAAATAAAACAATTAAAATTTTAATATTTCAACAATATTTAGAATCTTGGATTAAAAAGAAAAAAAAAAAAAAAAAAAGAAATAATAAAAATATTAAAGTTCCATTTAAATAAAATCTATTAATGTATTTAATGAACAGAAAAAATAAAACTTAACTTTTTTTTTTTAATATTTAATTTAATAGTTAGTCAAATATTACCAATAGTTTCGCTTTAAAAATTGTATTATTGTAAATAGAAATGTAAACTTTTATTAAAAAAAAAGTTTATTTATTAAAAAAATGTATCAATTTTAACATAACAAAATTTATTAATATAATTAAAATATGAAAATTAATATTTAACTACATCAATAAATAAATAAATTAATAAATAACTACATCAATAAATAAATAAATAAATAAATAAATACATAAATAAATAAATACATAAATAAATAATAATGAATGAATGAATAAATGAATAATAATAATATAATAATAGTTAATGAATGAATGAATGAATTAATTTAATAAAATGAATCATTTTTTTTAACAACAAATTAATCCTTAATTATTCAAATAAAGAAACAAAAAAAATTAAAAAAAAAAAAAAAAAAGATTTTTCTTTTTTTAAAATTTTAAATATATTAAATTTTTTTTTTTTTTTTTTTTTTTTTTTTTAAATATAAAGATATTAAAAATATAAATAGATCAATCTTTCCATTTAATTTAAAAAATAAAAAAATAAAAAAAAAAAAACAGAAAGTTATTTTTTTTTATAAATTTCATTTTCTTTTAATTTATATATATATATATATATATAATATTTTATAAATTTCTTTTTATTTCTTTTTTTTTATTTTCTTTTATAAAAGAAATAAAAATATTAGAAATTATTATAAATAAATAATATAATATAATATAATAAATAAATAAATAACTAATAAATAAATAACTAATAAATAAATAAATATATAATTTTTTTTTACAGACATAAAAAAAAAAAAAAAATCAATTGTCAATTGTATATTTAAAAATGTCAACTAATCTTAATAAGATTTTATTAACTACGGATGAATTGAGTGAATGCTCTATCAAGCCAATGTATCAAAGTTTTATGAAACAAGAACTGGCTTTAAAAATGTATAGTTATTCATTACAAAAAGATTTAATAAATGATATCAATGAATTTTGTAGGAAGCATGATACCTCAATTCATTCGTTTTTCCAAGCAAATTTATTAGAATATCTATACTTTGTAAATTTTAAAAATAATTTAATTTTTATGGGTAATATTAATAGAAAAAAAAATAATTATTCCGTTGAGAATATCGATGTCAATTTATTAGTGTTAAGATGCCAACCAACTTTTACGTTATTAGATGTTATTAACGAATTGGAAAAATCAGTTAAAGAGAATGAGAAAAGTCTACTCGAAAATGGTTTGAAAGAAAAATTTCAAGATAGCATTAAGGTATTTTACTCCTTTATTCCATTAGATTCTGAAATGATGGCGTTTTCAAAAGGTTTAAATAGTGAATTTATTATGAATTTTGATTCGGAATCAAATTCCTTGAATGTACTCTATCTTGAAAATTTGATGTCGGAAAAGGAATTGGAATTGATTATTGGAAGAATTTTACATTTGGCTGCTCAAAATATGAAGAGATCCTCAAAAAATACACTACCTACGCTTAATCAATTGAATATTTTGCCCGCTACCGAAGAAAAATTAATAATGGAATTTAATGACTATAAAATGGTGGAAAATAACCGTTTTCTTAATAGCAAGGGATATCCGAAGGAAACCGCCAAAAGGAAGGTCGATATTTTTGAAGAAAGTTTCAGTTATGATAAATACACATTTACGGACCTTTTATCTTGTATTTGCAAAAAGTATTCTCACTGCTACTACATTAATGATGGAAGTCGTCGTTTAACTTTTCAGGAAATAGACAAAGTTTCCAATTCAGTGGCTCATTATATCATAGAAAAAATTAAAAATTTGAATAGGAAACCCAATGATATCGTGATACCTATCATTTCCAAAAAGAATTGGCCATTAGTCGCTTCCATGTACGGTATCATAAAATCCGGATGTGTTGCCTTATTAATTGATCCAAGCTCCAACCCACCTGAACGTTTAAAATATATTTTACAGGAGGTGAAGGCCACTTTTGCTTTTTATGATGAAAGTATCGCCAGTCCAATGAAAATAAACGAAAACGAAAACTACTATGAGGACCCGAAGGTGGAATTTATTTCCCTAAACAGGTTTGACTTTGATCATGACGTTAGTGAAGTGAAGAGAATAGGAACTCCTCAGGACAAATTATTTGTATTCTTTACTTCCGGTTCCACCGGTAAACCCAAGGGAGTCACCATCCAATGTAATGCCCTAATGAACGTAGGAAAGTATGTCTATGATGTTACGCGTTATCCCCTTGAAAAAAGTATTTCCGTGGCTTCCATTGGATTTGTTGCCTTCATTTTGGAATTAGCCTACAATATGTTGTGTGCTTCCGAATTGTATCTTGTCTCGGATGAAAAAAGAACCGATATCCCCGGTATTCTTTCCATTATTTTCAAGGAAAAGGTTAGGAACTTGTTCCTTACCCCATCCTACTTTAACTTTTTAGTTGGGGTCAATGGGAAGATGGGAAATATGTTCCTGGAGGGTATACGAAATACAGTTTTCCTTGGGGAATCCATAAATAACTTATCCCTTCCATCAAGAAAGTTTATCCAGGATCATTCAGAGGGTATGCAATTTAATGTGCTCTTGGGATCAACCGAAAGTTTAATGATTTCATTGGAAACCGATTTTCAACAGGTAACTAATTCCGTTGGTCATCCTATCGACAATGTTCATGTATATATTTTAGATGAACAGCATCAACTGTGCCCAGTAGGTTTTGAGGGGGAACTCTGTATCTCTGCTGGACATGGCATTTCTAATAATTATATTCATTTGGAGGGAGAAAATCAAAAGTCATTTATTCCTAATCCATTTACATCGGATGAAAATCATCATATCCTCTTTAAGACGGGTGATATTGCTAGATGGAATTCCAGTGGCTGTATAGAATATGTGGACCGTAAGGATAGTCAAATTAAGGTGAGAGGACGTCGTATTGAACTGGGTGAAATCGAAGATGTCATGAAAAAAATGGCTAAAGTTCAATCCGCAGCGGTGGTTAAGAAGGTATTGAGCGGGAACGAATGTCTTGTTGGTTACTATATTGGTTCTCAAACGATTTCATACTATGAATTTAGAAAGGAATTAAATAAATTTCTTCCTACTTATATGATACCAAATTATTTTGTAAAGTTGAATGAACTCTACTATAATACTAATGGTAAACTTAATAGAAAGGCATTCCCAGATCCATCTTTGGACGATATTTTGAACTCCAAATACCTTCCTCTGGAAACGCCAACCGAAAAGCGTTTAGCAGAAATATTCAGTCACGTCTTTAATATTGATGTTGGAAAAATTGGTCGAAAGAGTAGCTTTGTGGAACTGGGAGGCGATAGTGTGAAGGCCATTGAAATCATCTCTGAAATTCAAAAGAAGTTTTCCGTACGACTTAGTTTAAAGAAATTAAGTGACTACCTGACGATTGAATCAATCGCTCACCACATTATGGATCAAAAAATACTAAAAAATAATAAAGAAAATATGATAGCCATTGAAAGGGATAGGAGGAAAAATTTTCTTCCTTCTCCTCCTCCTACTCCAACTCCATTCGAATCTGAATCTGAATTCGAATCTCTCAGTGATTCGCTAAACCCTCATGATGAAACTATTTATCCTATAACTTCCCAACAAATGGAAATTTACTTGTATTGTGTGAAACATGAAGAGAGCGTAAAGTATAATATTTCAACGATTTTTAAATTGTTCGATGATGTAGATATCGATCGATTAAAACAATCTATCATAAAATTGATGACAAGACATACCGTATTAAAGAGTCGATTTGAAAATCGAAAAATTAATGACACATCCACCATCTACGGAATTATTGATGAAAATATGGAAATCGAGTTTGAAGAATACCATTGGAACACGGCTCATTCATTTGTGAGACCTTTCAATTTAAGAACAGGTCCGCTAATTCGTATCGGATTTATCGACACTAAGTATATACTGGTTGATATCCATCATATAATTTTTGATGGATATTCTCTTAAAATCTTCATGGAGGATTTAAATAAATTGTATTATATAGAAGTTGAAGAAAAAGAGTACTATGATAATGATGACAATGAATTCGAAGATGAATATGAACGTGACAGAGTTCGTGCTACCGACGTTAATTTCAGTGATTATGCTCTCTCTTGGGATCATCGTATGAAGAAAGGAAAGTTTAATGAACAACTTGAATTTTATAGACGTATGTTTGAGGATGAGGACTTTACTTTATTATCCATCTCCAATAGGAGTAATGAAAGTTTGACCAATGACGACGATGAAGATAATGATAAAAAAGAAGAAGAAGAAAAAGAGGATATCAAGGAAGTAAAATCAATCAAAAAAAGAATTTCAAAGGAACAATCCTTACAGATCAATCATTATGTGAAAAAATTAGGAGTTTCAAAGACAGCCTTTTTCATGACGCTTTATTACTATATTTTAAGTAGGTATACTGGTCAAGAAAGTATCTACACTTCGATGATGAACTCTAATAGAAAGGATCAAAATTTAGGAATCGTGGGTATGTTTGTCAACACCACCCCGTTACTTCTGAAATTTGATCAAAATACATCCATGGATCACTATATGAAAAATACAATGAAGGTTTTAAAGAAGATCTATGACAACAGTGATGTTTCCTTCATAGAAATTAGAAATAGATTTAAAATTCCTAAAGTTAATAATTCTTTCATCTACCAACCCTACTATATTTTAACTCGTGATGGAAAGGATGACAAGAGTGTAGTGAAGTTAACGACCATTGAAGAAGTCTTTGAAAGCCTTTCTCTACCATCTGATAAATCCAAAATCGACCTCGCCTACAATAACGAAAACATTGGTTTTGACCTCAATTGTAGTATTTTTGAGTATGAGAATGAGTACGAACTCTCCATTAATTACAACGAAAATAGGGTCGACTCAAGGAAGATAGCTTCCGTTATTGAAAGTGTATTGGAAATAATCGGTCATATTGATCTCTTTTCTAAAAATATTAGCGAAATCCCTTACCTTAACTCCGAAATGTATCATCAAGTGGTTTTCGGATTTAATGCCAATCACTGTGACATAACAACCAGAAAATTATTATATCATGGACAAATTCATGAAAATGCTATGGTTAATCCAGAGAAATGTGCTATTGTATTTAATGATGAAAAGATTTCTTATAAAAAGCTAGATGAAATGAGTAATGCTTTAGGATGGTATTTAAGAAAGCAAGATGTCAGAAGGAATGATATCATTCCTGTGATTAGTGAAAGATCCTACATGTATATTGTTGCGATTTTAGGTATTTCCAAGGCCGGGGGAGCCTTCCTTCCTATTGATCCCGAATTTCCGGAAGATAGAATTTCATATATGATTGAACAAGTGAAACCTAAAATCATATTAAAATACTTAGATTGCCTTACTGATGATAATATTAAATTCTTAAATGAAAAGTATAATGTTATTGATTTGAAATTAATGAATTACGAAAATGAAATTGAATATATAGAAAGTATCAATGATGTTAGGGATATCTGCTATGTATTATTTACCTCAGGAACCACGGGAAAGCCTAAGGGAACCATTATTCGTCATGACAATTTGCTAAATTGTTGTAAAATATCACTTTCAAAAAATAATAATCACTATTATAGAGATAAATTTAATACATCATTGTCTATTTCGAACTTTACATTTGATATTTCGTTGGCTGAAATAATTTATCCTCTATATATTAATAAAGAATGTGTGATATGCAATTCTGAAAACATGAATAATCCCGAATACATTTCAAAATTAATCCATAACTATAAAGTAGAATTCATGGTTTTAACTCCTTCAAGATTTGAAAATTATGTTCTAAATGAAAAATTCTTAAAATCATTAGTGAATCTTAAGATAATTATATTTGGAGGTGAAATTTTGAATTTCCAAAAAATTATAGAATTGGTTCCTTATGATAGTATTTCATTTTATAATGAATATGGACCAACTGAAGCCACAATGAATTGTACCGTATTACCGATAGATAAAGAAAATTTCATTAATTACAGTGTTGGTTATCCTATATGTAATGGTGAAATTTACATTTTAGATGAATATATGAAACCGGTGCCAGTTGGAGTTGAAGGAGAAATATATATTGGAGGTAAAGGTGTTGGTAGTGGATATTTGAATAAAGAAAAACTTACGAATGAAAGATTTATTCCAAATCCATTCAGAGGTGATCCAAATGATATCTATAATAAATTATATAGAACTGGTGATATCGGTAAATGGACAAATAATGGAGAAGTTATCTGTCTTGGTAGAATCGATTTTCAAGTGAAGATTCATGGTCATAGAATTGAATTAGGAGAAATTGAAGAAGTAATGAAATCAATAAAGGAAATTGACACATGTGTAGTAATTGATAAAGTTAGAAACCAGAATGATAAATATTTAGTTGGATATTATATTGTTAATCCAGAAATGAATATTAATAAAAACAAGATAAGAAATTATTTAAAAACTAAATTACCACATTATATGATTCCTAATTACTTTATTGAAATTCCAGAAATCCCAACTACCATAAATGGTAAATTAGATAGAAGAGCTTTACCGGAACCGACAGAAAATGACCTGATTATGAATGAATATATTTCACCAGCAACCGAAACCGAAATCAAATTGGCGGACATCTATGCCAAGGTGTTAACTCTTCCTTCTAGTCGGATTGGAAGAACGTCAGATTTCTATGAATTAGGTGGGGATAGTCTAATGGCCATTAAAATTATCTCTGAGATTCAAAATGAATTTCAGATGACGATCGGGATGAAAGATATCATGAGTAGATCCACCATTCAATCACTCGGTCAAAAAATAGATGAATCGATCGCAAATCATGAGGGAAACCAAATTGAAATCATTCCACATCGTGAGGTCGACGAGTATCCTATTACAGCTCAACAAATGGGTATTTATTTGTTTTGTATAAAGCATAAGAATTCATTGACTTACAATCTTCCAAGTGTCTTCAGATTACGGGAAGGACTGGAGATGAAGAGGTTGAAGGAAAGTATATTGAAGTTGATGGAGAGGCACCCCACTTTAAAAAGTAAATTTTTTGAAAAGGAAGCTGAAGACGGTGAACTCTCTGTCTACGCCAAAATTGATGATAGTCATCCATTAGAATTTGAAGAGTACAATTACGAGAGTGTGGTTCGTTTCCTGAGACCCTTTGATATTAAAAATGATTTATTAATTAGAGTCGGCTTTGTCTTCGATCAGTATCTATTACTGGATGTCCATCATATTATATTTGATGGATACTCAATCGAATTATTCGTAGATGAGCTAAAGCTACTCTATCATGGAGATGACAAAAAATTAAGCAGGCATCCGATTTTATTCAGTGATTATGCTTTCTATCTGGAGGATGAAATTAAGAAGGGTAAGTATTTGGAAAAGATGACATTCTATAAAGACATGTTAACAAATAATGACTATAATCCTTTGGAATTACCAACCATAAGAGGCAGAAGAAGCCAGCCAACTGACGACTATACTAAGGAAGAGGAGAAGGAGAAGTATTCGGTAGAGGAGGATGAAAAAACACCACACTACTACATTAATACCATACCAAAGAAAGTACATGACGCAATAAAGAATTTCATTAAAGAGAAGGGATTATCTTCCACCTCTCTCTTCCTAACGCTCTATGCATATTTATTGAGTAAGTATAGTGGACAAGAAAATGTCTACTTATCCATTAAGAATATCAATAGAAATAATAAATACAAGCTTGGGTTACTGGGAATGTTGGTGAGTACACAACCATTGCTATTGAAATTCGATAAAAACATTTCCATGGAGGAGTATGTGAGACATACGATGAATATCCTAATGAAGATGTATGAGGATCAGGATATTTCGTTGATTGATATCATGAATCACATTAAAATTCCAATCGCTAATATTTCATTCATCTTCCAACCCAATTCCCTCATGAAAAGTCATGAGGCGGAAGAAATTTTAACTGGGTTGAAGTATGATGAATTGGCCGAGGAAAAGAATTTCAATTCGGAAAGTATTGAAAATATGCTTCATAATGTGATTTTGCACTTCCAAAATAAGTTTGATATTTCATTTGAAATTGAGGAGAGAAGGGACGTCTACGTCTACTCCATCCTTTACAATAATCAAAAGTATGATGCTGAAATTATTAATCGCATCGGAGATAGTTTCTTGGAAATTGTCAGTCATATTGATCAATTTTCCAGGGGTATCAGTAATCTTCCCTACATTAAGCCTGAAGAATATAATGAAATTTTGAACAACTTTAATGCTAATCAATGTGAAATGAATACCGGAAGATTGTATCACGAACAAATTCATGAAAATGCCATGGCTCATCCAGAGAAAGGAGCCATCGTATTTCAAGGGGAAACGATTAGCTATAGAAAATTGGATAAGATGAGTAATACTTTAGGATGGTATTTAAGAAAGAAGGGAGTTGGAAGAAATGATATCATTCCAGTAATTAGTGAAAGATCCTACTGGTATGTGGTAGCCATCTTGGGTATTCTTAAGGTTGGAGGGGCCTTCCTTCCTATTGATCCCGAATTCCCGGAAGACCGTATCACCTATATGATTGAAGAAGTCCAACCAAAGATCATACTAAAGTATATCAGTCGTCATCACAAAAAGGAAAAAGACACGTTAAATTCACTCAATGAAAAGTACCATAATATCCTTGACTTAGGTCTAATTTCTTACAATGAAAATACCGATGATCTTGAGAGTATTAATGACCTCCAAGATTTATGCTATGTAATATTTACATCAGGTACGACAGGAAAACCTAAGGGTACATTAATTCGCCATGAAAATTGGTTAAATTATAATTTACATGGTTATACCCTCAGTAACAATAACAACAAAAATAGCAATATCAAAAATGACTTATTTGAGCGAGCCATATCGATTGTCAAGTTTACATTTGATCAATCCATGTCAGAACTTTTCTATCCTTTGTATCATGGAAAAAGTGTCATTCTCTGTAATGAAACTGAAATGAATGATCCAGAAAAAATTGCAAAATTAATAAATCGGTATCACGTTGATTCCATCTTTTCCACGCCATCAAGAATCAATAACTATATGAAATTTGAAGATTTTCGTTCCTCTCTAAGTAAGATAAAACTTTTACAATTTGGTGGTGAAAACTTGACTTTAGATACCCTTATTAAATTTAAGGATTATCCTTCCATAACCATATTTAATGAATATGGTCCAACCGAATGTACGGTGACGGCTACATTGAAAAAGTGTCACAGTGAATCGTATAGAAGTCATTCCATTGGAAAACCCTTATGTAATTATGTTATATATATCTTAGATAAGTACATGAGACCAGTACCCATTGGAGTGGAAGGAGAAATTTATATTGGAGGTCGAGGTGTCGGTTGTGGATACTTGAATAAAGAAGAATTAACTCACGAGAGATTTATTCCAAATCCATTCCTTTATGATGACGGTGGTAAGGAAAAGGTTGAAGTAGGAAAAAACACTTATAATAAAATAATTTATAGAACAGGAGATCTTGGTAAGTGGACAGAAGAGGGTGAAATTATTTATTTGGGAAGAAGGGATTTCCAAGTGAAGATCCACGGACAAAGAATTGAATTGGGAGAAATCGAGGAAGTTATTAAGGAAATAGAAGGTATTGAATCCTGCGTCGTGATGGATAAATTGAATTCCATGGGTGAACAATTTTTAGTTGGTTATTACGTTGGTAAGGGAGATAGCGAGATCAAGAGATCGGATATCAGAGGATATCTGAAGGCGAAACTCCCTCTCTATATGATTCCTAATTACTTTATCGAAGTAAAGGAGATGCCAATGAATGCCAATGGTAAATTAGAGAGAAGAGCATTACCAGAACCTACTGAAAATGATTTAATTATCAATGAATACATTAAGCCAGAGACGGAAACAGAAGATAAATTAGTGGAAATCTATTCCAAGGTTTTGAAGGTGAATTCGGAGGGGGTAGGAAGAACCGCTGATTTCTTCGAATTAGGAGGAGATAGTTTAACGGCAATTCGAATGATTTCGGAGGTTCAAAAAGCGTTCCTTGTCAGGATTGACCTGAAAAACGTTATGGATAATCCAACCGTTGAAGCCCTAGCAGGTTGTATTGACGAGATGAAATTGACAACTGAGAGACCAATTGAAATTATTCCAAAATATCACCGAAATGACTATCCAATTACATCACAACAAATGGGTGTTTATTTAGATAGTACAAAGAATGAAAATAGCCTAATTTATAATAATCCTGGTATCTTTAAAATAAATAAAGATACAGACAAAGAGAGGTTGAAGGAGGCGATTTTGAGGATCATCGATAAGCATCCTGTTCTAAAAAGTAAATTTATTGCTAAGGAAGTGGGAAACGAAAGTACCATCTTTGGTATAATTCATAATGAGCTATTCCAATTTGACTTTGAGGAATACAGCAGCATGGAAGACGTTTTGGCATTTATTAGACCATTTGATTTGGAAAAGGATACCTTAATCAGAGTAGGATTCCTCCGTAACGAATATCTATTGTTTGACGTTCACCATATCATCTTTGATGGTTTTTCAAAAGAAATAATGGCCAGGGAATTAAATGAATTCTATTATAGCGAATATGAAGTAGTCAATGACGACAGTATTAACTTTGTGGACTATGCCATCTATGTTTCTGAAAGCATAGCCACAGGAAAATATGATCAACAACTTCAATTTTATAGAGATATGTTTTCAAATAAAGAAATCAGTCCTTTCGAGTTATTGAATAGCAATAATAGAAATAAAGATAAAAGGGGTGATGAGGAAGAATTAATTAAAGAATCCATCTATGAAAATAAGATCACCAAAGAAAAATCAAAATTAATCAAAAACTACGTTAATAGAAAAGGAGTATCCGTCACCTCCTTCTTTCTTACCATTTACGGCTATGTTATGAGTAAATACAGTGGAAAGGAAAACTTCTTCACTTCCATCATCAATACCAACAGAAATAACGGATCCTTAATTGATTTGATTGGTATGTTTGTCAGTACTCAACCTTTACTTTTGGATTTCAATAGTGATATTAGTTTAGAAGAATACATCAAGCGTATGATGCAACTATTATTGAATATTTACAAAAGTCAAAATATTTCGCTTACCGAAATTAAGAAGAAAATTCAACTCCCTACAGTTAATAACGCTTTCCTTTACCAACCTTATGCTATTGTGGAATATCAGGATAAGGTATCGCAGGTGATAGATACTGTGACTATAGAGGAATTATTAAGTAAGATGGATGACGCGCGTTCCCAGTCCAATATTAACGCGATTAAGAACATTTTTGATCATGAGAAATTAAAGTTTGATATTATATTTAATGTTATTGAACGGAAGGAACATTTCGAAATATTAATTGAATATAATGAGAATAAGTTCAATTCTGAAAGGATTCGTTCGATCGGTGAGAGTGTTGTAAAAATGATTAATCATATGGATCAATACAATGAAAACGTAAGTGAAATTCCATATATCGAACCATCAATGTATAAGGAAGTAGTGTACGGATTTAATTCTAACCGATGTGACGTCAGGACGGACAAGTTGTTCCATGAAAAAATTCATGAAAGTGCCATAGCTCATCCAGAAAAATGTGCCTTGGTATTTAATGATGAAAGGATCAGCTATAGAAGGTTGGATGAAATGAGTAATGCTCTTGGATGGTATTTAAGAAAACAAGGGGTTGGACGTAATGATATTATTCCAGTGATTAGTGAAAGATCCTACTGGTATGTGGTGGCTATCTTGGGTATTCTTAAGGCAGGGGGAGCCTTCCTTCCTATTGATCCCGAATTCCCGGAAGACCGTATCACCTATATAATTGAAGAAGTCCAACCAAAAGTCATCTTAAAATACTTGGACTACCTCAATGTGGATCATCTTCCCCTCCTCAGCAAATTATCTAACCGGTATGAACTAACAGATATAATGAGCATTAATTACTCCGAAAATCTGGACTATCTTGAAAGTGTCAATGAATTTCATGATCTCGGCTATATTATATTTACATCCGGTACCACGGGTAAACCCAAAGGAACCATGATTCGTCATGACAATATCATTAATTATTGTCAGTGTGGATTTAGAACAAGAGACATCAATAGTTTCTGTGATGATTTCAATATCGCCTTGTCCTTCACTAAGTTTACTTTTGATATATCCATTGAGGAAATTGTCTATCCATTGTATCATGAAAAAACAGTGGTCATATGTAACGATCGTGAATTCAATGATCCATCTTTATTGGGTCGTTTAATTAAAAAAAATAAGGTTGACTTTATGGAGACCACCCCATTAAGAATCCAGAGTTATCTCGGTTGTGAAGAATTCAGAGAGGCTTTAACAGATTTTAAGGTAATTATATATGGAGGGGAATCTCTGAAACAAGAAAATGTTTTAGAATTGAAAAAGAATACAAAGGCAGCCATTTATAATACCTATGGACCCACAGAATGTACCGTTACCTGTACCATTAAGTTAATGGATGACTTTAATAATAACATGATCACCATCGGAACACCTTTCCTTAACTCTGAAATTTATATATTAGATAAGTATAAGAAACCCGTACCCATTGGAGTAGAAGGAGAGATCTATATTGGAGGAAGAGGTGTCGGTACCGGTTATTTAAATAGAGAAGATTTAACCCAGGAGCAATTCATCCCAAATCCATTCCGTTCTTTGGATGATGATAGTGATGGCAATTGCGATGAACAATACAATAAAATTTATAAATCTGGAGATCTTGGTGCCTGGACAGAAGAAGGTGAAGTTTTATGTTTAGGAAGAACAGATTTCCAGGTGAAAATTCATGGACAAAGAATTGAATTAGGAGAAATTGAAGAAGTCGTGAAGACTATGAAAGAAATTGAGTCATGTCTTGTCATAGATAAACTAAATCCAAAGGGAGAAAAATATTTAGTGGGATATTACATCAGTGAAAAAACTATGAAGATTTATCCTTCGGATATTAGAAAATATCTTAAATCTAAACTTCCAAATTATATGATTCCTAATTACTTTATTGAAATTAAAGAAATTCCTCTTAATCTCCATGGTAAGTTGGATAGAAGAGCTTTACCTGAACCCAATGAAAACAATTTAATTAGTAATGAATATATTAAACCTGAGACAGAAACCGAAATTAAATTAGCGGAAATCTATTCTAAGGTCTTAAATATTGACTCCAATAAGATTGGAAGGACCTCTGATTTCTATGAATTAGGTGGAGATAGTTTAATCGCTATTAGACTGATTGCCGAAATTCAAAAGGAATTCCAAATTACCGTCGGCATGAGAAATATTATGGATAATGAAACGGTTGAATCCATGGGTCATTATATTGATAATGTAAAAAATAATGATGAGAATAAAATTGAAATTATTCCTAACTACAGGCAAAATAAGTATCCAATAACATCTCAACAAATGGGTGTTTATTTAGATTCAGTGAAAAATGAAAATAGTATCATCTATAATATTCCAAATATCTATAAATTGAATGAAACTATTGATAAGGAAAGATTAAAAGAAAGTATCATGAAATTAATTTCTAAACATAGAGTGTTGAAGAGTATTTTCAAGGATGAAAAGGTTAATGAAGAGGAAAGTAAAATATTTGGTATTATTGATGAGGAATTTGAAAATAAATTTGAATTTGAAGAATATTCCGTTGAAAATGCTATCAATTTTGTTAGACCATTCAATCTTGAAGAAGGACCATTAATCAGAGTTGGATTTATTGAAGATCAATATTTATTAATTGATATTCATCATATTGTATTTGATGGATTTTCAGGAACCATCTTTATTGAAGAAATGAATAAAATTTATAATAATAATAGTAAGGTAATCAATGAAGATAATAATGAAGAAAGTAATATCTCATTTATTGATTATGCCATCTATATGAATGAAAAAATTGAAAAAGGAAAATATGAAAATCAAATAGCATTCTATAAAAAATTATTTGAAAATGAAGATATTCAAGAATTATCATTACCAGATAATCGTATTAAAGAAAATAAATATGATAACGAAGAAACAAATAAACAATATGTAAAATCCTCATTAATTGAAAAAGAAATTTCAGAAGATCAAAGTAAATTAATAAAAGAATATATCAAGAGAAATAATTTAACAGTTACTTCATTCTTCCTTACCATTTACGGTTATATTATGAGTAAATACAGTGGTAATAAAAATATTTACACTTCAATAATGAATGCCAACAGAAATCATCAATTCACCATTGGCATGATTGGAATGTTTGTTAGTACTCAACCATTATTATTAAAGTATAATGATAATCGTAGTATGGATCAGTACATGAAGAATGTTAAGGAACTTTTAATAAAAATATATGAAAATGAAGATATTTCATTTACTGAAATTATGAAAAACATTAAAATTCCAAATAGCAATAATTCATTTATTTATCAACCTTATTCTATAATGAATGGAACTGAATCTAATGATAAAAAAATGATTGAAACCATGGATATTCAAAAATTATTACAAGAAAATTCAGATATTCTCTTTAGTAATGAATCCAAAAGCAATAAAGAAATGAAAAATAGCAAGGAAATATTTAATAATGACAAGTTAAAATTTGATATTACATTCAATATTATTGAAAATAAGAATAATTACAGTATTTCAATTGAATATAATAAAATGAAATATGATAGTGATATTATTGAAAATATCGGAAATAGTTTTATTGAAATAATTAATTATATTGAACAGTATAATGAAAAATTAAGTGAAATTCCATATATTGAACCCGCTATATATAAAGAAATTGTATATGGATTTAATTCTAATCAACATGAGATTAATAACGAAAAATTATACCATGAACAAATTCATGAAAATGCCATTAGTAATCCAGAAAAATGTGCTATTGTATTTAATGATGAAAAGATTACTTATGGAAAGTTAGATGAAATGAGTAATGCTTTAGGATGGTATTTAAGAAAGCAAGGTGTTGGAAGAAATGATATCATTCCAGTGATTAGTGAAAGATCCTATATGTATATTATTGCAATTTTAGGTATTTCTAAGGCCGGGGGAGCGTTCCTTCCTATTGATCCAGAATTTCCAGAAGATAGAATTTCATATATGATTGAACAAGTGAAACCTAAAATTATATTAAAATATTTAGATTATCTTACTGATGATAAAATAAAACTCTTATATGATAATTATAATATTATTGATATGAATTCAATAAATTATGGAGATGAAATCGAATATATAGAAAATATCAATGAGATTCAAGACCTCTGTTATGTATTATTTACATCAGGAACTACCGGAAAGCCTAAAGGAACCGTTATTCGTCATGATAATATTGTGAATTATAATAGTGTAGCTTACACAGTGTGTGGTAATGATTATAAAAGGGATACATACAGCAATGCTTTAGCATTTGATAAATTTACATTTGATCAGTCAATAGCTGAAATTATCTATTCTTTATATCATAATAAGAGAATTGTTTTTGCAAATGATTTGGAATATAATAATCCTAAATTATTATCTGAATTAATTAAGAAATCACAAATTGATTTTATCTATTCAACACCTTCTAAAATTATTAATTATATTAGTGACTCCAACTTCAAGAATACTTTAAATCAAATAAAAATTATCATCTTTGGTGGTGAAGGAATATCAAAAGATACTATTCAAAAAATTCGTAGTATCGCTGATTCTACAATATTTAATGAATATGGACCAACCGAATGTACCATTACTAGTTCAATTAAAAATATTACCAAAGAAAGTAATAATTATTTCCCTGAATTGGTGACTATAGGAAAACCATTATGTAATTATGAAATCTATATTTTGGATGAGTATATGAAACCAGTTCCCGTTGGAGTTGAAGGAGAAATATATATTGGAGGTAAAGGTGTAGGTAATGGATATTTAAATAGGGACGAACTCACTAATGAAAAATTCCTTCCAAATCCATTTAGAGGTGATACGAAAGAAAAATTCAATAAAATATATAAAACAGGCGATATAGGAAAATGGACAAAAGATGGAGAAATTATATGTTTAGGAAGAATGGATTTCCAAGTGAAGATTCATGGTCAAAGAATTGAATTAGGAGAAATTGAAGAAGTCATGAAAGAAATAGAAGAAATTGAATCTTGTGTAGTTATTGACAAATTAAATGCAAAGGATGAAAAATTCTTAGTTAGTTACTATATTGTTAAGAATGGAAAGAATATAATCAAGAATGAAATAAGAAAGTATATGAAGCGTAAGCTTCCACTTTATATGGTTCCAAATTACTTTATTGAAATTCCAGAATTTCCCATTACGTCTAATGGTAAATTAGATAGAAGAGCTTTACCGGAACCAAATGAAAACGATTTAATTATAAATGACTATGTTGAAGCTGAAACTGAAACTGAAAAGAAATTAGTTACATTATATTCTAAGGTATTGAAAATTGAAGAAAATAAAATCGGCAAAACTTCAGATTTCTATGAATTAGGTGGAGATAGTTTAATTGCAATTAAACTTTTAGCTGAAATTCAAAAGGAATTCCAAATAATTATTGGAATGAGAAATATTATGGATAATGAAACGATTGAATCATTAGGCCTTTACATAGATAATTTGAAAAACAGTGGTGAGCGTTGGATGGAAATCATTCCCAACTACCATCAGTATAAATATCCAATAACCTCTCAACAAATGGGAGTTTATTTAGATTCAATTAAAAATGAAAATAGTATTATCTATAATATTCCAAATATTTATAAATTGAATGAAACAATTGATATAACAAGATTAAAAGAAAGTATTATGAAATTAATTTCAAAGCATAGAATATTGAAGAGTATTTTCAAAGATGAAAAAATAAACGATAAAGAGAGTAAAATATATGGTATTATTGATGAAGAATTTGAAAATAAATTTAAATTTGAAGAATATTCCATTGAAAATGCTATCAAATTTGTTAGACCATTCAATCTTGAAGAAGGACCATTAATTAGAGTTGGATTTATTGAAGAACAATATTTATTAATTGATATTCATCATATTATATTTGATGGATTTTCAGAAACAATCTTTATTGAAGAAATGAATGAAAATTATAATAATAATAATAATAAGGAGGTCAATGAATATAATAATGAAGAAAATGATATCTCATTCATTGATTATGCCATTTATATGAATGATAAAATTGAAAAAGGAAAATATGAAAATCAAATAACATTCTACAAAGAATTATTCGGAAATGAAGATATTCAAGAATTATCATTACCAGATAATCGTATTAGAGAGAATAAACAGGATAAGGAATATGTAAAAGGAGAATATGTTGAATCCTCATTCATTGAAAAAGAAATTTCCGAAGATCAAAGTAAATCAATAAAAGAATATGTCAAGAGAAATAATTTAACTATGACCTCATTCTTCATTACCATTTATGGCTATATTATGAGTAAATACAGTAGTAATAAAAATATTTACACTTCAATAATGAATGCTAACAGAAATAATCAAAACACCATTGGCATGATTGGAATGTTCGTTAGTACTCAACCATTATTATTAAAGTATGATAATAATAGTAGCATGGATCATTATATGACAAATGTTAAAGAACTTTTAATGAAAATATATGAAAATGAAGATATTTCATTTACTGAAATTATGAAAAACATTAGAGTTCATAATAGCAATAATTCATTTATTTACCAACCTTATTCTTTAAATAATGGAACTGATTTTGAAAATAACAATCAAATGGTAAAAACTATTGATATTCATGAATTAATTAAAAAAGAAAACTCAGAAATTATTTTTAATAATGAAAATTCAAATAATGAAGAAATGAATAATGCTTTGGAAATATTTAACAATGATAAATTAAAATTTGATATTTCATTTAATGTCATTGAAAATAAGAAAAATTACTGTATTTCAATTGAATACAATAAAAATAAATATGATAGTGAAGTTATTGAAAATATCGGAAATAGCTTCATTGAAATAATTAATCATATTGAACAATATAATGAAAAGTCAAGTGAAATTCCATATATTGAATCATCTATATATAGAGAAATTGTATATGAATTTAATTCAAATCAACATGAAATTAATAATAAGAAATTATACCATGAACAAATTCATGAAAATGCTATGGCTAATCCAGAGAAATGTGCTATTGTATTTAATAATGAAACTATTACTTATAGAAAATTGGATGAAATGAGTAATGCTTTAGGATGGTATCTAAGAAAGCAAGGTGTTGGAAGAAATGATATTATTCCAGTGATTAGTGAAAGATCCTATATGTATGTGGTTGCGATTTTAGGTATTTCTAAAGCGGGAGGAGCCTTCCTTCCTATTGATCCAGAATTCCCAGAAGATAGAATTTCATATATGATAGAAGAAGTGAAACCTAAAATCATATTGAAATACTTAGACTACCTTAATGATGATAATATAAAATTCTTATATGATAATTATCATGTCATTGATATGAATTCAATAAATTATGAAAAAGAAACTAAATATATAGAAAATATCAATGAAATTCAAGATCTTTGCTATGTATTATTTACATCAGGAACTACAGGAAAACCAAAAGGAACCGTTATTCGTCATGATAATATTGTGAATTATATTGATATTAATATGAAAAAAGAAAATAATTTAAAACTTAATAAATTAATATTTGAAAATAATCAAAATATTAATGTTTTAGGAATAACAAACTTTACTTTTGATATTTCATATGATGAAATTATTTTACCATTATCGAAATCAAAATGTCTTATTTTAATAAATAATATGTTAAATAATAATTCTGAATTATTATCTAAATATTTAATTTCAAATAAAGTTGATATTATTAATACTACTCCAACAAGAATTAGAATTTTGATGGAAAATGAGATATTTAGAAATATTTTACATAATGTAAATGGTATTATTTTGATTGGTGAACCATTGACATATTCATTATATTTAGAAATTAGAAAGTATTCTAATTGTATAATTTATAATGGATATGGACCAACCGAAACAACGATAACATGTACCTTTAAAGATATAGAATATCAAAACAATAATCTTATTTCTATTGGAAAACCGTTATGTAATTATGAAATGTATATTTTGGATGAATATATGAAACCTGTTCCGATTGGAGTTGAAGGAGAAATATATATTGGAGGTAAAGGTGTAGGTAATGGATATTTGAATAGAGAAGAGCTTACCAATGAAAGATTCATTCCAAATCCCTTTAGAGGTGATCCAAAGAATAAATTCAATAAAATATACAAAACAGGAGATATAGGAAAATGGACAAAAGATGGAGAAATTATATGTTTAGGTAGAATGGATTTCCAAGTGAAGATTCATGGACAAAGAATTGAATTAGGTGAAATTGAAGAAGTCATGAAAAAAATAGAAGAAATTGAATCCTGTGTTGTTATTGATAAATTAAATTCAAATGATGAAAAATTCTTAGTTTGTTACTATATTATTAAGAATGAAAAGATCATAAGCAAGAATGAAATAAGAAACTATTTAAAAACAAAATTACCACTTTATATGATTCCTAATTATTTTATTGAAATTCAAGAAATCCCTATGAATTCCAATGGTAAATTAGATAGAAGAGCTTTACCAGAACCTACTGAAAACAATTTAATAATAAATGAATATGTTGAAGCCGAAACTGAAACTGAAAAGAAATTAGTTACTTTATATTCCAAGGTATTAAATATTGAAGAAAGCAAAATAGGTAAAACTTCAGATTTCTATGAATTAGGAGGAGACAGTTTAATAGCTATTAGACTTATCGCAGAAATTCAAAAAGAATTAAGAGTTACAATAAGAATGAAAGATATTTTGAATAATGAAACCATTGAATTATTAGGAAAATATATTGATAAAATGAATATCAATGAGGAACAAATCATAGAAATCATTCCTAATTATGGTCAAAATAAATATCCAATAACATCTCAACAAATGGGTGTTTATTTAGATTCAATGAAGAATGAAAATAGTATCATCTATAATATTCCAATTATCTATAAATTGAATGAAACAATTGATAAGGAAAGATTAAAAGAAAGTATTATTAAATTAATTTCAAAGCATAGAGTTCTAAAGAGTATTTTCAAAGATGAAAAGATTAATGAAGAGGAAAGTATAATATTTGGTATAATTGATGAAGAATTTGAAAATAAATTTAAATTTGAAGAATATTCAATTGAAAATGCTATCAATTTTGTTAGACCATTCGATCTTGAAGAAGGACCATTAATCAGAGTTGGATTTATTGAAAATCAATATTTATTAGTAGATATTCATCATATTGTATTTGATGGATTTTCAGGAACCATTTTCATTGAAGAAATGAATGAAATTTATAATAATAATAGTATAGACAATGAAGATATTAATGAAGAAAGTAATATCTCATTCATTGATTATGCCATTTATATGAATGATAAAATTGAAAAAGGAAAATATGAAAATCAAATAAAATTCTACAAAGAATTATTTGAAAATGAAGACATTCATGAATTATCATTACCATATAATCATGTAAAAACAAATAAATATAATATCGAAAATGTAAATAAAAAATATATTGAATCCTCATTTATTCAAAAGAATATTTCCGAAAATCAAAGTAAATTAATAAAAGAATATGTAAAGAAAAATAATTTAACAATCACCTCATTCTTCATAACCATTTATGGTTATATTATGAGTAAATACAGTGGTGAAAGAAATATTTACACTTCAATAATTAATGCCAACAGAAACCATCAAAACACCATTGGCATGCTTGGAATGTTTGTTAGTACTCAACCATTATTATTAAAGTATGATAATAATAGTAGCATGGATCATTATATGACGAACGTTAAGGAACTTTTAATGAAAATATATGAAAATAACGATATTTCATTTACTGAAATAATGAAAACCGTTAAAATTCCTAATAGCAATAATTCATTTATTTATCAGCCATATTCATTAATTAATATATCAGAATCAAAGGAAGATAATTATATTATTGAAACTATGGATATACAAGAATTAATTCAAGAAAACTCAAAAATTATCTTTAATAATGATTCAACGAATAATGAAGAAATGAAAAATTATATGGGAATATTTAATAATGATAAATTAAAATTTGATATTTCATTTAATGTCATTGAAAATAAGGATAATTATAGCATTTCAATTGAATATAATAAAAATAAATATGATAGTGAAGTTATTGAAAATATCGTAAATAGTTTCATTGAAATAATTAATCATATTGAACAATACAATGAAAAATCAAGTGAAATTCCATATATTGAACCCGCTATATATAAAGAAATTGTATATGGATTTAATTCTAATCAATATGAGATTAATAATAAGAAATTATATCATGAACAAATTCATGAAAATGCTATGGCTAATCCAGAAAAATGTGCCATTATATTTAATAATGAAAAGATTACTTATAAAAAGTTAGATGAAATGAGTAACTCTTTAGGATTGTATTTAAGAAAACGAGGTGTTGGAAGAAATGATATCATTCCAGTGATTAGTGAAAGATCTCATATGTATGTGGTTGCGATTTTAGGTATTTCTAAAGCAGGAGGAGCCTTCCTTCCTATTGATCCAGAATTTCCAGAAGATAGAATTTCATATATGATAGAAGAAGTGAAACCTAAAATCATATTAAAATACTTAGATTACCTTATTGATGATAATATCAAATTCATAAATGAAAAGTATAATGTTATTGATATGAAATTAATGAATTATGAAAATGAAATTGAATATATAGAAAGTATCAATGATGTTAGGGATATCTGCTATGTATTATTTACCTCAGGAACCACGGGAAAACCTAAGGGAACCATTATTCGTCATGATAATATGATAAACTACAATTCAATTTCCTATTCTGACAATGGAATAGAGTATAAAAGAGATTTTTATGATACCGCTTTAGCATTTGACAAATTTACTTTTGATCAATCCTTAGCTGAGATTATATATTCATTATATAATAATAAGAATATTGTTATCGCAAATGAAGAAGAATATAATAATCCAGAATTATTAGCCTCATTAATCAAAAATTATAATATTGATTTAATTGATTCAACACCATCAAGAATTAATAATTATATAATTAATAATGATTTCAAAAATTCATTAAATAAAGTTAAAAATATTATCTTTGGTGGTGAAAGTATATCGAAAGATATAATTCAAAAAATAACCCTTTTAACTGACTCGAAATTATTTAATGAATATGGACCAACCGAATGTACCATCTCTAGTTCAATTAAAAGTATTATAAAAAATAATAATAATAATTTCACTGAAATGGTTACTATAGGAAAACCATTATGTAATTATGAAATGTATATTTTGGATGAATATATGAAACCGGTTCCAGTTGGAGTTGAAGGGGAAATATATATTGGAGGTAAAGGTGTCGGTAGTGGATATTTGAATAAAGAAGAACTTACGAATGAAAGATTTATTCCAAATCCATTCAGAGGTGATCAAAAAGATACCTATAATAAATTATATAGAACTGGTGATATCGGTCAATGGACAAATAATGGAGAAATTATCTGTCTTGGTAGAATCGATTTTCAAGTGAAGATTCATGGACAAAGAATTGAATTAGGAGAAATTGAAGAAGTCATGAAAGAAATAGAAGAAATTAAATCTTGTGTCATTATTGATAAATTAATTGGAAATGATGAAAAATTCTTAGTAGGTTACTATATTGTTAAGTTTGGAAAGAATATAGGCAAGAATGAAATAAGAAACTATTTAAAGACAAAATTACCACAATATATGATTCCTAATTGCTTTATTGAAATTCCAGAAATCCCAACTACCATAAATGGTAAATTAGATAGAAGAGCTTTACCAGAACCTACTGAAAACAATTTAATAATAAATGAATATATTGAAACCGAGACAGAAACTGAAATGAAATTAGTTACATTATATTCCAAGTTATTAAAAATTGAAGAAAACAAAGTCGGCAAAACTTCAGATTTCTATGAATTAGGTGGAGATAGTTTAATTGCAATTAGACTTTTAGCTGAAATTCAAAAAGAATTCAAAATATCTATAAGAATGAAAGATATTTTGAAAAATGAAACCATTGAATTATTAGGAAAATATATTGATGAAATGAAGAACAACGAACAAATCATAGAAATCATTCCTAATTATGGTCAGAATAAATATCCAATAACTTCTCAACAAATGGGGGTTTATTTAGATTCAATTAAAAATGAAAATAGTATTATTTATAATATTCCAAATATCTATAAATTGAATGAAACAATTGATAAGGCAAGATTAAAAGAAAGTATTATGAAATTAATTTCAAAGCATAGAGTTATGAAGAGTATTTTCAAAGATGAAAAAATAAACAATGAAGAAAGTAAAATATATGGTATTATTGATGAAGAATTTGAAAATAAATTTAAATTTGAAGAATATTCCATCAAAAACGCTATCAATTTTGTTAGACCATTCAATCTTGAAGAAGGACCATTAATCAGAGTTGGATTTATTGAAGAACAATATTTATTAATTGATATTCATCATATTGTCTTTGATGGATTTTCAGGAACAATCTTTATCGATGAAATGAATGAAATTTATAATAATAATAATAAGGAGGTCAATGAAGATATTAATGAAGATAATGATATCTCATTCATTGATTATGCCATTTATATGAATGATAAAATTGAAAAAGGAAAATATGAAAATCAAATAACATTCTACAAAGAATTATTCGGAAATGAAGAAATTAAAGAATTATCATTACCAGATAATCGTATAAGAGAGAATGAACAGGATAAGAAATATGTAAAAGAAGATTATATTGAATCCTCATTCATTGAAAAAGAAATTTCCGAAAATCAAAGTAAATTAATAAAAGAATATGTCAAGAGAAATAATTTAACCGTAACCTCATTCTTCCTCACCATTTATGGTTATATTATGAGTAAATACAGTGGTGAAACAAATATTTACACTTCAATAATGAATGCTAATAGAAATAATCAAAACACCATTGGCATGATTGGCATGTTTGTTAGTACTCAACCATTATTATTAAAATATGATAATAATAGTAGCATGGATCAATATATGAAAAATATTAAAGAACTATTAATGAAAATATATGAAAATGAAGATATTTCATTCACCGAAATTATGAAAAACATTAAAATTCCAAATAGTAACAATTCATTTATTTATCAACCTTATTCTTTAATGAATGGAACTGAATCTAAGGGTAAACAAATGATTGAAAGTATATCTATACAAGAATTAATACAGAAAAATTCAGAAATTTTCATTAATAGTGAATCTAAAAATAATGAAGAAATTAAGAATAATATGGAAATATTTAATAATGATAAATTAAAATTTGATATTTCATTTAATGTCATTGAAAATAAGAATAATTATAATATTTCAATTGAATATAATAAAAATAAAAATAATAGTGAAATTATTGAAAATATCGGAAATAGTTTTATTGAAATAATTAATCATATTGAAGAGTACAATGAAAAATCAAGTGAAATTCCATATATTGAACCTTCTATATACAAAGAAATTGTATATGGATTTAATTCTAATCAACATGACATCATTTCCGACCAGTTATATCATGAACAAATTCATGAAAATGCCATTTGTAATCCAGAGAAATGTGCCATCGTATTTAATGATGAAAAGATTACTTATGGAAAGTTAGATGAAATGAGTAATGCTTTAGGATGGTATTTAAGAAAGCACGGTATTGGAAGAAATGATATCATTCCAGTGATTAGTGAAAGATCTTATATATATGTTGTTGCGATTTTAGGTATTTCTAAAGCGGGAGGAGCCTTCCTTCCTATTGATCCAGAATTCCCAGAAGATAGAATTTCTTATATGATAGATGAGGTGAAACCTAAAATCATATTAAAGTACTTAGATTGTATTACTGAAAATAATATCAAATTTTTAAATGAAAAGTTTAATGTTGTTGATTTGAAATTAATGAATTATGAAAATAAAATTGAATATATAGAAAGTATCAATGATATTAGGGATATTTGCTATGTATTATTTACCTCAGGAACCACGGGAAAACCTAAGGGAACCATTATTCGTCATGATAATTTGTTAAATTATTGTAATATATCACTCTCAAAGAATAATAATCACTATTATAGAGATAAATTTAATACATCATTGTCAATTTCGAACTTTACATTTGATATTTCGTTAGCTGAATTAATTTATCCACTATATATTAATAAAGAATGTATAATATGCAATTCCGAAAACATGAATAATCCAGAATACATTTCAAAATTAATCCATAACTATAAAGTAGAATACATGGTTTTAACTCCTTCAAGATTTGAAAATTATGTTATAAATGAAAAATTCTTAAAATCATTAGTAAATCTTAAGATAATTAAATTTGGAGGTGAAATTTTAAACTTCCAAAAAATTATAGAATTAATTCCATATGATAGTATTTCATTTTATAATGAATATGGACCAAGTGAAGCTACAATGCATTGCTCCATTTTACCTATAGATAAAGAAAATTTCATTAATTACAGTGTTGGTTATCCTATATGTAATGGTGAAATTTACATTTTAGATGAATATATGAAACCGGTGCCAGTTGGAGTTGAAGGAGAAATATATATTGGAGGTAAAGGTGTTGGTAGTGGATATTTGAATAGAGAAAAACTTACGAATGAAAGATTTATTTCAAATCCATTCAGAGGTGATCCAAATAATACTTATAATAAATTATATAGAACTGGTGATATCGGTAAATGGACTAATAACGGAGAAGTTATCTGTCATGGTAGAATCGATTTTCAAGTGAAGATTCATGGTCATAGAATTGAATTAGGAGAAATTGAAGAAGTAATGAAATCAATAAAGGAAATTAACACATGTATAGTAATTGATAAAGTTAGAAACCAGAATGATAAATATTTAGTTGGATATTATATTGTTAATCCAGAAATGAATATTAATAAAAATAAGATAAGAAGTAATTTAAAAACAAAATTACCACAATATATGATTCCAAATTACTTTATTGAAATTCCAGAAATCCCAACTACCATAAATGGTAAATTAGATAGAAGAGCTTTACCGGAACCTACTGAAAATGATTTAATTATAAATGACTATGTTGAAGCTGAAACTGAAACTGAAAAGAAGCTAGTTACATTATATTCCAAGATATTGAAAATTGAAGAAAATAAAATTGGTAAAACATCAGATTTCTATGAATTAGGTGGAGATAGTTTAATTGCAATTAGACTTTTAGCTGAAATTCAAAAAGAATTCAAAATATCTATAAGAATGAAAGATATTTTGAAAAATGAAACCATTGAATTATTAGGAAAATATATTGATGAAATGAAGAACAACGAACAAATCATAGAAATCATTCCTAATTATGGTCAGAATAAATATCCAATAACTTCTCAACAAATGGGGGTTTATTTAGATTCAATTAAAAATGAAAATAGTATTATTTATAATATTCCAAATATCTATAAATTGAATGAAACAATTGATAAGGCAAAGTTAAAAGAAAGTATTATGAAATTAATTTCATATCATAAAGTTTTGAAGAGTATTTTCAAAGATGAAAAAATAAACAATGAAGAAAGTAAAATATATGGTATTATTGATGAAGAATTTGAAAATAAATTTAAATTTGAAGAATATTCCATCGAAAACGCTATCAATTTTGTTAGACCATTCAATCTTGAAGAAGGACCATTAATCAGAGTTGGATTTATTGAAGAACAATATTTATTAATTGATATTCATCATATTATATTTGATGGATTTTCAGGAACAATCTTTATCGATGAAATGAATGAAATTTATAATAATAATAATAAGGAGGTCAATGAAGATATTAATGAAGATAATGATATCTCATTCATTGATTATGCCATTTATATGAATGATAAAATTGAAAAAGGAAAATATGAAAATCAAATAACATTCTACAAAGAATTATTCGGAAATGAAGAAATTAAAGAATTATCATTACCAGATAATCGTATAAGAGAGAATGAGCAGGATAAGAAATATGTAAAAGAAGATTATATTGAATCCTCATTCATTGAAAAAGAAATTTCCGAAAATCAAAGTAAATTAATAAAAGAATATGTCAAGAGAAATAATTTAACCGTAACCTCATTCTTCCTCACCATTTATGGTTATATTATGAGTAAATACAGTGGTGAAACAAATATTTACACTTCAATAATGAATGCTAATAGAAATAATCAAAACACCATTGGCATGATTGGCATGTTTGTTAGTACTCAACCATTATTATTAAAATATGATAATAATAGTAGCATGGATCAATATATGAAAAATATTAAAGAACTATTGATGAAAATATATGAAAATGAAAATATTTCATTTACCGAAATTATGAAAAACATTAAAATTCCAAATAGTAACAATTCATTTATTTATCAACCTTATTCTTTAATGAATGGAACTGAATCTAAGGGTAAACAAATGATTGAAAGTATATCTATACAAGAATTAATACAGAAAAATTCAGAAATTTTCATTAATAGTGTATCTACAAATAATGAAGAAATTAAGAATAATATGGAAATATTTAATAATGATAAATTAAAATTTGATATTTCATTTAATGTCATTGAAAATAAGAATAATTATAATATTTCAATTGAATATAATAAAAATAAAAATAATAGGGAAGTTATTGAAAATATCGGAAATAGCTTCATTGAAATAATTAATCATATTGAAGAGTACAATGAAAAATCAAGTGAAATTCCATATATTGAACCCGCTATATACAAAGAAATTGTATATGGATTTAATTCTAATCAACATGACATCAGTTCCAACAAATTGTATCATGAACAAATTCATGAAAATGCCATTTGTAATCCAAAGAAATGTGCTATTGTATTTAATGATGAAAAGATTACTTATAAAAAGTTAGATGAAATGAGTAATGCTTTAGGATGGTATTTAAGAAAGCACGGTATTGGAAGAAATGATATTATTCCAGTGATTAGTGAAAGATCTTATATGTATGTTGTTACGATTTTAGGTATTTCTAAAGCGGGAGGAGCCTTCCTTCCTATTGATCCAGAATTTCCAGAAGATAGAATTTCATATATAATAGAAGAAGTGAAACCTAAAATCATATTAAAGTACTTGAATTACCTAACTGATAATAATATTAAATTTTTAAATGTAAAGTTTAATGTTGTTGATTTGAAATTAATGAATTATGAAAATGAAATTGAATATATAGAAAATATCAATGATATTAGGGATATCTGCTATGTATTATTTACCTCAGGAACCACGGGAAAACCTAAGGGAACCATTATTCGTCATGATAATTTATTAAATTATTGTAATATATCACTTTCAAAAAATAATAATCACTATTATAGAGATAAATTTAATACATCATTGTCTATTTCGAACTTTACATTTGATATTTCGTTAGCTGAAATAATTTATCCTCTATATATTAATAAAGAATGTGTGATATGCAATTCTGAAAACATAAATAATCCCGAATACATTTCAAAATTAATCCATAACTATAAAGTGGAAAAAATGTCTTTAACTCCTTCAAGATTTGAAAATTATGTTATAAATGAAAAATTCTTAAAATCTTTAGTAAATCTTAATATTATAATATTAGGTGGTGAAATTTTGAATTTCCAAAAAATTATAGAATTGGTTCCTTATGATAGTATTTCATTTTATAATGAATATGGACCAACTGAAGCCACAATGAATTGTACCGTATTACCAATAGATAAAGAAAATTTCATTAATTATAGTGTTGGTTATCCTATATGTAATGGTGAAATTTACATTTTAGATGAATATATGAAACCGGTGCCAGTTGGAGTTGAAGGAGAAATATATATTGGAGGTAAAGGTGTAGGTAATGGATATTTGAATAAAGAAGAACTTAATAAAGAACACTTCCTTCCAAATCCATTCAGAGGTGATCTAAATGATACTTATAATAAATTATATAGAACTGGTGATATCGGTAAATGGACAAATAATGGAGAAGTTATCTGTCTTGGTAGAATCGATTTTCAAGTGAAGATTCATGGTCATAGAATTGAATTAGGAGAAATTGAAGAAGTAATGAAATCAATAAAGGAAATTGACACATGTGTAGTAATTGATAAAGTTAGAAACCAGAATGATAAATATTTAGTTGGATATTATATCGTTAATCCAGAAATGAATATTAATAAAAATAAAATAAGAAATTATTTAAAAACAAAATTACCAAATTATATGATTCCTAATTACTTTATTGAAATTCCAGAAATTCCAACTACCATAAATGGTAAATTAGATAGAAGAGCTTTACCGGAACCTACTGAAAATGATTTAATTATAAATGACTATGTTGAAGCTGAAACTGAAACTGAAAAGAAGCTAGTTACATTATATTCCAAGATATTGAAAATAGAAGAAAATAAAATCGGCAAAACTTCAGATTTCTATGAATTAGGTGGAGATAGTTTAATTGCAATTAGACTTTTAGCTGAAATTCAAAAAGAATTCAAAATATCTATAAGAATGAAAGATATTTTGAAAAATGAAACAATTGAATTATTAAGTAAGCATATTGATGAAATTAAGAATAATGAACAACAAATCATTGAAATCATTCCTAGTTATGGTCAGAGTAAATATCCAATAACTTCTCAACAAATGGGGGTTTATTTAGATTCAATTAAAAATGAAAATAGTATTATTTATAATATTCCAAATATCTATAAATTTAATGAAAATATAGATAAGGAAAGATTAAAAGAAAGTATTATGAAATTAATTTCTAAACATAGAGTGCTTAAAAGTATTTTTAAGGATGAAAAGATTAATGAAGAAGAAAGTAAAATATATGGTATTATTGATGAAGAATTTGAATATAAATTTAAATTTGAAGAATATTCCATTGAAAATGCTATCAATTTTGTTAGACCATTCAATCTTGAAGAAGGACCATTAATCAGAGTTGGATTTATTGAAGAACAATATTTATTAATTGATATTCATCATATTGTCTTTGATGGATTTTCAGGAACAATCTTTATTGATGAAATGAATGAAATTTATAATAATAATAATAAGGAGGTCAATGAAGATATATATATTAATGAAGATAATGATATCTCATTCATTGATTATGCCATTTATATGAATGATAAAATTGAAAAAGGAAAATATGAAAATCAAATAATATTCTACAAAGAATTAGTCGAAAATGAAGAAATTAAAGAATTATCATTACCAGATGATCGTATTAGAGAGAATGAACAGGATAAGAAATATATAAAAGAAGATTATATTGAATCCTCATTCATTGAAAAAGAAATTTCCGAAAATCAAAGTAAATTAATAAAAGAATATGTCAAGAGAAATAATTTAACCGTAACCTCATTCTTCCTCACCATTTATGGTTATATTATGAGTAAATACAGTGGTGAAACAAATATTTACACTTCAATAATGAATGCTAACAGAAATAATCAAAACACCATTGGCATGATTGGAATGTTTGTTAGTACTCAACCATTATTATTGAAATATGATAATAATAGTAGCATGGATCAATATATGAAAAATATTAAAGAACTATTAATGAAAATATATGAAAATGAAGATATTTCATTCACCGAAATTATGAAAAACATTAAAATTCCAAATAGTAACAATTCATTTATTTATCAACCTTATTCTTTAATGAATGGAACTGAATCTAAGGGTAAACAAATGATTGAAAGTATATCTATACAAGAATTAATACAGAAAAATTCAGAAATTTTCATTAATAGTGAATCTACAAATAATGAAGAAATTAAGAATAATATGGAAATATTTAATAATGATAAATTAAAATTTGATATTTCATTTAATGTCATTGAAAATAAGAATAATTATAATATTTCAATTGAATATAATAAAAATAAAAATGATAAGGAAGTTATTGAAAATATCGGAAATAGTTTCATTGAAATAATTAATCATATTGAAGAGTACAATGAAAAATCAAGTGAAATTCCATATATTGAACCCGCTATATACAAAGAAATTGTATATGGATTTAATTCTAATCAACATGACATCAGTTCCAATAAATTGTATCATGAACAAATTCATGAAAATGCCATTTGTAATCCAGAGAAATGTGCCATCGTATTTAATGATGAAAAGATTACTTATGGAAAGTTAGATGAAATGAGTAATGCTTTAGGATGGTATTTAAGAAAGCACGGTATTGGAAGAAATGATATCATTCCAGTGATTAGTGAAAGATCTTATATGTATATTATTGCAATTTTAGGTATTTCTAAGGCCGGGGGTGCGTTCCTTCCTATTGATCCAGAATTCCCAGAAGATAGAATTTCTTATATGATAGAAGAAGTAAAACCTAAAATCATATTAAAATACTTGGATTACTTAACTGATGATAATATTAAATTTTTAAATGAAAAGTTTAATGTTGTTGATTTGAAATTAATGAATTATGAAAATAAAATTGAATATATAGAAAGTATCAATGATATTAGGGATATTTGCTATGTATTATTTACCTCAGGAACCACGGGAAAACCTAAGGGAACCATTATTCGTCATGATAATTTGTTAAATTATTGTAATATATCACTCTCAAAGAATAATAATCACTATTATAGAGATAAATTTAATACATCATTGTCAATTTCGAACTTTACATTTGATATTTCGTTAGCTGAATTAATTTATCCACTATATATTAATAAAGAATGTATAATATGCAATTCCGAAAACATGAATAATCCAGAATACATTTCAAAATTAATCCACAACTATAAAGTGGAATATATAGCTTTAACTCCTTCAAGATTTGAAAATTATGTTATAAATGAAAAATTTTTAAAATCTTTAGTAAATCTTAAGATAATTATATTTGGAGGTGAAATTTTGAATTTCCAAAAAATTAAACAATTAATTCCTTATGATAGTATTTCATTTTATAATGAATATGGACCAACTGAAACTACAGTAAATTGTACCGTATTACCAATAGATAAAGAAAATTTCATTAATTATAGTGTTGGTTATCCTATATGTAATGGTGAAATTTACATTTTAGATGAATATATGAAACCGGTGCCAGTTGGAGTTGAAGGAGAAATATATATTGGAGGTAAAGGTGTAGGTAATGGATATTTGAATAAAGAAGAACTTAATAAAGAACATTTCCTTCCAAATCCATTCAGAGGTGATATAAATGATACTTATAATAAATTATATAGAACTGGTGATATCGGTAAATGGACAAATAATGGAGAAGTTATCTGTCTTGGTAGAATCGATTTTCAAGTGAAGATTCATGGTCATAGAATTGAATTAGGAGAAATTGAAGAAGTAATGAAATCAATAAAGGAAATTGACACATGCGTAGTAATTGATAAAGTTAGAAACCAGAATGATAAATATTTAGTTGGATATTATATCGTTAATCCAAAAATGAATATTAATAAAAATAAAATAAGAAATTATTTAAAAACAAAATTACCACAATATATGATTCCTAATTACTTTATTGAAATTCCAGAAATTCCAACTACCATAAATGGTAAATTAGATAGAAGAGCTTTACCGGAACCTACTGAAAATGATTTAATTATAAATGACTATGTTGAAGCTGAAACTGAAACTGAAAAGAAGCTAGTTACATTATATTCCAAGATATTAAAAATTGAAGAAAATAAAATTGGTAAAACTTCAGATTTCTATGAATTAGGTGGAGATAGTTTAATTGCTATTAGACTTTTAGCTGAAATTCAAAAAGAATTCAAAATATCTATAAGAATGAAAGATATTTTGAAAAATGAAACCATTGAATTATTAGGAAAATATATTGATGAAATGAAGAACAACGAACAAATCATAGAAATCATTCCTAATTATGGTCAGAATAAATATCCAATAACTTCTCAACAAATGGGGGTTTATTTAGATTCAATTAAAAATGAAAATAGTATTATTTATAATATTCCAAATATCTATAAATTGAATGAAACAATTGATAAGGCAAGATTAAAAGAAAGTATTATGAAATTAATTTCATATCATAAAGTTTTGAAGAGTATTTTCAAAGATGAAAAAATAAACAATGAAGAAAGTAAAATATATGGTATTATTGATGAAGAATTTGAAAATAAATTTAAATTTGAAGAATATTCCATCGAAAACGCTATCAATTTTGTTAGACCATTCAATCTTGAAGAAGGACCATTAATCAGAGTTGGATTTATTGAAGAACAATATTTATTAATTGATATTCATCATATTATATTTGATGGATTTTCAGGAACAATCTTTATCGATGAAATGAATGAAATTTATAATAATAATAATAAGGAGGTCAATGAAGATATTAATGAAGATAATGATATCTCATTCATTGATTATGCCATTTATATGAATGATAAAATTGAAAAAGGAAAATATGAAAATCAAATAACATTCTACAAAGAATTATTCGGAAATGAAGAAATTAAAGAATTATCATTACCAGATAATCGTATAAGAGAGAATGAACAGGATAAGAAATATGTAAAAGAAGATTATATTGAATCCTCATTCATTGAAAAAAAAATTTCCGAAGATCAAAGTAAATTAATAAAAGAATATGTCAAGAGAAATAATTTAACCGTAACCTCATTCTTCCTCACCATTTATGGTTATATTATGAGTAAATACAGTGGTGAAACAAATATTTACACTTCAATAATGAATGCTAACAGAAATAATCAAAACACCATTGGCATGATTGGAATGTTTGTTAGTACTCAACCATTATTATTGAAATATGATAATAATAGTAGCATGGATCAATATATGAAAAATATTAAAGAACTATTAATGAAAATATATGAAAATGAAGATATTTCATTCACCGAAATTATGAAAAACATTAAAATTCCAAATAGTAACAATTCATTTATTTATCAACCTTATTCTTTAATGAATGGAACTGAATCTAAGGGTAAACAAATGATTGAAAGTATATCTATTCAAGAATTAATACAGAAAAATTCAGAAATTTTCATTAATAGTGAATCTACAAATAATGAAGAAATAAAGAATAATATGGAAATATTTAATAATGATAAATTAAAATTTGATATTTCATTTAATGTCATTGAAAATAAGAATAATTATAATATTTCAATTGAATATAATAAAAATAAAAATGATAAGGAAGTTATTGAAAATATCGGAAATAGTTTCATTGAAATAATTAATCATATTGAAGAGTACAATGAAAAATCAAGTGAAATTCCATATATTGAACCTTCTATATACAAAGAAATTGTGTATGGATTTAATTCTAATCAACATGACATCACTTCCGACCAGTTATATCATGAACAAATTCATGAAAATGCCATTTGTAATCCAGAGAAATGTGCCATCGTATTTAATGATGAAAAGATTACTTATAGAAAGTTAGATGAAATGAGTAATGCTTTAGGATGGTATTTAAGAAAGCACGGTATTGGAAGAAATGATATCATTCCAGTGATTAGTGAAAGATCTTATATATATGTTGTTGCGATCTTAGGTATTTCTAAAGCGGGAGGAGCCTTCCTTCCTATTGATCCAGAATTCCCAGAAGATAGAATTTCTTATATGATAGATGAGGTGAAACCTAAAATCATATTAAAGTACTTAGATTGTATTACTGAAAATAATATCAAATTTTTAAATGAAAAGTTTAATGTTGTTGATTTGAAATTAATGAATTACGAAAATGAAATTGAATATATAGAAAGTATCAATGATATTAGGGATATTTGCTATGTATTATTTACCTCAGGAACCACGGGAAAACCTAAGGGAACCATTATTCGTCATGATAATTTGTTAAATTATTGTAATATATCACTCTCAAAGAATAATAATCACTATTATAGAGATAAATTTAATACATCATTGTCAATTTCGAACTTTACATTTGATATTTCGTTAGCTGAATTAATTTATCCTCTATATATTAATAAAGAATGTGTGATATGCAATTCTGAAAACATAAATAATCCCGAATACATTTCAAAATTAATCCATAACTATAAAGTAGAATACATGGTTTTAACTCCTTCAAGATTTGAAAATTATGTTATAAATGAAAAATTCTTAAAATCATTAGTAAATCTTAAGACAATTAAGTTTGGAGGTGAAATTTTAAACTTCAAAAAAATTATAGAATTAATACCATATGATAGTATTTCATTTTATAATGAATATGGACCAAGTGAAGCTACAATGCATTGTTCCATTTTACCTATAGATAAAGAAAATTTCATTAATTACAGTGTTGGTTATCCTATATGTAATGGTGAAATTTACATTTTAGATGAATATATGAAACCGGTGCCAGTTGGAGTTGAAGGAGAAATATATATTGGAGGTAAAGGTGTTGGTAGTGGATATTTGAATAGAGAAAAACTTACGAATGAAAGATTTATTTCAAATCCATTCAGAGGTGATCCAAATGATACTTATAATAAATTATATAGAACTGGTGATATCGGTAAATGGACAAATAATGGAGAAGTTATCTGTCTTGGTAGAATCGATTTTCAAGTGAAGATTCATGGTCATAGAATTGAATTAGGAGAAATTGAAGAAGTAATGAAATCAATAAAGGAAATTGACACATGCGTAGTAATTGATAAAGTTAGAAACCAGAATGATAAATATTTAGTTGGATATTATATTGTTAATCCAGAAGTAGATATTAATAAAAATAAAATAAGAAATTATTTAAAATCAAAATTACCACAATATATGATTCCAAATTACTTTATTGAAATTCCAGAAATCCCAACTACCATAAATGGTAAATTAGATAGAAGAGCTTTACCGGAACCTACTGAAAATGATTTAATTATAAATGACTATGTTGAAGCTGAAACTGAAACTGAAAAGAAGCTAGTTACATTATATTCCAAGATATTAAAAATTGAAGAAAATAAAATTGGTAAAACTTCAGATTTCTATGAATTAGGTGGAGATAGTTTAATTGCAATTAGACTTTTAGCTGAAATTCAAAAAGAATTCTTAATAAAAATAGGAATGAAAGATATATTGAAAAACGAAACCATTGAATTATTAGGTAAATATATTGATGAAAAACTAAAAAATAATGAAGATAGTATTGAAATCATTACTAGATATGGTAAAAATGAATATCCAATAATATCTCAACAACTAGGATTAAATACAAAAGATGACATTAAATCTTTCAATATTGGAAAAATTGAAAATAATGAAAGTAATGTGATTATATTTTATGAAATAAATAATAATATTGAAATAGATAAAGTCATCAAAATTTTAAATAAAATATATAATAGACATGATATATTAAAAACTAGACTTTATTATATTAAAGAAAATGATGAAATTGAAATATATGGTAAAATAGAAAAATCTGAAACTCTATCTATTGAGCAATATACTAAAGAAAATGCACACTTATTTATTAGAAATTATGATCTTTTTAAAGATCAATTAATTCGAATTGGAATAATTGAAAATAAAATCTTAATGATTGATATCAATCATATCATTGGTGATGGATATTCATTAGGTATATTATGTAATGAATTTAATCAACTATATAACAATGAAATATTAGATGAATTGCCTATTCAATATACGGATTATGCAATTTATTATAATGAAAAATTAAAAAATGGTAAATTTAACGATCAGTTTGAATATTATAAAGAAATGTTTAATAATAAAATATTAATTAATAACAAAATTGATTCAATGAAAATGAAAGATGAAAAAATAACCTTTGAAATAGATAATTCCATTTCAAATAACATAAATGAATTGATTGTTAAGAATAAACTTTCAAAAGAAGCATTCTATTATACTCTTTATCTTTTAATTATTTCAAAATATGTAAATAATGAAGATGGTACCTACAGTGTATTAATTAACTCTAACAGAAATAATATTTATAAGAAGAATTTAATCGGTATGTTTGTAAACTTTATTCCTATTTTATCAAAAGTGAATAAAGAAAAAAGTTTTATTGAAAATGTTCAAAATAACTTTAAAGTTTTAATGGAATTATATAATTTAGATATTTCGTTTTATGATATATCTAATAAATTAGGTATTCCTAAACCAAAGAATTATTTCCAATTTAATCCTCGCTTATTGACGCATTCAAATGTAAATAATAATAACAATGAAAGTAATATTTTAATACCTGTAACAAAAGAAAATGAAAAATTATTACCATTTGATGCTCTTTCTAATTATCGTAACAATGTAACAAGCATATATGATTATGGATTCCTTGTTAATGAAAATGAACAATCAGTATCTATTACAATTTCAGCACCAGATAAAACAATTGTTGATGATATGAAAGAAGAATGTATTTATATTCTTAATAATCTTGACTTTTTGACAAAGAACTTGAATGAAATTGAAAATTTATTCTATTTCAATAAAAATTTATGTGAAATTAAAAATTTATTAAATAGTAACAATCAAATGAACAATAATGATAAATATTACGATAAGGAATCATTAAAAATCAACAATAAGCAGAATAATACAATAAACAATAGTGATAGATATAATGATGATGAATCATTAAAAATTAATATTAAGTCAAATGAATATAATAGGAGTGTTAATAAAATTACAAACGAAAAACTTCTTAAAATTAGAAATATAATAAAACAAATGGATAACATTGAAGATGTAGTTTTAACAAAAACAATGGATGAAAATAATAATGAGATCATAACTTGCTATTATATTTCATCAATTATAATTAATGATATAGACATAAAGAATTATTTAGAAAACAAAATTTCAAATAATTTAATACCACAATATATACAAAGAGTCGATTATATTCAATATGACAAAAATGGAAAAGTAAATGAAGCAACATTACGAAAAATAAATATTAATGAAAATAATATAAAAGTATTGGACAAAAAACCAAAAATTATGAAAAAGAATGAAATAAAAAATCATAAAAATAAAAATAAAAATTACTATAGTTGTTTCCCATTTCATAAAAAGCAAAATAATAATAGATGCATAATACAATAATCAATTAATAAAATATAATAAAATAAAATAAATAAAAAAAAATTTAAAAAATAAGTAAAAAAATAAAAAATAAAAAAAAATAAATTAAAAAAAAAATGAAATAAAATAAATAAAAAAAATTTAAAAAATAAGTAAAAAAAATAAAAAATAAAAAAAAATTAAATTAAAAAAAAAATGAAATAAAATAAATAAATACAAATTTAAAAAATAATAAATTAAATTAAAAAAAATAAAATGAAAAAATAAAATAAAATAAAATAAAATAAACTATATTGATAATATTAAAAAATTATTATTAAAAATATTAAAATATTTAATATAATATAAAGAAATTAAGTAATATGTAATACAATATCATATTATATATAAAATAAATCAAAAGTATAAAATATTATTAAAATAATTAAATAAATAAATAAATAAATAAATAAATAAATAAATAAATAAATAAATTGTGTATAATAATTAAAATTTTTTTTTTGAGTGTATGAAAATACTTTGTTCATTCTACAGTAAATAAATGACATTTTTTTTATTATATTATATATATATATGTATATTTTATCACTTTTTTTCCCCAATTTTTTTTTTGTTATTTTTAATTATTACCATTTTCCAAAATATCGTGTAATTTTTACATAATTTTACTTTGTTATATTTAAGTTATTTCTTTTTATTTTATTTTATTTTATTTTCGTTTGTTTATTCGTTTAATGGTTATTATAAAACTTATAGTTTTTTTGTAAGAAAAATGACATTTATTAAAAACAAATTCCCAATGAAGTGGACTGTTTTTCCAGGTCCATGGAGGGTTGATGGAAAAGGAATAACCTATATCAGGTGTACTAATTACAGCTTTCTGTGATTCTGATGATAATCAATGGTTATCCTTTCTAAAGTGGCTTCTAGTACGAAGAGAGAAATCTGGAATACTGGAAGACTGTAGAAAGTGAACTTGACGTTCTATAATGTCTTAAACTGGATATGTAGTAACATTGGAGTTGTATAATTAATAATATCATGTAGTTTCTACATATTATCATTGTAATGAATCTATTGTATTTTTACTCTAGCATTTTTTTTTTGTATATGTTTTTTTTCTATAGTATTATTTATACTCTCATGTAGCTATTGTAAAATGGAAATGTAGGAGATTGATTCACTCCAAAGCTTGTGTTTGAGACATTATTTAGCGGATGGGAATCTTTTTATAGTTTTTCACAACTATTATTTCATTAACATTTAAATTTTATATTATATATGATTATTTTACAGAAATTTTTACATAAAACAGGAATTTATAATTGAAAATCATTAATTAAAAACTAGTCAACACAAAAAGAAAGAAAAACAAACAAGTTTTAGCAAACAATATACACGAAAGAGAAGACAACAGCAATAAATTTTTAATTTTTTTAATTTTTTAATTTTTTACTAATTTTATTTTTTTTTTTTTTATTTTTATATTACATTTATTTTTTATTAATATAGATAAGTTTTTTTATTTTATTATGTTAACTATACGAAGAGGTCTGCGACATTATGGTCCTGACCATGATAAATTTGTTTTAATTTTCATTCATGATCTTGAATCTTGGATTGAAAGTAGACTATGGGAATTTTTAAGCGAAAAGATATCAAATTGTAATGAAGTTGTTCATGGAATCGTTAAAAAACACTATATTAATATGGAAAACTACTTCATCCTAAGAGTTAACTATAATAATTATACGGATTATTTGAAGGTTATTTATTTGATTACTAAGCACTTACCTGTTAAAAGAATAAAATGGAAGATTACTTCAAGGATACGCACATTAAGCAATGTTAATCATAATAGAACCAGGTATTATTCTGAACCCTCAATCCCATCTCTGAAAGCCTCCTGTATGCTAACCCTTTCTCGAATACTAAATATTTCAACCTCTGTATTAGCTGGAACATAAATGGTTGGAATTCTGAAAAACGTGACGGACTTACCAATTTTAATTCAATCTTTAATCCTATTTGTATTTGTCTTCAAGAAGTCGGTAATAGTTCATTCCTTAACTCTTTTTCTAACTCACATCCATTCCTTAATCATTATAGAACAGTACTGAGACGTGCGGACAAAAAAATCCCTGGTATGAGGGGCCTTTATATAGGTGTGTACTCCTCCTGCCAATTCAATAATGATGATTTTGAATATAGATATATACTCTCAGTAAATATATTCTCTTTTTGGGGTGTCAGATGTTCTTTAGGGAACATTTACATCCCTAGCAAAAAACACAAAGACTCTAGAGAAAAAGCGGAAACTGATTTTGCTAATTGGCTCAAGAACCATCAGAATAACCCTTCGGCTATTGTTGGTGATTTCAACATGACTAAGCAACAACTCAAAGATCTTATTCTTAGAATTTCCCCTCAATGGTTTGTTATGGATATGGTTGGTCATCAATTTACTTGGTCTAATGGTGGAAAGAATTCTTGTATTGATTTTATAGTAGTGAACGATAAATTAAGAAATTATCTGAATATTGCTTCTGTATGCTACTCTTTTAATGACATCTCTGACCATTTACCACTTATTCTTTCTTGTAAAAAAATATCTCCTGATGGTTTTGTTACTCCCCCTCGGGATAAACAAATTAAGTGGTCTAATCGAATTTGTAGGGATAAACGTGAAGCAATCTTCTCTCATAATAAATTCACATGTTTACTGGATGAATTTGAACATAATGATAATCTAGACTCTAATACAATGATTAAAAAACTTCTTGACACAGCAAATAAAGTAGGCGATGACATTCAAGCAAGAGTTCCTACAAATTTACAGGGTTCAGCGTTCCATTGTCCTGCTTATATTAAGAAATTATCACATGAAAAACATTTATTTTATAAAAGGATTAAAAATTTTAAACTTAGTAATGATTTGTCTAATCTTCAAGAATTTTGTGATCTCTCAAAAGAATATAGAGTTCTTTCTGATTATATCATTAGTATTAAAAGAAATATTAGGATTATTAGATTTAAAAATTTGATTCATTCCATCGGCGAATGTTTCTTAAAAAATGATGCCCAGCGTGGTTGGTCTGGACTTAAGAAAATCTCTAAACCTTCTTACTCTCCTTCCCAATCACCTGTATACATTAAAGATAAAGAAGGTAATGTTCTAGTATCCCAAGAAGATCAACTCAATCGTTTTGCAGAACACTATGAAGAACTTGCTTCTGATATAACTGGTCACAGTCTTAATGAAAATTATTGGAAAAGAATACTTAATAATTCTTCTACTCCTCAGGAATCATGGGATATTAATCAACCTATTTCCATGTCAGAAATTCATTCAACTTTTCTTTCAATGAAAAATAACAAAGCACCTGGTCCTGATGGTATACCTACAGAATTTTTTAAAGCATTTTTTAATTCTGAGAGTAGTACTTCTTCTCAGGATGACTCTAATCAAGAGGTTACTTATTCCGATTGTGCAAAGTGTCTGTTATTACTTTTTAATAAAATTTGGGATGGTGACTTTCCTAATGAATGGAACTCTGCTTCTATTGTTTCTATTCCTAAAAAAGGGGATCTTTCAGATTGTAATAATTATCGTGGTATTTCACTCATCAATGTAGGTTTAAAAATTCTATCAAAAATTGTCACTAAAAGAATATCGGACTATGCTTTTTCTAATGAAATAATTAGACTAGAACAGTTTGGTTTTAGAAATAAAGAAGAATGTATTAGTTTATTTGTATCCATTCGTGAAATTTGTCAAAGAAGAAAATTTAAGGATAAATTTACCTTTCTTGCCTTTCTTGACCTTAAAAAAGCTTATGATTCAGTTCCAATTTATAATATACTTACTAAACTAAATAATCTTGGTATTCGTGGTAAATGCCTTCAATTCATTACTAATCTATACCTTACCTCGAAAGCTCGTGCAAACTTTAATGGTAAACTTTCAAAAGAATTTCCAATACACCGTGGTGTTCGCCAAGGGTGTCCTCTCTCACCTATTTTATTCAATATATTTATCAATGATATTTTTGATAAATGTAAAAGTTATGGTGTGATTACTGAAAAGAAAAAGTGTTGTGGTGGATTATTTGCTGATGATATTGTATTATTAGCTCCTACAAAATCTTCACTTAAAAACCTTTTGAATATTGCTCATGATTGGGGTATTAAAAATGAAATGACCTTTGGAATCAATAAATGCGCTACACTAGTTGTTAAACCAAAGAATTTTATACCTTCAAGACATTATGAAAATCCTACATTTAGACTTGGTATGAACTATATACCAAGCACTAATCAATATACATATCTTGGTATACCTTTTAATGAATCGTTGGATTTAAAACCTATTATTGCTAAGATGAATAGTAAAATTAATTATACAGTTAACTCTTTCTTTAGATTTTTAACCAATAGGAATGTTCCTTTCTACTTTAAAACTCGTATACTAGTTTCTTTTGTCCTTAGTTCAGTTCTTTATTATGCTCCCTTACTTGGTTCAAATAAAAAGAATACTGAAAAAGCTCAAACTGCTTTTAATCGAGGTTTGTATTGGAGTTTCGGGTTTAAAAATAAAACCTCCAATACTTCAATTTATAATATGTCTAAGGAACTTTCTATACCTCCTATAGCTAGTTTTTGTGCTAAGGCGATGATTCGATGCTTTAAAAAGTGGAAAGATTCTTCTTGTATTATTTCTCATTTAGTCAAAAATATACCTACACTTTCTCACTATTCATGGACGAAAAAAGCACGGAGTTTAGCAGTACACAAGCACAATAATAAACTTCCTGGAGAAATAAGGAAGTTTTACTGGGAAAATATTCATTATTCAAGCATTCCTGCGATCAGATCTACAAAATACAAGAAATTTAAATTTGGTTTTAAAAAATTTATTCATCGTCTATCACTTAAATATTCACAATTTTCTCTTGGATTTTTTTGGATTGGACGAATTAAATGTGGATTCAAATTTGATGTAAAAACGTATGTTAAAAGTAATCTAGTATCAGAAAATTGCCCAACATACTGCCCTTGTTGTGGTGAGAGTAACAGCATACCTAGTTTTACACACTGGATACTTTTATGTCCTAAATTTGAAGAATTTAGGCAACATTTCATTCCCTTTGTTGATGAAATTTTTATTAATTTTTCTCTAATTGTTCATGAGAAATCATTGAACATTCCTGATGATAAAGAGGAAGATTTTGATGATAATATCAATTTTTACGTGCTGTGTCTCCTTCTTGGCGGAAATGCAGTATTTGAAATCTTAAAGATCGGCTCGGGGGAAAGAAGGCGATTTATTAATAATATTTTTCAATCACCTTCGAACGAGTCTTCTTTCCCGATTTCATATTTTGTGGGGCTTGCGGAATTCCTTACTAACGTTATGCCTATTGTGATTGGTGATTTTTACACCATGATCGATTTGTATAGTGTTAGACCTACCGTTGTCAAGAGCGTCGACGTCGTAACGATAAGGCAAAGAAGAAATTCTGATACAGATTCGAATGATAATTTTCATCCACATGGAGTTATCTTCGATGAATGGGAAGAGTTAGAGGCCATTTCGTCCTCGAATCTCATAACGTAGTTTTTTAATATTAATATAAAAAAAAATTTCATGTACTTAAACTTCATGTATTTTTTAAAAAAATATTATTAAATAAAGTTTATTCCTAGTCTAAAAAAAAAAAAAAAAAAAAAAAAAAAATTAAAAAAAAATTAAAAACAAATTTTCGTTATATTTTTTTTGCTTAATTAAATTTTATATAATATTTTAATTTATATTACCCCAAGTAGGGGTGTTCTCGATTTATGTATAATAAATCGCCTGTAAGGGGAATTACCTTTTTTCTTATAAAGTAGATCCACAGTACTGGTACAAAATAATAGTAAAGTTTTATTTTCTGTTAATTAATAACATTATGGGCAATGGTAATGTTATTGGTAAAATTTTTTCTGGTGATTATTCACTGCGGAATGTAATGGTGCATTCTTAGAACATTGTTAAGTAAGTTATACTAAATAATAAGTAATACATTTTCATTATATTTCTATTATCATGTAGTATTACTATTCTCATGTAAGAATCTATTATTATTCAATTGTATTTCAACTATATATTTCATGTATCCCGTTGTAAGAGATTGATTCACTCTAAATCTTGTAGTAATTTATTTAACTCTTTACTAATTTTGTGCCATTATATTTCTTCAATTCAATTTTAGTCATTAAATACTTTATAATATTCAAATTAAATAATCTACTGAAAAAAGTGTTAAATCAAATTATTTTTCAATCATTCAATAAACTATTAATTATTGAAATTCTTTACTCCAAAAAGATATAAAATCATTACAATTCTCATTATACTTAAGATTTTGTAATAAAAACTGACTTTTATTTTTTATTTTTTTAGTATATTATTTTTTAGTTTTTTATTACTATTATGAAAATCCAATATATAAAAAATAAAAATTTCATTCTAAGAGGTTCAAAGTGCCACGGTATTCCAATGGAGAATACGAAACTACTCTTTATGCGCGGAATTCGATCTTGGTCAGAAATCAAAATGAGAAGACATTTAAAGAAAACTCTGAAAGAATTATATATTAAGGTTTTATCAGTTAAACGTATTTCTAATTTTAACGATGTGTTCTTTAAAATTAAAATAGTGGATAATGAAGAAGAAATAACATCTATTACTGAATATATAATTAATAGTTTAAAACGTGCTTTAATTAATGATATTAATTGTAGCAAAAGGAATCATAAATATAGTTTTTCTTCTCTCTCAAAAAGGAAACATTTTTCCTTATCAGAAAAAGTTAATTCATAATATAATATCAACTTATTCACTTCTTTAATCTCAAATACAAGTTCAAGTCCAAATTCAAATTCAAGTTCAAATTCAAATTCAAGTTCAAATACAGATTCAAGTTCAAATTCATATAACAAGTTCAACTTCAACTTCAAGTTCAAATTTAAATACTAGTTCAATCAATTATAATAATTCCAATCATATTAAAAACACTCAAATTAATAATAATACAGTTAAAGAATTTCCTCTATGTGTCAGTTGGAATACTAATAGATGGAACTTTGATAAAAAAGACAGTGTTGAATTCTTTATTTCAATGTATAAACCACTTTTCTTATTCTTTCAAGAAACAGGAAATGGTTCAAGTTCTAATAGTAAATATCCATGTCGAGTATCATTAAAAAACTATAAGCATTCTTCAAAAAAGTTAAAAATGAAATTCCCTGTAAAAGAGGACTTTACATAGGGTTTTATAATTCTTGTCAAGCCTCTCTTGAAAATAACACTTATGAGTATATTATTTATTTGTATACTTATAATTTTTGGAACTTCACTAAACGTTCTATTGGTAATGTGTACATTCCTCATAGTGGAAATAGCCTTCATGTTAGAGTTGCTAGAATTGAAATTTTGTCTTGGTTAAATAGTCACTCTTCTCACCCTTTAACGTTGGTTGGTGATTTTGATTTACCTACTGAAAAATTAGGTAATTTGCTCTCCAAATTTAGTAATTGGAAAATTCTTCCCTTATGAGGCTCCTCAATTTCATGGAGTAGAGGTAATAAATTATCTGATATAGATCATGCGAATGTCAATGATCATATGTTAGATTTACTTTCATATGGTACTTTTATTGACTTTCCCTCCTATTTCGGATCGTAAGCCTTCATTAACAAAAGGTAAATGCTTTTCGTTAGATAATTCAGATAATTCTTTCTCTCTACCCAAAAAGACAATTAAATGGGATAGATTAAAATGTATAAATGAAAAAGAATCAATAACTATTTTAGTGTATTAGAGGATGTGATTCCAGATCCTGATATTAGTATTGATAATGTTTCTAAGAAATTTATATTTATATAAACTTTATTCAATATTGCCAGAGAAATTAATATCACGTCAATGTCAGAGGTAAGAAAATCTTTTTATCATATGTCACAGAAAATATTTAATTTGCAAAAACTCAAAATGAAATTATATATAAGCCATTAAAAGAAGAGATTCAAATTATAATTTAGATGAATTTGAAGAATTAATTGAAAAATAAAAGAGAATGTGCAAAATTATTTATCATATGTGTAATATTTATAGGAAAGCTGAATACCAACATTGGATCAATACAGGATATGAATATATGAAATTTCAAAATCCAAAGAAAATTTGGAAATGGCTTAAAACAACAGCAAAAGTAGATAAATTTAAAAATATGTCAAATTCTGTTAAAAAAATTAAGAAACACAAAAATTTAAAAATATAAATCTATTTGTATTTTATAATAATGGTTTTTATATATTTTATTAATGCAGACTTATAAACTTTTATTAAGTAAAGATATAAAGTAAGAATTAGAATTATAAAAATTAAGGATTCATAACTCACTTTTATATTTTTTGTAGATTCATCTATTGGTTATTCTTGATATTAAGAAAAGATTAAAAATACGTATATTTAAATCTTTACTATTTTTAACAGTCCTCCAAAAATCTAGCTTCAAAAAAAAAAAAACTTTGCTATAAAGGATGAAAAAAAAAAAAAAAGAAGATAGATTTTAATATGATTTATTTAATTTTCGTAAGGCATTTCTAAAATTATTCATTGAGATATTATTTAGGTATTTTGTGAAGCCATCTGCTAAATTATCTTTGGATTTAATATAGTTTAATTTTATTATTTTCTTACTAACTAAATCTCTAATATGGTGAAATCATATGTCAATATGTTTCGATTTTGGATTTATGGATTGGTTTTCACTATTATTGCTTTTTTGTCTACAAAAATTGTCATGCTGTTAATATCTATGTTTAGTTCATTTAAGAAATTTTTGTACCAAAGAGAATGTTTTGCACATTTACTCAAACTATAGTATTCTGCTTCCGCGGTCGAAGTAGAAACACAGTGTAATAGTTTAGAATATCGACTTATTGGAGTATTTCTTAAAAGTATAAGAAATCCAGATATTGATTTTCTTGTATTTTTATCTCCAGCATAGTCTTCATCCACAAAAATTTTTTAAATCTATTCCTTTTTGTATCCCAATTCCGTAGTTCTTTGTATATTTAATATATCTAAAAATTTTCAAAACATTGACCCAGTCTTCTAGTTGGATTTTATTAAAACACAAAAATGGAAAATAATTTTAATGTATAACAAAATATTTTATTATAGTAGTATTTTATTATATTTTAGTTATGTTCATCATGAATATTATTTATTCAGTAAAATATTTACATCCTTTTATACTTTTCTTTATTATAAAATATTATTAACATATTCATTATAACTATTTATTTAATATAAATAATGTCATGTGTATATTAAAATATCTATTTCTTTATTTTAACATTCTCCCTCAAATATAACTTCTTAAAGTTATATTTGCAAATTTAGTTTTAATAAATTTTTAAATCTTCTTGTTTAGTTAATAAGGAATTTCTGAATTTGTCTATTAGAGTGTTATTTAGGTATTTCGTAAATCCATCTACTAAATTGTGTTCCGATTTCACATATCTTAATTTTCTTAATTTAATTTTGTTATCCTTTATTAGTTCTCTTATGTAGTGGTATCTTTTATCATTAGTATGTTTAGTCTTAGGATTAATTGATTGATTTTTACTATTGTAAATTGTCGCTTTATTATCTACATTTATCGTAATATTTTCAATATTATAATTTAAATACCACATACAATGTTTACTAACACTCACTTAAACTATAGTATTCGGATTCCGTTGTAGAGGTAGAAATGCATCGTTGGAGTTTTGAACACCAACTTGTAGGTGTATTCCCTATACTAAGGATATAACCAGTCGTTGACCTTCTTGTTTTCGTCACTGCCAAAGTCTGAGTCAACATAAGCTTCTATGTCCCATTTCCTTGTGTAATTCAGTCCATAAGTGATTTTACCTTTCAAGTACCTCATTATCCTCAGAATATTTTCCCAATCCTCCATGTTTGGATTAATTGATTTTCTAACAGCCTTGCTCACAGGGAAAATTATATCTGGGCGGGTACAAATGGCCAAGTAAAGTAGGTTTCCTATTGCACTTCTGTATAATGTTTCATTACATTTGATACTTCTAAGATTTTTATTTTCTATTGATTTCATATTTTTAATTGGATATTCATTTTTTATATTAAATTTTTCTATAATTTCTAAAATATATCTTTTTTGATTCAAAAAATATCCATTAGTATGTTTTTATAAATTTAATACCAATAATGAAATCTACACTACTTATATTTCTTTTATTTTAAATTTATTTTTTATTTGTTTTTAACTTATATAATTTCACCTTTATTTCCTGCAATTAAAATGTCATCAATATAAATTCCAAGTATGCATATAACAGATTTCCTCTTACTTTCTTTCACATATAGGCATGGTTCGCTAAAAAATATTCTAAATCCAATTTTAATAAGATAATTGTTTAGTTCGTTATTCCACTCTATGCCATTTTGTTTCAATCTGTATATTGCTTTATGTAGTTTTAAATAATTTTTATTGAAATCAGGATGTCCTTCTGGAATTTCATATATATTTCTTCTTTTAACCTTGCATTGAGGTATACTGCATTGATGTCAATTTGTTCAATATTAAAATTATTTTTGGTGGCAATTGCTGTTAATATTCTTATGGAATCGTGCTTTAATTTTGGTGCAAAGGGGTCATGGTAATCTATTCCATGCTTCTGAGTATATCCTTTTGCCACTAGTCTTGCTTTTCTTTTTACTATTTTACCTTCTACATTTTTTTTATATTTAAAGATCCATCGACATGAAATTAAGTTTGCACCTTCTGGAATATTTTTGACAGTTTTGAATACTTCTAAACTTTTATATTATTTAATTCTTCTTTTACAGCATCAATCCATTCCTTTTTATCTGGAAGGTTAAAAATTTCTTTATAAGTTGTTGGTTCAATAATATATCTTTTTGGTCTTTTATTTGAAATAATATTATTATTGATATTTATTTTTGTTTTCGTATTTGTATATATATATTTTTTGTTATTTTTATTATCGTTTGAATTATCTTGGTTGTTATTTATTTTATAATTGTTATTGTTGATACTGTTATAGTTTTTAATATAATCATTGATATTATAATTATTATTGTTCAAATGATTAATTTGTCTATTATTTGTTATGTTCTTCATAGTGCTGTTTGACATGTTAATGTCATTATTTATTATATTATTATTGTTAATATTGTTAATATTGTTACTAGTATCAAGATTAATATTTTTATTTATATTTTCACTATTGTTATTATTAATATAATTTCCAGTATTATTTTCAATTAAATTTTTGTTGATTTCTTTAGAGAAATATACATTTTTAATGATAAATTCATGATTATTGATAAATCCTCTGAAATTTCCAATTTGCTTTGAAAGTATTGATTTACCATTGGCATGTTGTATGTATTCATTATAATTTTTTATATCTGATAATATGTTGATATTATTGGTGATATTAATTGATGCTCCAGAGTCAAGGATCCAGTAAGATATTGAATTGTGTTTTGATGAATTACTAATTGTATTTATTATTGGCTTTGATATATAATTTATTTCATTTGGATTATCTGAATTATAATCGTTGGAGAAATAATCAGCATAATTTGTGTTATAATTAGAATTGTTTTTGTCGATATTCGTAAAATTAATATTTTTTTTTATTACTTTATTATTTAATTTTCTTTTATTTATTTAAATTTATTGTTATAATTTGATTTTTTAAATTTATTGTTATTGTTATTATTATTTCTAAAAAGATATTCATTATAGTAATGACCCATTTTTCTACAATAATTGTATCTGCCATTTTTCCTTTTTTATTATATTTTAAAATATTTTTTATATTATTTTGATTTTTTTTGATGTTTTTATTTTTATTTTTGTTAATATTGAATACTATATTATTTTGGTTTGAGGAAATAATTGATAATTTAATGTTGGATAAATTTATTTCTGTAATGACTCTTTCAAAATATTTGCTGCAGTCATTCCATGTTAAAAACTCATTTTTAAATTAATGAATGCAACTTATATTTTGTGTTCCTTATTAAAACACAAAAATGGTAATAAAACATAAGTTAAGATTATAAAGGGACATTTGTTAATAAATTTATTATGACATAAATTATTAGAATATTTCTTATAAAAAAAGGATCTATCTTAATATTTATGTAAAAGTATTTATTTTATTCATTTTTATGATTATATTAAAGTTAATGTGATTGGGTAAGTTATATAAAAATTATAATTAATTCAATTACTATTTCTATCTTCTAACAATTTGATTTATAATTCAGGGTTTATGTTGCTTTATATACCATGTCATGTTGTTAATTTTCAATGGTAATACCATGTATTATTTTAAAATATGAATAGTTAATTTTTTTTATATCCTCTTTGGATATAATAGGTTAAATTATAATATTATAATATTATAATGTTTAACTTAGCTTTCTTCAAACTCAGTCAGTAAGCCTGAAACTCTCAATCTTTTAAAAAGGAAAATTTTATTTATTATATTTCTTTATTACATACGAAGGTGGTTTTTATTTTTCTTAAGATTATCAATTATTTTACACATGTAAATATTATTTAATATAAATTTATTCATTATAATTAGTTAATATATATTGAATATAAAAATGGGTTTCTTATTTTTACCTTCTAACAATAATTAATATATAATATTAATTTTATTGTTAAATTAATATTTATGTTTAATTTTTATTTAATAATCAATTTACTAAATTTTATAAATAATATATAATATTAATTTTATTGTTATATTAATAATTATGTTTAACTTTTATTTAATAATCATATTTAAGTTTTATTATTATTTTAATGTAAAATTAAATAATTAATAAATAAATACAAGTTTTATTATAAAAGATATTTTATTTTCTTTAAAAATATTTTTATTTTAAGTGTTAGCAATTTTAACATCTATTAATAATTTTGAAATACCTAGTTGGCACTTCCAACACTGTATTGGATTAAGCTAATTAGTAAGGTATTTCATTTTATTTTCTTTTATAGTTGCCATCATTATAAACTTTAACTTTATTTATTTATAATTTATTAATTATATTAATATTTATTTTTATAGAAAAACACACAATTAAATATATCTATATATTATTTGTCCAAATTAGAACATAATAATTTTTTTTAAGTAGTAATGTGAAATAAAAAGTAATTATTCAAAGTAAAGAATATATAAATAAATTCAGAAAAAAAAGTTGATATGATCATCATTATTTAAATCTAAAATTATAAAACAATGACAAAACAAACAAACAAAAAAAACACACAAAAAAAAAAGCAAACATTATCACCAACATTTAAATCTAAAATAATAAAACAAAGAGAAAAGTTAATCTTCTTTAAAATAGGATAGGTATAGTATAGTATAGTGTAGTTATTCACTAAAAAAAAAAAAAAAAACACTCTACCCTGAAAATACAAAAAAAAAAAAAAAAAAAAAAAAAAAAAAAAAAAAAAAAAAAGATTCTCATGAAACGAATGACTCTCTTTTTTTTCCCTATCTATATATATTTCTGTTGAGTGAAACTATAGACTGTTAATATTTTTTTGTTTGTTTGAACTATAGATAATAAGACTACTAATAGTATGTAATTTTCCCTAAACCATACTGGTATGACGTATATGCGCTCTCTTGGTAACTGAAATTGAAGGGATTTGTTACTACTTACTAAATTGATCAAAAAGAAAATTAACTCTAAAAGAGAGCTACTAAAATAATAGGTATTACCCCTTTTAGCAAGAAGGATAACAACGCCAGCCTCCCTCTCCTCAATAATTAACGGAACGGTAGAAAAATCACCTGTGTGAACTATTTTTAAGATCGTTTCTTCCTCCCTCTTAAATATCTCTCTCTTCTCTCTCTTTCTCTCTCTCCCACATTTCCTCAGTATAGAATGATAGCTCCTCTAACCTTGAAATTCCACCTCCACCAAAAAGAAGGAATTAAAATATAAATATATTTAATATACTTATTGGTAAAATATTTCATGTTCTTAACTAAACTATTAGTATAATTAGTATATGATAGGTAATAAAGGAAAGAATCCTTACTTTATCACAGAATATTATATAAAAAAAAAAGGTAATAGATGAGACTGATAAAGATTCGCATTATCTATATAATGGAAAAAAAAAATGAATATTTGAATATTCTCCAATAGCAGCAGCATAGACAGACTTTCGATCAATGATCAAAAAAAACTTGATAACGCACTATTTCTGTTGATAGCAATAGTAGCCGTTGTATATGATGAAACTAGATCTTAATCTTAAAATCCAGTTATAACATAAATTAAATTTTGAAGTTGGGAAATTCAAAAAAGCTGAGCTTGAATAAAATTTTTTTTTTTTTTTGGTTTGATTTAATAAACAAATTTGTATTTATCATCATTCGTACCTTTAATTCCTTGACGTTTAACCATTATTTGACCAATAGAATTCAAATGACATCCTTAACTATTTCTTAATATTTTCATTTCTAATCATTCTTTATATATAGAGAGAAAAAAGACGTGTTTTTTTTTTTTTTTATCCAAGAAAAATCAAACATCTTAGGAATATATCATCTATTAAATCCTTTATATCATCATGTGACATCTTTTAGGAATATTCTCTATTAGATTCTTTATAGTACATTTAGAATTTATTTCCTCTTTATTTAAAAAAAAAAATCTTTTCTTCTTCATTAAAAAAAAAAATCTTTTCATTTGATTTGATTTAATTAAAAGTGAAGTACAAAATCCGGGCAATAGAAAAAAAAAAATGAAATCACGTAACAAAGCCTAAGAATTAGCAGTCGAGCTTCTTTTTTTTAATATAATCTAGGAAGTAAAAGATTAAACTTTTTAATTATTTCCATCGATCCTTTTTTTTTAAAAAAAAAAAAAAAAAAAAAAAAAAAAAAAAAAAAAAAAAAAAAACGGGTCGCTCTTGAATACTCCTCGTGGCTTTTGGAATAAGTTATTGATGATGACCTAAACAGTAAGGTCCTATAGTTGTTGTTAAATATACTATAAAAATAAAATTAATTCTTTTTAATATATAAAAATAATTCCATACATTTAAACTTTAACCATTTGAGAAGAAAGAAGAAAGAAGAATAATAAAGAAAAACTTCATAGTTTAAACGCATCAAATTAATTTAAACAACATCAATACCATTTTATTTTTATATTTATTTTTATTTTTTATTTTTATTTGTATTTTTTATTTTTTATTTTATATTTCTATTTTATATTTTTATTTTTATTTATTTTATTTTTATTTCTTTTTACATTTATTATTTTGTTTATTTATTTTTTTCCATTCTTAATTTTTATTTATTTTACTTTGTAAAAGATTTTTTTTTTTCAACATTGTACTTTATATTAAAACTATTACCTATTATGATGATATTATTATTGTTGATGATGTTTGATGATATTATGTTGATGATTGGTTTTTTTAAAACAACGGTTGATAATTGATGCAAGGATCATATCCGGAAAAAAAAAAAAAAAAAAAAAAAAAAAAAAAAAAAAAAGAAAGATTTTATTATATTATATCACTATTTTTTTTTGTATAATATATAAAAAATAGATAGATTTAATTAATTTATTTCTTTCTAATTTTTCTTTTATTTGTATTACTTAATTTAATTTTTTTTTAATAAATTTAGAAAGATAATTAATATAGAAAGATAAATATATATATGTATATATAATATATATTTATCTTTATTACTTTATTTTATTTTATATTATTGTATTTTAATTTATTTTATTTAGGTTTAAATTTAAGCACTGTCCTTAACGGCATTTCTTTCTTCGATTTCCTTGTTGATCTTTTCAATCTTTTCATCAGTTAAACTGTATCTGGAAATAATAATCATACAAACAATAGCAAGAATAGCTGGAATGACACAGACAGTCCAACGAATGGCTTCTTGAGCAGAGGCCTTTTGCTTGTAAAGATCGTTCATTAAGTAGTTGTTAGAGGTGTTACTAATGTTTTGCATAACGAATGAAACAATGAAGAAGAGGGAGACGACAACAAGTGGTGGGTTACGAGCGAATTCAGTCCAGAAATCACTAACCTTGACGGAATTGGTTTGACCCTCTTCCATGACAACACGTTCCTTGGTTTGAGTGAAACAGAAGATAAGAATGATGAAACCGATGACAAAGTAAATAGATAAAGTAGTGAACCAAGCCATTGGATCCTTTGGTAAAGTACTTTCTCCAGCTGGTGGTGAAACGTATCCGGAAGCTTGAATAATCCAACCTGGAATAGCACCACCTAAAGCAAAACCGGCCTTGAAGAATAAACCAGTAATAGCGTTAACAATAGCGGAAATTCTACGACCAGTCTTCCATTCACCGTAGGAAATAACTTCTGGAACAAGAGCCCATTGGTAACCGGTAGCAACACAAACACCAGTGGATTTAATTAAATTACCAATACGGTACCACCAGTCATTAGCATTCATTCTACTAGCAACGTATAAGATAGCATTACCAGCGACGGCAACAGTTAAGAAGACGTAGAACATGTTCTTCTTACCAATTAAATTCTTAATAGCTGGCATGAATGGAACAATACAGAGATTTGGAATGTTACCAAATAAGTTGAAAAGAATCATATCCCATGGAATTGGGGTACCACCAACAATGGCAATGAAAAGGAAAAGTAAGGTGTATACGAAGAAGCAACCAATGTTAGCACACCACATACGAAGAGAAGTAAGCATGGTAATTTCATCATTATCTCTAGTTAAGGAAGAGTTAATAGCACCATATGGAACGTTAACTAAAGTGTAAGATAAAGATAATAAGATGTAGGTAATGTAGATGTATGGAACAGATGGAGCAAATTTATTCCAGAAGGTAAGAGCAGAGAAAACGGTTAAAGGAATACCACCAATAATTAAGTAGGAACGGTATTTACCCCAACGTGGGTGATGCTTATCAATGAAAGCACCAACAATTGGATCCCAAACCATATCAACAAAACGAACAATTAACATCAAAGTAGATGCAATACCAGCAGCTTTACTTCTATCACCACCTAAAATATAAACATCGGTACAGAAGAACATAAGTTGAGAGGCAACGGTTTGATAAATTAAATTTTGGGCTAAATCACCAGAAGCGAAACCGAATCTTTGAACCCAAGAAAGTTTGTAGAAACCTTTGGCTTCTAAATCTCTCTTATCAACTTCAGACATGGCTATTTACTTTTTTTTTTTTAACTTAAATTAAACTTAAATATCTATGAATATTTTATTTTATTCAATTTTTTTTTTTTTTAATTTCTTCAATAAGTAATAAATTTACTTATTTTTGTTTTTTTGGAAAAAATAAGAAATTGAAGTTAATTTTTCTCATTTTTATATGTTCTGAGTTTAATATAAAATTTAAGGTTTTGTTACAATATATTATTGAGAATATTATTAATTTAATTTATTAACACTTTTTAATCATGAAAATTTTAATAATAAACATTTTTAATAATTAAATTAAAATAATAGAAATAATAAAAATAATAAAGAAAATATTAAAATTTTAATAAAATAAAAATAAAATAAAATAGTAAAATGTTACACAATTCATTTATTAGTAGGACACAATAATATTAAATATCTTTTTAATAATTTAAAATATGAATATCAGCGAATATTAATATTTATGAATATAATAGATAATAACAATGAATAGTTAAATAATTACTATGAACATATAAATAATTACTACGAATATTTAAATAATTACCATGAATATTTAAATAATTACCATGAATAGTTAAATAATTACTATGAATATATATATTTATTTTATTTTATTTTATTTTATTTTATTTTATTTTATTTTATTTTATTTTATTTTATTTTATTTTATTTTATTTTATTTTATTTTATTTTATTTTATTTTATTTTATTTTATTTTATTTTATTTTATTTTATTTTATTTTATTTTATTTTATTTTATTTTATTTTATTTTATTTTATTTTATTTTATTTTATTTTATTTTATTTTATTTTATTTTATTTTATTTTATTTTATTTTATTTTATTTTATTTTATTTATAATAAAAAATAAATTAGCATTTTTTTTGTCATTATTTTTTCTGCTTTATCTTTTTATTATTGATATTATTCATTCTTATTAAAAAAAAAAAAAAAAAAATAGTATTAGTATAATCATGATCTATATCCAATTCTTTTCCTTTCTTTCCTTTATTTTTCTTTTACAAGAAAAAAAAAATTTACTAATAATAATTAATAATAGACATTGACTTCTAAATAAAAAAGAACATAAATTATTACGATTACTATTAACTCATTAACTTTTAATAATGATAAAAAGTCTTTTCTATTCTTTTTTTTTTTTTTTTTTTTTTTTTTTTTTTGTTATTATTATTACTTTTGTTCTATATTAAAAAATATTTTTATATTTATTTATTTTTTATTTATTTATTATTTATTTATTTATTTTTTATTTATTTATTTATTTATTTATTTATTTATTAATTGATTGATTGATTGATTTAATTATTTAATTAATGAATTTATTTTTTTTTAAATAGTTTAAAGAATAAAAAAAAAATTGATTATCCTTACTATTTTCACAATTCATTCATAAAAATGTTAAATGTAAATATAAATGAAAATTAATTAATCCTATTATAGAATATTTTAAATTTAATACGAATATAGGAAAATGGCGTATTAAATAGTATTTTTAAAATAAATAGTTATAATTAAATATATCATTTAATAATAATAGAGATACGCCACTTTTAAATACAATACTCATAAATACATCTACATTTATTCATTTATTTAACAATTTTTTTTTACAAGCCAATCTTCTATTTATTTTTAAATTAATGAATGCAATTTATATTTTGTGTTCTTTTTCAATAATAAGCAATTTGTTATAATTATTTGTTTAATATACCATTAATACAAATTATTTATTTATTTAATAATATATCATAAAGTTTATTGATTATTATATATTATAATTGATTATTATATATTATAATTGATTATTATATATGTTCATTGATCATTATACATTAGAATTGATTATTTTACAAATCAATATAAAAAATATATTGTGTAAATCAATTTTTCTTTTTATTATATAATATTATTATATAATATATATATTATGTATATTCCCTCTTTTTTATTTTTTTATTTTTTTAATTATTTTCTATTAATTAAATTAAATAGAATATATTCATCTTTTATATTCATTTATATGTAATTTTTTTGTATAATTTTTTATTAATAAATTCATATAATAAATTCAATAATACATTATAATATATTCATTTAAATTCAATTATTTATAAATTTAACTCGATTGATTTTAATAATTTTTATATCCCCCAATTTATTTTATATTTATTTAAATAATAAATAATAATAAATAGAATATTTATTAAAAAATAATAAATAATAAATAATAAATAATAATAATAATTGTATAATTGAATAATAAATAATAAATAATTGAATAATAAATAATAAATAATTAAATAATAATGATATGAAATGAAAATAGAAACCTTAATTATTAATAAATTATTTTATTAATAATTACATAAAAATAAATTAATAAACATTAATTAATCATATGATTATTTATCATATGATTTATAAAATGATCTAAAAAATAACATGATATAAGATAAATTTATGTAACATCATAAATTCTATAAAATACATAAAACTAATGTAAACATAAATTTTATGTTATGAAAACATGTAAATTATTTGTATATTTTATTTCATTATATTTTATTATATTTTATTTTATTATATTTTTATTATATTTTTATTATATTTTTATATATTATAAATATTATAAATATTTTATTATTTATATTATTTATATTATACTTTTTATATATTTAACTAAATAATTAATTTTTACTATTTTAAAATAGTTTATAATTAAAGAAAATTATAAAAAGAACACTTTTTCTTTATGTCAATTCTTTGCAATTTAAAGTAGTTAAAATTATAATAGTGAATTTGCCAAATCAAATATATTTTTATTGATAAAATTAGTTTAGTAATATTAAAATATGAATTTATAAAATTTATTATTTAATTAAATAAATTTAATTAAATAATAAAAATTACAAGATAAATAATTTTAATAAATGGATAAAAAAACTATATTTATATTAATAAAATACATAAATAAATATAACTTCTCCCAGTAAGAGAACTTGAACCAAGGCATACTTTATCAATAAATAATAAATAATATTAAATAATAAATAATATTAAATAATAAAAAGATGATAAAAAGATGATAAATTCTTCAGGTTCTGTTATCTCATAAGTTATTATTTTATTTATTAGTAAAATTTATTTATTCAATTATTTATTTAAATTATTTAATTAAATACAAAATTTTAAAAGTTCATATTATATTATTAAACTACTTTTATAAAAATAAATATATTCGATTATGGCAATAACATTACTGATACAATTGAAATTGCGGATAATAAATATAAAGAAAAAGTATTCCTTATATATAATACTCTTTAATTATAGACTACTTTAAAATAATAAGAATTCATTATTTAGTTAAATATTATAAAAAGTAAAAGTAATAAAATCTTTACAATAATTAATTGTAAATTATATCATATAAAAATATAATAAAATAATTAAAATAAAATAAAATCTTTTTAAATACGTAAAAATATGTAAATAATATGTAAATATGTAAAAATATGTAAATAATATATAAATTAATAAATATGTTTTATTAATTATTTTGAAACTTTAATAAAAAGATTTTAATATTTAATAAATATTAATTAATTTATTTAATAAAAGAAGTATTTATACATAATCCATTAAAAAAAAAAAAAAAAAAAAAAAAGTTATATTATTTTAAATGAAAAAAAGAAATATTAAAATATTAAAATATTAGCTATTTAATAATTTTTATATATCGTGTTTTTCAAAAAAAATAAATAAGATTTACATTTATTTAAAGTTTTATATTCGATACATCTATATACCTTTGATTTATTCTTTTTAATATATAAATAATTATATTTATATTTTTTATTAATTATTTGCTCTTTTCCTCTATTAGTTTCACTAATATTTATTTATAGTTCTTCCATTTTGTTAAATATTTTTAGTTAGTTTTCAATTTTTCAATAATACAATAGTATTAAATATATTTAATTATATAATTTTAAATAAAATTTAGCTTATTTTTTATTTTATATTGATTTTTTTAAATATATAGTTATATGAAAATCCTTTTTAAAATTATTTCATTTTTTTAATATTTAATATTTAGATATTTAAAAGTTTTATTTCTCGAATAACAAATAATTAATACTTATTATTATTAAATTTTTATTATTATAATTATTATTTTTATTCATTGATTCAATAATTTATGAAAAGAAAACTTATATTCTAAAATTATTAGTTATTTTTTTTTATCCAATAAGTTAAAAAATAAAAAAAATATATCTATTTAATTATTTTTAAATTTTTTATTTATTAATATATTATAATAAATTTATTATTTATTTATTTTATTATTTATTTATTAAAATTTTGAGAAATGCATTTCAAAAATGCACTACTCCCTTTTTTTTTTTATTATATTTTTATATATTTTTATATGTTATAATTACATATTTTTACATATTTGCATAACAAATTTATGTAATAAATTTTACTCTTACATTAATTTTATGTGTTTTATGAAATTTAGAATACACAAATCTATTTTATATCATGTTATTTTTAGAACAGTTTATAAATCATATGATAATTAATCAAGTGATAATTTAATACTTATTAATTTATTTTTATGTAACTATTAATAAAATAATTTATTAATTTATTTTTATGTAACTATTAATAAAATAATTTATTAATAATTAAAGTTTTTATTTTTATTTTATATAAAAAAGTATTTATTAATAAATAGTAAATAATTAAATAATTGAATAATAAATAAATAATAATACATAATAAATAATAAATAAATAATACATAATTAATAATAAATACTATATAATAAATAAATAAATAATAATGAATAAATAAATAATATATAATTGAATAATAAATAATATATAATTGAATAATAAATAATATATAATTGAATAATGAATAATATATAATTGAATAATAAATAATTGAATAATAAATAATTAAATAATTTCTATATGAATATGGATATATTTAATATATATTTATATATTTATGTAATGAATATGGACATGATTAAAATTTATATAGAAATAATGGATGAATTTAATATTTATTATCATTCTACCATTATAATAGTCACTATTTATTATCATTCTACCATTATAATAGTCACTATTTATTATTATTCTACCATTACAATAGCTACTATTGATATATGAACAGATTTATTATAAAGTATTTAATATTATTATTAATTTTTTAGTTTTCGTTTTTTTTTTTTTTTTTGTAAAAAATTAATTTATTATTTATTTATTTATTTATTTAAAGTAACCCTTATTTTTTTTGTCTATATTTAATAAATAAATAAAAAAAAATAAATACAATAAAAACTTTTTTTTATTTTCAATCAATTGTATTTCATGTGAAGTAAAAACTTTCATTAAATTAATAAAATAAATATAGTATTAAAATATGAAAAGACATGTGATGAAAATATTTTTATGTAAAAGCATAAAATTATGTTATAGCGTCATTTTAGTTGAACGAACAAAAAAAATTTATTAATAATTTTTTTATGTATAAAAAAATATATATATATAAATAAATTTTTAAATATAAAAATATATATATATTTATATAAATATTTTTTATAGTTTATTTTCTCTTTTTTCTATATTGGCTGTTAGTCTCTGGGCAAGCATACATAAGGCTCCTAATTCGGTGGGGTTCTTTGACCATTTCCAAGGTTTTTCCTTATACGAGGTTTTTACAGAGTAGGATGGTTAGGGTTACAGATTATTAAGTATTTCCCCCTACTTTGGGCTTGAGAAAGTAACACAAATATTGCCATTTAAATAATATTCATGAGGGAATTCCTTACCCATATAGGTGCATAGAACATGTAGATAAATTTAAAAAAAAAAAAAAAAAAAAAAAAAAATCAATCTTTCGAACTAATATGTAATTAATCACCAATCTAAGAACTCATTTTATTGGATTAGGTTATAATGAACTCACTTCAAAGGGTTAAGTTAGGAATTGAAGAGCTTATTTTGAGAAAAAAAAAAAAGTTTACTAAAAAATTCTTATAATTTTCAGCTGCAATCATATGAAAGTACGAACACCAATAATGCAATGCTAAACACTCAGTAAGGCCGTCCTGTAGGAGCAATATCCACCTGTAGAAGTGTTGTAACTACCACAAATATTCCCAAGAGGAACTAAAGGACAATATGACAATATACGTCGGAAGTAATTATTAAATATATTAAATATATTAAATTGTTAATTTCTTCTAAATATATATAATAAGAATATTATTATTATATGTTAATTTCTTTTAAATATATATAAAAAGAATATTATTATTATATGTTAATTTCTTTTAAATATACATAAAAAGAATATTATTATTATATGTTAATTTCTTCTAAATATATATAAGAATATCATTATTATATATAACTTAAGTATTTTTATTTATTTTAAAGTTTATATTAAAAATACATAATTTTTCTATATATTATAATACAATGAAATTAGACGTAGTTATTTTAATTATAATAAAATATATATAGTTATTTTATTTATTATATTAATATTTATAATATTACTATATTCTTATATATTATTATTAAATATATTTATATTATTCAGTTATAATTTTTATATGTAAATAATCCTAAATAAAATTATTCTTCATATTTTTATTTAATATTGAGAAGTTAACTTGGTTATAATTTTTAGGAAATGATATTAGTATTAATAAAATATATAATTATACTATTAAAAATATATAGCACATAAAAGTCCTTTGCATATCAACACTCAAGGCACGTTACTTTTATCATGCTTTTATCGGGAGTATTGCATTTCGACATAATTTATGTTTGATCATTTATTCATGTATTACAATGTGGCTTGTAAAAATAAATGAATAGGAATATTTAATAATAAAATAAAATGGAAAGGTTTTATTATTAAAATATTTAATAATAAAATATAATAATAAAATAAAATTAAAAAAAAATAAAAATAAAATAAAATTTTTAACAGAAAACTTATTTATTCTTTTATTTATTCTTTTTTTTGTTTTTATTTTATTTTTTTAATGCTAAAATACGATAAATAAAAATATACATTGAAAAAAGTGGCATATTACATATATTATACACATTGTACAAATATTTATGATGATTATACATAAATTATGTCGAAATGCTTCACATTCGCTTTTATCATCATTTAAATTTGTTTCACGTGTTTATTAATAAATTTATTGTATTAATCATTTAAGTATTTTTTATTTTATTTTATTTACTTTCATATCAATTAATAATACAATTTTTTTTTTTAATTCATTTAATTTAATTAAAATTTAAATTAAAAAATGAAACTGATAAATAATTAATTTAGAATGGGAAAAATTATTAATTAAGTACAGAAATTATAAAAATTTAATGATTTAAAAAAATATGCTTTTACTATAATCATTAAATTAAATATCTTTAAAAAATATCCCACAAGATACTTTAATATTTGTTTTTATTTATTTATAATTTATTTTTGCCTTTTTTCAAATATTTAATTTTTTATTATTATTCGCAAAGAATAAATATAAAAAAAAGATATTCTTTTATATAATACTTGTTACTTATAAACTATTTTTAAAATAATAAGAATTATTTAATTATTTATTATAAAAAGTGTAATATAAACATTAAAATATATTAACTATAATTATAACATAAAAAATATAAAAAAATATAATGAAATAAAATATTTAAAATAAAATAAAACTTTCATAAATTTATAAATTATTTACATATTTACATATCATAAAATTTATATTATCCAATTTATGTTAACATTAAAATCATGTGTATGTATAGAATATATAACAATATATAAATCTATTTATATCACACTACATTAAATCACACTATAAATCCATGATGAATTAATGAGCTATTAATTTATTTTTATGTAATGATGAACAAAATAATTTATTAAAAATTAAGGTTTGAGCAGTTCCTTTTTAATTATGATTATTAAAATTTGTTTTATTAATTAATATAAATTTATTATTTATAGAATATAAATAAATGGTTAACAAAGATTTAAAGTACAGAGAAAATTACATGTATTTATATTTAATTGTGGCTTGTTCTAGATACATATTAATTTATATTTAATTTATAATTACAATGTATTTAATATAATTTAATTTAATATTTTATTAAACCTAAGCTAGAATATAACTTTATATTAATAAAGTTAACACTCCCCCTCAAATTAAATTTTTTATTTTATAAAAATTTTATTTGTAAAATTAGTTATTTTGTTTCCATTAAGGTTTTTGGTTAATGGATCGGCCAGCATATCATTTGTACTAATATATTTTAGTTGAACATTTTTATTTAATATATTTTCATTGTTGAAATGGTAGCTAACACTAATATGTCTAAGCTTTGGATTTAAATGACCTGCTTCAATGCTACTTTTGCTTGCTTCATTATCCGTGTATATGTCTATAGTTTCAGTTTCTCCAAATAATTCATAAAGTAGATTTTTAATTTGTAATACTTTCTTAATACATTCTGTAGTACTTAAATATTCAGCTTCGGCAGTAGACGTTGCGACAGTTGTTTGTTTTTTAGAATACCATGAAATAGGATTTGTACCCATTAAGATAATGTGTCCTGAAGTAGATTTTCTATCATTTGGATCACCGGCAAAATCTGAATCTGTATGCGCATTTATTTTACCTTTACCGTCATATCTTATTTTATAATGTTTTGTTCCATTTAAGTATTTTAATATTTTAATAGCTTTTTTCCAGTCGGCTTGAGTTGGATTTTCTGATTTTCTAGCGGCAAAGTTAACAGCAAATGCAATGTCTGGACGTGTACATCTTGCAAGATAAATTAAGGAACCAATAATACTTTTGAATTTTATTTTGTCAACAGGTTCATTATCTTCATTATTTTCGTTCACTGAACATGGTGATTTTATTTTCTTTTTATTATTTATATTATATTTATTTAACAGATTATCAATGAATGCTTCTTGTGAGATATAAATATCATTATTTTCTCTTTCTATTTTAATTCCTAATATGAAGTCAGCAAATCCACATTTTGATACCTTAAAGTTATCTTTAATTCTTGAAACAATTCTAACAATTTCGAAATTTTCACCTATAATTAGCATATCATCAACATAAAGTCCTATAATACAAGTTAGTTCTTCCTTCTGCTTTTTAAAGAAAACACATGGATCAGTGGTGGATTGATGAAATTTGTTTTCAGTTAAAAATTTTGTAATGGTTTTATTCCACTGGCGGCCTGATTGTTTAAGGCAGTACAATGCCTTATTTAGAATCCAATAGCCTTTACCGTAGTTTTCATCGCCGTAAGGAATTTCGGTGTAAATTTCTTTGTCTAAGGCGGCGTTTAGATAGGCAGATTTAAAATCTAATTGATAAACAGTCCATTGAAATTGAGCAGCAAAAGCGAGAAGTAATTTTATACAATCAACGTTTAATGTCGGACTATATGTAAGTTCATAATCGATACCGTATCTTTGAGCAAAACCTCTTGCAACAAGTCTGACCTTTCTTTTAATAATTTTATTATTTGCATCCTTTTTAATTGCAAAAACCCATCTTGTAGAAATTGGTTGTTTTCCTCTTGGTAGTTTTTTAACAAAAGTCATTGTATTATTATCATATAAATTTTTGAGTTCTTCTTGGATAGCAATATCCCATTTATTGGCATGATCACAATTGAGAGCTTTTTGATCGGTTTTCGGAACTTCTTCATTTTCAGTTTCAATAGTATTAATTAAATTATCATTGTTGTAATTAAAATTATTAGGATTATTATTATAAGAAATAATATTATTATGATTATTATTATTATTGTAAATATCAATATTATTATTATTAATATTAGGTTTGAAGTGTTTAATAATATTATTATTGGAAAATTTGGATTTTCTTTTATTATTTCTATAAATATTTATGTTATTATTATTTGAATTATTATTAATAAAATTATTAATATTATTATTATTTTTATCTTCTACTGATAAAAAATTTTTATTAATAAAATTTTGATCATTTTTTGAATTAAAATTTTCATTAATTAAAAATTTTTTATTATTAGAATTTTGTACATAATTTGGATTAGAAAAATTTTTGGTGTTGGAAAAATTTTCATTGGTTATTGTATTGGTATTTGTATTTTGATTAAAATTTTCTAAATTTTGATTAAATTCAGAATTTATTGTATCAGAAAATTTTTTACCATTGTATTGAATTTTTGAGCCAATAAGATTATTGCTATTAGAATTAATAAAATTATTTGAAAAATTTTTATCGTATATTAAATTATTATTATTATTATTATTATTATTATTATTATTATTATTATTAAAATTATTATTGAAATTATTATTATTTAAATTTTGTTCATTTTTTGACAAATTTTTATTAATTAAATTTTTTTCATTATTTTGATATGAAAAATTATTATTATTATTTTGATTTGAAATATTATAATTATCAATATTTAAATTATTGTTAAAGTTATTATTATTAACATTATAATCATCAGGAGAATTATTATTATAATTATTATTATGAATATCATTATTAGGAATATTATTATGAATATTAATATTATTAGGTGGATTATCAGGAATATTAATGATATTATTATTGTCAGGAATAAAATAATTATCGTCATTATTGTCATAATTGTTGTTGATATTATTATTATTATGTATATTATTATTTGTATAATTGCTTAATAATTTGTTGATAAGCATAAATTTAATTTATTATTATTGTCTTTAACATAAGGCGAAATTCTTTTTGTAATATCTTTAGTAATGCAGGCAGGGGTGTCTTCTTGAAATAATACTTCTCTTACTTGATGTAGAGAAAAATTATTATAGTCCATTATTAAATAAGAATTAGAATCATTACTGAAACCTAAGAAAAAACCTTTTTTAGCGTTAGGATCTAATTTTCCTTTCTTGGGAGAGAAATCCTTATAATAAGCGATGCATCCAAAAACTTTAATATGATTAACATGAATGGGAGTACCATAAAATACTTCATTGGGAATTTGATTATTTATTCCTGAATGAGGAGTAAGATTATAAAGATATTTTGAATAACGGATAGCAAAATCCCAAAATTTAATGTTGAGTTTACTCCAGCTTAATAAACATTTTAGGGAATAAAGAATGGTTTGATTAAATCGTTCAGCAATTCCATTATTTTGAGGATTTCTTGGAGGAGAATAGAGTTTTCTAATACCATTCTTTTTACAGAATTTGTTGACTCTTCTACTACAATATTCTTTTCCTTGGTCCGATTTGAAATTAGTAATTTTATAATTTGGAAAAAGATTATTTAAATATTTGAAAAAATTAATAATAATATCGATGGCATCTGATTTTCTTTTCATAGTAAAAATCCAGGCTTTCCTAGAGAATTCATCAATGAAAGTAATGATGAATTTAAAACCAAAAAATGAATCCGGGAAAGGACCAACAATGTCGGAGTGGATAACATCTAATAACTTGGTAGCTTTAGGAGTTACCCTGTTGTGAGGTAACCTTTTCATTTTAGCTATTCCACAAGTAATACAATTATTGTCATTGTTATTATGACTTGTGGTGTGTTCCTTTATAAATTTTGATAAATCTTTGTGATAGAAGTGACCAAGTCTTCTATGCCAAAGATTATCATTATTGGTGTTCATAATTAAGTTATTATATTTATTGTTTATTTTGATTCTAAATGTGTTTCTTCCATCAATTGACCTATAAGTATTAATAATATTATTATCATTATCCGTAATGATAAGATGTGGCTCATTGTTAATAAGTTTAGTAATTGATATTAGTTCAGTGTAGGCAAATTGTATACCACTAATTAAATTTTTGTTTGCGTGCCTAGAATAAAATACTTTACTTAAAGTAATGTCATAACCGTTAATTGAGCCTTTGTATGTTCCAAATCCCTCGAATTCCATTTCAGAATTGTTGGCACATGTTAAATTAATTTTGTATTTTTTAAAGTTAGTTAATAAACTTCGGTCATTAGTAATATGAACAATTGCACCAGAATCATAGATCCAAGTTGATTCGTTGTTGTCATTAGTAGGGCAATTGTTATTGTTATCATAATTATTAATATAATTAGTATTATTAGTGTAATTTATATCATTATTAAGTTCTTTATGTAAATTATTATTTTTACTTTCATAATTATTAAGATTATTATTAAAATTTTTATTTAATTTATTTTTATCATTTTTATAATTATTAAGGTTATGAGTAGATTTATTTAAGTTATTTAAAAATTCAACACTATCAAGACTATTGTTAATCATGTGACTTAAATTTTCATAATTTATGTCATCATCATAATCAACAGGTAAATTGTTATTTTCAATGTTATTAATATAATTATTACGATTTTTATAATTTTTATTATAATTTTTATTATTATTTTTATAATTTTTATTATTATTTTTATCATAATTATTATTAAATTTATTATTATTATAATTATTGTTATTAAATCTGTTATTATAGTCATTATTATTATTATTATTAAATTTAGTTTGATTCATGGCTCCGTTTGTTCTCCCGTTGTAATGGCATTCATTTGTTAAATGACCACGTTGGTTACAAATATGACAGTATTTAGTTGGAATTCTTCTTCGTTGAGAATTATTTTGTCTGTGGCTTTTATACCTATTATTTCTGTTAAATACTAGGTCTAAATCCATGGAATCATCGTAGTTATTATAATTGTTACGATTATTATGGTTAATTTGTGGCTTGATTATTTTTTGTTCATTCATGCATCTAATAAATATATTTCTTGATTTGATGAGATCATAATATTCTTCAGCTGTTTTACCAGGTTCAAGCAGGAAAGCAATTTGTAATTCCTTTGGTAGCGCCTTGAACATATATTGGATCTTGTCATTTTCACTCATATCGTAATTGGCGGTTTTAAGTTTGTTAAAAGTGTTTAACATGTCAGATAAACATTTTAAAACTTCCATATAGTTTCGAGGCTTCATAATTTTCAGTTTCTTTATTAATTTCTCTACAATTAGTTCATCTGCCTCTTGGTTAATCTCTTCCAGTTTCTTGATCATATCAAAGGCAGATTCTAAATCCTCAATATCTTGATAAATTGATTCATCCACAGACTTGATGATAATAGCAACAACCTTTGAGTTGTTTTTATCAATTTCCCAAAATATTGGATGTGGCGTAATTAGAGAGATCTTTGGCTTTCAAAATGTTAATGAGTAGCTTTTTCCACATTTTGAAGTTGGAACCCTTGTAAACGAAACATTCAGCGCTGTCAGACATTTTCGGTTGCTTGAGACTCTTAATCTATTAAAATTTGTTTTATTAATTAATATAAATTTATTATTTATAGAATATAAATAAATGGTTAACAAAGATTTAAAGTACAGAGAAAATTACATGTATTTATATTTAATTGTGGCTTGTTCTAGATACATATTAATTTATATTTAATTTATAATTACAATGTATTTAATATAATTTAATTTAATATTTTATTAAACCTAAACTAGAATATAACTTTATATTAATAAAGTTAACAATGATCAATAATTTATTTGTATTATTTATTTATATTTTGTAATCGTTGCTAAATATATTTACAATAAATTAATGTTTACCTGAATATCATAGGATTGTTCAAACTTTATTTATTATTTTATTTTATTAATTATGTGATTTAGAATTATCTTTATTCAACATTAAGTTTCTTTATTCATCATTAAGTTTCTCTTTGTTAGAGAAACTAAAATAGGTAGTAATACTTTAGATGGATTGATTATGATTTTATCTATTTCTAATATGTAAACTTCCTATAAAAAATTGATTTTTTTTATTGTGAAGAAAAGCTAGAAAAAAGAGAAATAGATATTTCTAATTCTTGAAGTATTATTTATTTTTACAGTATTTCATCTTAAGTATTTTTTGGACATAAAGAAAAAATTAATGACTGATTATTTATTTATGTCCTTTCATTTTATTGTTATGGCGCATATATCATAATGTATGGCACATGATTAAAGAAAAAGAATTTTAATTTTAATTATGAGATATACATTATAATTGTTAAATATTAATTATTAAATAGCGAATAATAAATCTTAAATTTTAAATCTTAAATAGTAAATCTTAAATCTTAAATCTTAAATCTTAAATAGTAAATATTAAATCTTAAATAGTAAATCTTAAATAGTAAATCTTTAAAAAAATTTTTTAAATTTTTTTAAACTTTTTTTAAAAATATTAATAAATTGATAATGTTTTATTGGTTACATTTCAATCCTTTTTTTTCATTAATGAAGAAAAACCAATTTTATGAACTATTATATGTTATTATTCGATTATTAGTTATTATTTATTATTATGCTATATAATTTTTATTAATTATTCTTTTTATTTATTATTGCAAATACAATCATTATAATGATTTTTATATTTATATTTATTTTTTATTTTTATTTTTTATTTTATTATTTTTTTTTATTAGTATTCTTGTTAAAGAAAGAAATATTGATTAAATAAAGAAATAAGAAACGTATTATAGCAACCAAAAATATTTTTTTATTGTATTTTAATTTTTTTAAAAGATTTTTATTTATTGATTCAATTATTTATTTACTTAATTAATTAATTATTTATTCAATTATTAATTAATTAATTATTTATTTACTTAATTAATTATTTATTCAATCATTATTTAATTAATTATTCAATTATTATTTAATTAATTATTCAATTATTTATTTACTCTGTTACAAAATTGATTTTTATTATTTTGTGAATCATAGAATATTTTATTATTATTATTTGAATAAATTAAATTATTTTAATTAATAGAAGCTTGTTTATATTATATTTATTAATATTTATGTTATTTTTTTTTATTGTTTTCATTATTATTAATATTAATATTATTGTTATTTGGAATATTTATAACTGTATTTTCATTATTTTAAATATTATTGTTATTTGGAATATTTATAACTGTATTTTCATTATTTTAAATATTATTGTTATTTGGAATATTTATAACTGTATTTTCATTATTTTAAATATTATTGTTATTTGGAATATTTATAACTGTATTTTCATTATTTTAAATATTATTGTTATTTGGAATATTTATAACTGTATTTTCATTATTTTAAATATTATTATTAATATTATTAATATTTATGACTGCACTTTCGTTATTTTTATTATTATAATTATTATAATTATTATTATTATTATTGTTAATATTCTCATAAATATTATTATTATTAAGAAAACCAATTTCATAATCAATATCACTTCCCCCATTTTCATAATAAAGTATAAAATTAATAAAGTTTGGAGAAGAGGAAGGGGCATTACAATTACCAAGGAGAATCTTCAAAAAATAGAAAAGTAATTAGTATTAGTAATACGGAAAACAGAAGAATTATTATCATAACTAAGGAAAATATGGTAAAACTGAGTTGGTAAGTTTATTTTGAAGCTGCTTTGGAACGTAAAAGAAAACTTGACATCCAAAGACCTTAAATTTTGAAAAGACCACTTTTTCACCATAGAGGAGTTTGTAAAGGATTTTGTTATTGATACCTTTGTGAGGAATTCCATTATGTATAAAATTAGCAGTAGTAACTGTATCCTCCCAAAACACATGATTAAGGTGTGCATCTTCTGACATGTCCCTAGCATTTGGAATAAGAAAAACATGAAGGCGTTCAGTTCTTCCATTTTGTTGAGGAGAATATGGAACAGTATACTCTTAAATAATGCCATTTAAATTACAAAAGTTATCAAGGTTATTGTTAGAAAACTCAGTTCCATTATCTGTTCTTAAATGTTTAATGTTTTTATTAAAAATGTATATACCAATTTTCAAATGTAATAAAGATTTCACTTTTAGTTTTAAGGAGTAGTAATCTAAAATAGATCCGAAATATTTATTACCATATAGTGAATCGTCACTAATAGTTCTAGTATCATATGAATGAGTTCAAAAGATTCACTAGCTCTTTTGTTACTTGAATAAAATGGGAAATTCCTTTATTTTGATTTTGTACAAACCTTGATTATCACGTGTTAGGATAGGTTTGGAGAAAGGTTAGTAGAGTAATAATAATGTTTTAGTGGAGAGAGTTGCATTTCCCCAGATTGCATTTCGCCAAGTGGCGTATTATTAAAATGTTGCATTTCCCCAAAATACATTTCACCAGGCTGCATTTCGACAAGTGGAGTATTGATATAAATAAATGAATAAATAAATAAATGTTAATTCAAAATAATTTTTTTTAAAAATTGTTTTTATTCGATATTAATAATATTTAATTTTATTTATTGATTTATTTATTTATTTAATAATTTTCAATTTGGCGAAATGCCACATTTTTTAATACGCCACATTCTTTCAAAAAATTGGCGAAATACAACCTGGCGAAATGCAATTTGGCGAAATGTACCACACCCGTTTTAGTGTATGTGATTGTGGCTTGCCAAATTCAACATCTCCAAATCTTGTGGTTCTGTAATTCACTGAGAGCGTCGACTCCGAAATGGTATGACATGGGAGCACTTTATGTGGTCATCCTGATACAACCCCTCTATAAAGTTTGTCTGATATTAGTTGTCTGTTGTGACTGGGATAATTTGATCAGATGTACAAGGGAAAGTCTAAAAAAAAAAAAAAAAAAAAATCATAATATATTAATAAATAAAAAATTTAAAAATAATTAAATAGATATTTTTCTTTTTTTTTTTATTTTTTAACTTATTGGATAAAAAAAAAATAATAAAAGCTAATAAATTTAGAATAATTTTTATTTTCATAGATTATTGAATCAATAAATAAAAAATAATAATTATTATAATAATAAAATTTAATAATAACCATTTAGTTTTTTCTTTTTATTTATTAATTATTTAATAATTTTATTTATATATTTTTTTTTTTTTTTTTTTTTTTTTTTTTTTTTTTTTTTTTTTTTTTTAAAAGCTATTTATTTATTTAACTGGATTATTTATAAATATTTTTTATATTAAAAAAATTAATATTTATTAAATATTGAAATATTTTTATTAAAGTTTAAAATTTTATGAAATACTGCGCAATATATTTTTATTTTCATAGATTATTGAATCAATAAATAAAAATAATAATTATTATAATAATAAAATTTAATAATAATAATAATAACGATAACCATTTAGTTTTTTCTTTTTTAAAATATTATATCTTAGTTTTAATAATTATATCTTAATTTATTATCCTTCACATGTTTTAAATTATTAATGATTATTTTTTATATAGAATATATATAATTATTATTTAATAATATCTATATTTTGAAAAATTACAAAACGTTTAAAACGTGTGATAAAATATTTTATTTTTTAGTGTTAATTCTAATGTATATTTATTAATATACATAGAAAAAAGCAGAAAGATAATATGAATATTAATATATAGAAAAAGCTGTTAAGAAAAAAATTGAATAATATAGATAAAAAGTAGTAATAAAAAAAATTAAATAATAATATAGATAAAAAGCTGTAATAAAAAAAATTAAACAATACAGATAAAAAAATCTGAAAAAAAAATTGGAAAATAATAAATATAAAAAGCCTTAAAAAAATTAAATATATATGTATATAAAAACCAAATAAAAAAAATAAAAAAAAAATTAAAAAAAAAAAAAATAGAAGAAAATAGTTTTAAAACTATTAAAAATACATAAAAAAAAATTAAATTCAATAAAATGAATAAATATATTTATATAATTTATTATATATATTTTTTTTAAAAAAATTTAATTTTTGTTAAATATCACAGTTATGTGTTTAATTACATTGTACATTATACTACATTATTAAGTATAAAATATTTTTTTATTCGATAATATAATGCAGTGTAACGTTAAATGCTACCAATAATGTTAGACTAGAAAATAAATATTAATAACATGTAATAACATATTCTTAAATGAATAAGGTCTTTCTAAATGTAAAAGCAATAAATAAATAAATAAATAAATAAATAAATAAATAAACACATAATAAAATATAAATATCATTTCTGAATTTAAGTGTTATATTTAACAGATTAAGAGTTCATGACTCAATAATTCATTAACAATTGCTGATATCAAAATCTAATATATTAAATATTAAACATTCATTAAATATTAAAATAAAGAAATATTGGCAGCCACATTAAAATGACTAAATCAGATAATTCAACAGCTACGGGGAGTTCTTCAAAAACTTCTTCAAAGACAACAAAGACTACAAATACATCGAGTACAACAATGAATGATACTCTTGTCGAAGTAGAACCTCCAAATATTCAAACCAACACAATTAATAAATTTCACATTCAAAACTTTAGAATTACAAATGAAAACTTTCATAAATGGCATTCAGACTTAAAATTATTCCTTGATTCTGAAGAATTGGGTGATTATATATCAAAGAATATCAAAGATATAAACACAAATAAAAAACATTTAAAATATGACAGTACGGTCAGAATTATAATATTAAACAGCCTCGACGAATATACAAAAAGCTTATTAAATAATTGTACAAGTGCCTACTTAATGATAAAGGAATTAAAGGAAAGATTTTCAGAAACAGGCCCTTCAAGATTATTTGAAATTGAAATGAAGATAAAAAAGCTAGAAATCGAAAACGATGACTTTAAACTGTATTTAGATAATCTTAACTCATTATTTACAGAATACAATAACGAGGCAAAATCTCAAAATAAACCAGAACTAAGTGAAGAAACAAAAGTCTTGTATTCTTTAGAGGTGTAACGAAATCTTCTGGTAGACTCGGGGTTGACACTTAGAAATTTAAAATCAAGCAGGGGGGGACGGGTATTACCCTGCTTTGATTTTAAAAAAAATAAATCTTTATTAAAAATTATTTATTATTTTTTTATTAATATAAAAGTTTTTTTTTTTTTTTATTTAAAGTACACATATTTAATTTTTAAGAAATTGTTACAATATTTATATTTTTTTATAAATTTAAAGTATAATTAATTGTTTATAATTTAAGTAATTTTATAGAATTATTGAATTAATTTTATATCAATAATTCATTTTTGTTTTAATTTTTATAAATATAATAATATAATATTCAAATATAATTTAATTAAAAATAATTATAAAATAAATATATAGAAAATAGTTTTTACTATTTTCTTTAATATTTTTAAGTTAAATAAATTGTTTTTAAAGATTAATATAATAAATTTAATAATCTTTAATTATTTTAAATAATACTTGTAATTATTTTCAAAATAAAATAAAATTTTTATAATATTTAATTAATAAATTTGATAATATTTAAATAATAATTTTTATAAGTAATAATTTTTAATAATAATTTTTAATAATAAATTTAATTAATAATCTTAATAATTTTATAATAATATTTAATAGTTATAATAAATAAATTTTTATAATAATATTTAATAATTTTAATAATTTTATAATATTAATAATTTATAATAATTTTTAGAATAATATTTAATTAATAATTTTAATAATTTTATAATAATTTTTATAATAATATTTAATTAATATTTTTAATAATTTAGTATCTTAAAAGTATAATTTTAATATTTACAATTGTATTTTAATATATACATATATTTAATAATATAACAATAAAGTGATTAATTAAAATTTATTTACATTATTTACAAATTAAAATTAATTTATATCAAAATAAATTAAATTTACAATGAGGTTTAGGTTATGAAGAATATAGGAAAGTACAATTTAGTAAAGAATTATTAATAATAAAATAAAGGTTATTAATTCATTCTTTACCACTTCAGTTAGTAAAATTAGAACTTTGGTTCAATGGTTAGTTACATTGACCATGACCAATACTTTATGGGTTCGACTCACACCTCAACCCATTTTGCATAAATAATTATTTTATTAATTATTTTATTAATTATTAATAATATCTTCTTGAATATTCTTTCTGTATAAAATTATAGGAAGTTAAAGATTCTTTCGGTTCGTAATTCAACCGAAATGAATTTAGAAATTCTTATTATATAAATTATTTTATTCTTTTTTGATAAGATTCATTTTCATCAATCAAAATCTATATTCTAGAAACTTTACATTATTAATTATTACAAACATATTTCTAAATATTTCTTTAAAATTATTTTTACATGTTAAAACTGTTTTTCCGTTAAAAGTAAAAATAGTGCGAACTTCACGAATGAAAATATTTTTCTTCGTGCTTTTATTAATAATAATTAACGTATAAGTAATTCGAAATATTACCTTGTTGATTAATATTAATAATTACTTTAAATTTTATAATTAATAAAAAATATTTCTAATAAAACGAATTATTTATACAGATAGTGTAAACCTATTGAGTTTTCTCCTTTCTGTGTTTCTATATCTCATCCCGCCTTTACAATAGAAGCACCTCCGTTACAATAAAAGCACCTGCTAATCCAAGCCCTCAATACCTTTACGCTATTTCTCAGACATTCTACCGTACTTTTAGGAATTCTACCTTCTCAATATCTTTTGGCAATCGTTGGGTTTCTACTTTTACTATTCTACTATTAAAGAACAAATACCTACTCTTCCGGTTCTCTCTATCTTAGTCTAATAATCTTTGAATAAATCTTCTTATCTACTATCTCTTTAATACCGGACTTCTATATCTTTTAATCTCGGATTTTATCTCTTCCCAGACGAATAATTACTGCCTATTGATTCCTATTCCAATTATCACCTTGTCTGTTCTAAGTTACCTTCACTATTATATAATTCAACCCTTTGAATCTATTATATTACCGGATAATCCTAATCCTATGGTTGTTGAAATTAATTCTTATAACAAAAATTCTTGTACTACCTGATCAAATAATTCAAATTAAATTTGTACTACCCTATTAAGATAAAACTTGCATTACCTTAACCTTTTAAAAAAAAAAAAAAAAAATTTTAGATAATATTAAATTAATCTTGTATTACCTTAACCCTTTAAAACTAATTCTAATATTTACCAACAAAATTAATTTATAATTAGATAAATAATATTAAATTAATTTAGTAAAAAAAAAAAATTTTAATTTTTAGATAAATATTTTAGATTAATTTAGTGAATAAATCAATTAGTTCTAGATAAATAAAAAAAAAAAAAAAAAAAAAAAAAAAAAAAAAAATTTTTTTTCATTTAATTTATCACAAAAATAATAATTTTTTAAATTAGCTTAGTATAAAAAAAAAAAAAAAAAAAAAAAAAAAAAAATAATAATAATATTAATAATTATAATAATAATTTTTATTTTTAATTATTTTAATAAATTACTTGCTTGCAATAATAGCAAGAAAAACCCGTTCAATTTTATTTTTTATTTATTTATTTAAAAAGGCGTTTATACGAGCGAATAGAGCTCATATACAGAGTTAGAAGAATTGTCTTCTTTAGTGTTGCACTCGACGAATAGATTTGGTTCTAGACTAGGTAAAACTCTATAAGAGAGCACCGTAGCCTATTATAAAGGAAAACGGTTCTAGGTTTGCAACAACTCTGGCGAATAAGGAGCTTACGTCACCGAAGGCGTAAGATTAAAATTATATAGTATTTTAAAATTTTATTTCGTGCTTACTCGCGGCACTAGTTATAATAGTACTGACGGTTTTTCTATAGTTGTGAGTCAATAGTACTATTCTATTTTATCAATTAATAATTTTATAATTAATATTATAATTTTATAATTAAGAAAACAAAGATTAAAATATAAATATAAGGTTTATACGACTTCCAAAGCGACAGAAGTTGGTCTCTGTTTTCGTAACATTTTAGTGTTCAGATACTATTGATATAGGGGAAAATAATTTGTTTTATTCTTTTCAGCTAACAATAAGTTAGATATAATAAAGAATCTAACAATATTACTTCCTTTTGTCTATAAGACATTAACAATCGATTTTATCTGCGTTATCACTAAAAGGCTAAAGGAACTTATCGTATAAAACTTTGATAGATTATATATTTAGTTGGTCCAATACTATATAATCTAGTTTATATTTCAGTAATTTTTGATAAATAATTATAAAATAAGAAATATTCAATTATAAAATATTATAAAGTGTTATTAAAATTTTGTGTTCTTATCCATTAACCTTGGAAACCTACCAATAAACAACTTTTGAACTTTTGGAATCTCTACTACCTATCTACCTTTTGGATTATTGGAATCTCTACTACCACTTTGGGAACTTCTGGATTCTACCGCCTATTCTTTATCTTTGAAAACTTATTCTACTCTACCTTATTTATTTCAATATGGACAACTATAACCAAGAAAATCCTACCTTTAAGGACGGTTTTGCTGGTGATCGTCGATTCTTTAAAGGATTTCTAGCTAAAATGGAACTTATTTTTATGATTCAACCGGAAAGATTTGCAAACGATGAAGCTAAAGTAATCTATATCATTTCTCGTTTGTATGGAAACGCCATGAATTGGGCTGCTACCCTTATTGAAAACCAAGATCCTTGTCTCCTTAATTATAATCAATTCATTGCTAGATTAAAATCAGTATTTGGAAGCTACGACTCTACCTTTATTGCCAACCAGAAATTAAGAACAATCAAACAAAAACGAATTGGTGAAGTCAGAAATTATATTTTAGAATTTAATAAATACGCCGATGAATCTTCTTGGAATGAAGAAGCCAAGATGGACGCCTTTCTTGTCGGTCTACATGACCATATTGCTACTAGAATTTTAGAAATGTTTCCTGGACCTCAAACCCTCTTTGCTATGCAAACAATTGCATCTCGAATCGATAATCGTATTTCTACTCATAGACAATTTTCCAATCTTCATGGTCAAAATTCAAATAATAGTAATAATAATAAAAATAAAAAGGGCAAAAAATCATTCTTTTTCCAAAAGCAATTTAAATCCAAACCTCATGGACCTCTATCTCAAGAAGAAAAAGAAAGAAGAAGAAGAGAAAATCTTTGTTTATATTGTGGATCCTCTGAACATTCTCTCGACAATTGTCCACTTAAAAATAAATACAAAAATAAACCTTCATCAAGTAGCACTTATGTTTCTAATCCCGAATCAAAACCTATTTCTAGACCTAGAGTTTCTGACTCAAATCTTCCTATTTACGAATTTTCTTTAAGTATTGATAATACAAATTCTACCGCTAAAATTCTTCTCGATACTGGTTCTCAAATCAATTTAATGGATATCTACTATATTAAAGAAAATAATATCCCGTATTCAACCAAAACTAATTTCCCTAAGGTATCTGACATCGGTGGAAAGCAAACTATTCTTGGAAAAACTCTTCCTATTTCCATCACTTATAAAAATCACAAATGTAAAACTCAATTCTATGTGGTTGACCTTCCTTCTTATTGTGCTATTTTAGGTTTCGAATGGATTTCTACTCACAATCCTGATATTGACTTCAAAAATAAAGTCTTAAGATTTAATTCCAATTATTGCGTTGAAAATTGTTTAATCATCCCTAACTCCTTTACTTCTTATGTTCCTCTAAATACTACTAAACAAAATGACAAAAATGAAAATGAAGAAATCAATAATAAAATAAGCAAATCATTACCAAAAAAATTACTTCCATTTATAGACACTTTCAGTGAAATATACACTAATCAATCACCTCCTTATTGTCCTTTTGATAGCGAGATTAAACCCAAACAAAATGAAAAACTTCTTTATGACCCAATCTACTCCTTAACTAAAAATGAATCTCTAGCTTCGAAGAAATATATTAAAGAAAATGAAGACAAAAAATTTATTAGAAAATCTAAATCTCCAGCTGCTGCTTCTGTTTCATTTGTTCCCAAGAAAGACCTAAATGATCTCTTTCGTATTATTCATAAACCACCCTCCGATTTTTTTTCTGATAAAGGTTCTCAATTCACTTCAAAATTTTGGTCAGCTATTTGTAAATCTTTCAATATCACAACGAAACTTGCTTCTCCCTTCCATCACCAAACCAATGGTTTAACGGAGAGGGTGAACTCCGTTATTGAACAATACTTAAGATGTTATTCAAACTTTAAAGGTTCTGACTGGTATAATTTTTTATTCCTAGCAGAATTCAGTTATAATAATTCAATTCAAGAATCAATTAAGCACTCACCTTTTTATGCAAACTATGGATATAATCCAAGATATTCACCATCAATTCCAAACAGTACAGATGTTCCTAGAGCTGATGAATTTACAAAAGACCTTTCAGAATTATTCAAAACACTTAATGGAAATTTACAACAAGCAAGAAAAAAGCAAGAAGAATTCGCAAACAAACATCGTATTGAAGCTCCAAATTTTAAACCTGGTGATAAAGTGTGGATTAATAGTTCACTTATAATTCATAATGGAAATAAAAAACTTAAACCCAGAAAACTTGGTCCATATAAAATCATTAAGAAAATTTCTCCCGTTTCATATAAGTTAGACTTACCAAAAGAAATCAGAATCCATCCTGTAATACATGTTTCTGAACTTGAACCATTTTATGAAGATCACTTTGGACGAAAGAAAGAACCACCACCACCGATAATTATTGACAATGAAGAAGAATACGAAGTTGAAAAAATTCTTGATAAAAGAAAACATTATGGCAAAACCCAATATCTTATTAAATGGAAAGGTTATCCTTTATCTGAAGCATCTTGGGAACCCGAAGAAAATTTAAATTGCCCCAAACTCTTAAAAGAATTTAACAAAAATAACTAAAATTAAAACTTGAAAATGAATCTTTACTTTATTAATATCAAACTTATACTAATTTATTAATATCAATATTACTAAATATTATTTTATATTATTAAATATTATTAATATTCATGTATTCTTATTATATATTATATTCATGTAACTTTATTAATATCATGTAATTTTATTCAAAAAAAGTTCGTACTATAAAATGGTTAATTATTATTTTTATTTTATTTTATTTTAGTTTAGTTTAGTTTAATTTAGTTTAGTTTAGTTTAGTTTGCTTAATTTTAGTATAAGTTATGCCTAACTGTTAGATTCGTCTGGTATCCGAATCCTGGAGGCGGACCATGTAACGAAATCTTCAGTTAGTAAAATTAGAACTTTGGTTCAATGGTTAGTTACATTGACCATGACCAATACTTCATGGGTTCGACTCACACCTCAACCCATTTTGCATAAATAATTATTTTATTAATTATTTTATTAATTATTAATAATATCTTCTTGAATATTCTTTCTGTATAAAATTATAGGAAGTTAAAGATTCTTTCGGTTCGTAATTCAACCGAAATGAATTTAGAAATTCTTATTATATAAATTATTTTATTCTTTTTTGATAAGATTCATTTTCATCAATCAAAATCTATATTCTAGAAACTTTACATTATTAATTATTACAAACATATTTCTAAATATTTCTTTAAAATTATTTTTACATGTTAAAACTGTTTTTCCGTTAAAAGTATAAATAGTGCGAACTTCACGAATGAAAATATTTTTCTTCGTGCTTTTATTAATAATAATTAACGTATAAGTAATTCGAAATATTACCTTGTTGATTAATATTAATAATTACTTTAAATTTTATAATTAATAAAAAATATTTCTAATAAAACGAATTATTTATACAGATAGTGTAAACCTATTGAGTTTTCTCCTTTCTGTGTTTCTATATCTCATCCCGCCTTTACAATAGAAGCACCTCCGTTACAAGAGGAACTAAATAAAGTCGGTATCGCATATTCATTCACATTTCTATATGTTGAAAAGACATTTAAGGATTTAAAAGAAGACATAACAAAACTAAGTACCATAATTAAGAAAAGTAAAAGTATTAAACGAGTAGAAATCAAGGAAACATATCAACACGAAGATCAAATTAATAGAGTCCGAAATGGGAAACTTACATATAATTTTAATAAAGAAGCAAATTCCAACGAATACTGTCAATATTGCCATAAAAATGGGCACACTACTGATAACTGTTTCTTCAATCCATCGAATTCACCAAATAATAACTATAGAGGAGAAAAGAAAAATATTAATAATAAGTCAAGAAACAAAATTAAAATTAAAAGAACATCTTTAAACAGGAAAGGTAGTAAAAGAAACTTCAAATCTTATAACGTTAATTATGAAGAACAAAACAATTCGAATTCAGATTCAGATCCTTCATTCGACTTCAGCTTCAATATAAAAACTAATTGTGTAAAAGATAATTTTAATAACAGTTCAATAACTTCCAGGAACATAAGGGTAAATAAAGTAACTACCGAAATCTTAAAAGAAGAAAATAATATTATGGAAGATAACAATATAGAATCATGGATCATTGATAGTGGAACAGGGATTAATTTATCTAAGAATATAAAAATACTATCAAACATTGAAGAAGTTGCTAATAGAGGAATTACATACCCGAACGGACAATCCGATAGAATATACAAAAAGGGTATGTACAAAGGGATGTATAAAAATAATAATTTTTCTATTGGAGAAGTATTTTATGCTCCAAACATACAAAATAATTTAATTTCCACTCATTACCTATGTAAAAAAGGCTTCAAATTAGTAATGGATATGCATAACAATAAAGAAAGACTTCAAATATTTAAAAATAATAAACTAATTACTACCGTTTATACAAATGATGAAAACCTCTTTACTTTAAATACAAGCTCAATGAAAAATAAAGATTATAATATAAACAATGTCGATTTAAAATTATGGCATGCTAGATTAGGCCACTATTACAATCAAAATCTTCAAAAATTTCTAGAAAACAACAACATTAAGGAAGAAAAGAATGATAATATAAATTGTGAAGATTGCAAAATAAGTAAACTCAAGAAAAAACCATTCAACAAAACAATCAACAAAAGTTCCTCACCATTACAAGTCGTTCATTCTGATATCGTCGGACCACTAAAGCCTTCACCATCATTTAGTGGATACAAATATTATATAACATTCATAGATGATTTCAGTAGAAAATGTTGGGTCTACTTACTGAAACACAAATCTGAAGCAGTACAAAAATTTATTGAGTTTCACAAACTTATGAAAAATACTTGTAATTACAATATAAAAGAAGTAAGATCTGATAACGGTTTAGAATATAACAATTCTAATTTTATAAATTATCTTAAAAATAATGGAATTATATTCAATCATTCAACACCAGGTAATCCCCAACAAAATGGTCGCGCTGAAAGAATTAATCAGACATTAGATAACTGCGCGAAAACATTACTTAGTGCAGCTAAATTATCACCTATTTTATGGGATGAAGCTATTAAATGTGCATGTATATTGTATAATTTAAATCCGCATCAAGGAATTAATTTTAAAATCCCGAACGAGGTATTTTTTAATAAGAAAATTGATATATCTAAACTTAAAGTGTTTGGATGTAAAGTATTTTTCCTTAATAGATACAAACAAGGAAAATTTGAAAATAATACAAAACCAAGTATTTTCTTAGGATACTCATCAGATTCCCCAGGTTATCGTGTCCTCGACACTACTTCAAAAACAATAATTATAGTTCGTGACGCATACTTCAATGAAAGTACTCTAGGTTCACTTGGCACATCATTTTTTCATTCCTCAAATCCTTCAGATAAACAAATTGAGGGGGAACAGGACTCACAACATGATTCACAACATCAATTTAGTCAATCTATTTATCATAATGAATTTGAAATGAATGAAAACAAACCGAATAAAATTAATATTGAAGATAATATTGATTTAATGGATGAATACAATAATGAAAATATGTTAGACAATAATTCAGAAAACGAAATAATTAATGAAGACATAATTAATGAAGACATAATTAATGAAAATAAAATTAATGAAGACATAATCAATGAAAATAAAATTAATGAAGACAAAATTAATGATGATAAAATCAATGAAGATAAAATTAACGAAAATCAAAAATTAGCTGAAAAACAAGAGGAAATACTCAAAAATTCAAATATTGAAGATAATATAAAAGTTTCATCAAACGAAAACCATGCCAAAATCCTACATGATAATAGTAAAAGTAATGAAAATAACACTATTATTAATAAAAATAACGATAATAACATAAAGGGTATAAAAATCACAAAAAATGATTTTTTGAACAAAAATGTGAAAAAAAGTTTTATTAATAAAAATTTGAATAAAAATTTCAAAAATTTCAAATTTAAGAATAAATTAAAAATTTCAAACCTTAATAATTATAAAAATTTATCTAAATCAAACCTTAATAATTATGAAATTTTAGACCAGAAACTTATTGAGAATAGAATTGAAAGCAATCATAAAAATCTGGCTAATATGAAGATGAATGAAAAATCAAATTTGGAAAATAATAAAATATATGATAATAATAAAATGAATGACTATAATTCAGAGAATGAATCTGAGGACAGTTTTAGTGATCTGGAACCTTTAGATAAAAGAAAACTAAGAAAGAACAAAGAAAAGAACTTTAAATTTAATATTAAAAGAAATAATAAAATTTTCGATAAACCAGTAAACAAAAATGATAAAATTGATAACGAGAAAACAAAAAACTATCGAAAAAGAAAAAGAAAAAATTATCAATTGAATGAAGAAAGAAAAATAAAAGATAGAGTATTTACATCAAATAAACCATTTTTTGAAAGGAAAACAGACTCAGATGAAAACGAAAGACGCAAGAGAAATAGAGTCAATAACATTAATACATTAATTCCCAAGAATTATGAAGAAGCTATGAATACAGAAAATGCGGACAAATGGAAAGACGCAATTAACAAAGAATTACAAAATTTATATGGAAATAATGTAATGAAAATTGTTGAAAATAAAAATATCCCAAAAGGCATTAAGCCACTCGACGTTAAATGGGTTTTTACCATAAAAGATAATGGTATATATAAAGCTAGATTGGTCGTCAAAGGTTTTCGACAAATTAAAGGAGTTGATTATAACTGCACCTATTCTCCTACAATAGAAATGGATAGTTTTAGATTAACTATTGCTATTGCATCTATATATAAATGGGATTTAAGACAAATCGATATTAAAGCTGCATATTTGAACGCTAAATTAGATGAGAAAATTTATGTACAAATTCCAATCGGTGATAAAAATTTCAATTGCGAAAAATCAGGATTATTACGAAAGGCTCTCTATGGATTCAAACAAGCTGGAAGACAATGGTTTTACGAAATCTCCGGTTTTCTTAAGAAAATTGGGTTAATTCAATATAATACAGATAGTTGTTTATTTGGTAAATATAAAAATAATAAATTATGCTTATTACTAACACTCTATGTTGATGATATACTAATTGCGGGAGAGAATAAAGAAATTACCAAAGTTGTTTCAAAGATAAAACGTAAATACAAAGTCTCCACAGATAAATCAGCAAACAAAATTATTGGAATCAATATAGTTAAAACAAATAAAGGATACAAAATTAATCAAAAAGATTATATTGAAAAAATGTTAACTAACTACAACATAAACAATACTAAAATAACTAGAATACCATGTATTAATGCAAAATTAGAAGATAGAGAAAACTCTGAGAAAATTAACAAAACTGATTATAAAAGATTGATTGGATCTCTATTATATGTATCAACAAAAACAAGACCTGACATAGCATTTGCATTAAATCAAGCTGCAAGATTTTCTGAGAATCCAACAAAAGCTGATTTGAATGCAGGTATACAAATACTAAAATATCTTAAAAGTACCAAGGACTATTCAATTCATTATAACGGAAAGAAAATTTTAAGAGTTTATTGTGATGCAGATTTCGCTGGTGATGAGGTTAAAAGAAGATCCACTTCAGGATATATTTTTGTATTAGGAAATAGCCCAATATCATGGAAATCAATTACACAGAAAAATATTGCCTTATCAACCACAGAAGCCGAATACTCAAGCTTAATAGAATGTACCAAACAAGCTATATGGATAAGAAGATTAGTTAATGAAATATTTAACAAAAACATTAGAATTAATATTAGAATAGATAATAAACCATGTAAGGATATAGCTGAAAATGAAAACCAAAAGGGACGATGCAAATATATGGATATAAAATACAAATATGTTCAAGATGAAATTATGAAAAATGAAATTAAATTAACACTCATTGGTTCTAACTCAATGATGGCAGATCCATTAACCAAAAGTATTTCTGGACCCAAGCTTAAATATTTCTCAGACTTCATCATGGAAATGTAGAAAATGCCAATGTAGGGGGAATGTTAAATATCACAGTTATGTGTTTAATTACATTGTACATTATACTACATTATTAAGTATAAAATATTTTTTTATTCGATAATATAATGCAGTGTAACGTTAAATGTTACCAATAATGTTAGACTAGAAAATAAATATTAATAACATGTAATAACATATTCTTAAATGAATAAGGTCTTTCTAAATGTAAAAGCAATAAATAAATAAATAAATAAATAAATAAATAAATAAATAAATAAATAAATAAATAAATAAATAAATAAACACATAATAAATATAAATATCATTTCTGAATTTAAGTGTTATATTTAACAATTTTAAATTTATTTATTTATTTATTATAAATTTATTTATTTATTTTTTATTCATTTAGTTATTTATTATTTATTATTTATTTATTTATTTATTATTTATTTATTATATTTATTATATATTATTTATTTATTTAAAAATATTTTATAATAAAATATTTAAAGACTTATTTATTTAATTCAAAAATGATTTTTATTATTTAATTATATATTTAATTTTTTATTAATTGGTCAAAAAAAAAATTATATAATGTGGCAATTAATTAAAATTTTTTAAGCCTCATTGCGAAATGATACACATTCTATATAGTTTAGTATATTTATAATATTTATATTTACTTTTTATATTAAATTTATTTATGTCTTAAAATATTATATAATTAAAATTAAAATTATTATTATTTTTTAAATATGTGGTATTCAAAAAAAAAAAAAAAACTACTAATAATCCATAACTATGTTGTTATAAAATTCTGGTAAAATAATAAAATAATAATAATTATTAATAGAAAATAATAAATTATAGTTAATATTATTAAAAACGACTAGTCCACATGGAACTAATACATGTGAAATATAATAATAAGCCACATATAGTTATAAAAATATCATGTATTTTATATGTATTTTATTATTAAAAAAAAAATAATAAATTACATAGAATAAATTAAAGTTTTTTTGTAATTTAATCTATGTAATTACTATATTTATTTATTTTTATTTTTAATAATAAAATAAAGTTTTTTTGTAAAAAATTTCAATGTTTTTGTTTTATTTACTTATTTAAAGTAAAAAACTATATATTTAATAGGCCATTATTTAATAATATTTATACATAAAAAATATATTTGATGTATCATACCTATTTCAATATTAAATACATTATTCCATATTGTATAAAAGAGGTTTATAAAAATAAAAAATTTTACAAAACTAAATTATTTGTATCAAAAACCATATTGAAACTCTATATTATTATTTATTATTATATATCCTATTTATTTAAAAATAAAAATAGAAATAAATATAAATGTTTTTTTTTTTTTTTTTTTTTTTTTTTTTTTTTTTTTTTTTTAATTTTAAACATCAAAAAGAATTTCCCATAAATACATTATTAATAATAAATATTTATTATTATTTTAACAAAAAATATTACAATATTTTTTTAAATATTATTTTTTTTTTAAAAAAAAAATACTCAAATATATCTTTAAAAAATAGTTTATTAGTATTTTAACAAAAAATATTAAAATATGTCTTTAAAATTAAATATTATTATATATTATTGTAACAAAAGATATTAAAATCTTTTTTTAAAATTGAATATTATTAAATATTATGTCATTATTTTATTATTAATTAAAAATTTAATTGTTATTATTTATTTATTAAAAATAATTTAAGACATCCTTCTATCAAAAGTTATTAATTTATATTTTTATTTGAAATTGAAATAATTATTAATAGTTAAATAATAAAAATTATCATGTATACAATTATTTTGAAATTTTAATTTTTTGTAAAAGTGTATAAATACCTAATTTTCCCTATATAAAAAAGGGGTGAAAATAAATAAATAGAAGTAATATAAAATTTTACATCTTATTAGAGTATTGTGTCACAAATTTTATAGTAGAGAGTCCGAGCAAATGCTACGTAAAATTTTATGAAAATTTAAGGTTATTTTTTTTTAAAAAAAAAAAAAATCTTATTTTGGTTTTAATATAATAAAATATAATAAAAATCTGATATTGCACAAATTCAATAAATAAAATATTTAAATTAACAAATTTGAAATGAGAACCAGAAATAATCAAGAAGTAGTGATTGAAAAAAATGAAGTTACTCGAAGAGGAATAAACTTTAGCTACTCAGAAAGCTTTAGTAAAACCACTGAGCTAACTATCGAGAATTATCTAGGATGGAAAAGAAAGATTCTGTATTTATTATCAATAAACAAATTAACTAGGTACATTATGAAGCCTGTCGTAAACAAATTAAGAAATAAGGACATTAAAGATGACTTGTCCAGTTACATCAAGGATGAATTAGATGAAACACTTGTATATAACAAGGGTACAAGTGATATTGATATAGACAATGACATCACTACAAAATGGATAATTATGAATAGCCTAGGTGAAGAATCTCAAAAATTATTTGAAGTAAACAAAAAAAACTGGATTTATTATGTGGAACATTCTTAAAGGAACATTTACAAAAAGTATTGGAAAAAGAAAGTTAGAATTAAAAGAAAAGATAGAAAATGCCAAATATGGATGATGATATTAATATTTTTGTTACCACCTTGCAAAATGACTTTATTGAATTAGAGAAATTAGACCACGATGTTACCAATAATGCAAAGGTGGGAGTTCTTAACAGAAGTTTACCACAAGAACTACGCTGGATAAATGTTTTTCAATATAATAATGAATGGTCAAAATGTTGCTCCTATGTGAAAAACATTATTCCAGAAATTATTTTCTCAAACTTGAAAGAAAGAAATTTACCAGGAAATAATACTAGTAAAGTTGTATTTAATTTAGAGAATAATATAATTAAAAGGAAAAATAGTAAAAAAGACAAAAGAAATTTTATTAAAAAAAGAAAAAATGGTCGCTGTA
>JACVTC010000075.1:0-225000 GCA_016946835.1 Neocallimastix lanati (nom. inval.) | reverse complement strand
TCTTTAAATATATTATTATAAAATATTTTATTATAAAATATTTTTAAAATCTGTCAAAATAATGAGTAATTTAATCTAATATAAATATAATTTTAATATAAATATGGACCAATTACTTATTTACTATACCAATATAAAAAGCATTACTAAAGTAAAAAATTATCATTTCTATAAAATAATTTTTGTATCTTATTTTTATTTTTGTGTGTCCCTTAATTTGTGTTTTTTGACATAAATAAATAAATAAAAAATAAAAAATAAAAAATAATAAATAAAAAATAATAAATAATAAATAATAAAAAGAGTATTTATTAATAAATAATAAATAAAAAAGAATAAATAATAAATAAATAAATAAATAAATAAATAAGTAAATAAATAATAAATAAATAAAAAATAAATAAATAAATAAATAAATATTTTATTTTTCTAATTAAAGAAATTGAATAATTAACACTAATTTTATATTCACAGTAAAAAAAATATTTTCATACATACTTCATATCTTCATATTACTGTTATATTAAAAAATTAAATATTATTTATTCTGAATAATAATAATTATATATAGAATATCAATATTTAATATAGTTATTTTTATTATTAAATCAATATCAATATTATATGTTTTTTTTTTTTTTTTTATTATAATTTTAATAATAAAATAAAACTAAAAATTGATAAAAATTAATAGAACATCAATATTTTATATAGTTATTTTTATTATTAAAATCAATATCAATATTATATATATATATATATATTTTTTTTATTTAATATTTTTTATTTATTTAATTATTTTATTTATTTATATGTTTATTTTTTTAAAATATTTTAAGCCACATTTTGCGAAATACACAATTGCTAAATGCACACCTCCCAAAAAATTTATATTAAAATATTAAAATAGGATTAATTAAATATTAAATAAAAAAAAAAAAAAAAAAATAATTAAACAAAAAAAATAAATAAATTAACAAAAAACAAAAAAAAAAACAAAACAAAAATAATAATAATAATAATAATAATAATCTAATAAAATTATCACCTCCAATTCAATATTACAAAATAATATAAAGAATTTAAATTGGTCAAAATAGAGATTTTTAAAAATTAAATTTAATATTAATATTAATATTTATTTTTAAGACGATGATAAAATTAAATATTTAATGGAATCTTTTTTTTTTTTTTTTTTTTTTTTTTTTTTTTTTAAGTAAAAATAAAATATTTCGTTTTAATTATTAAAAAGTATTTTATTATTGAAAATTGAATTTTTATAATATTAAAAAAAATTTTTTTTTATCGTTATTATTATTAGAGTGTATTAAGAAAAGATGAATAGGACAAGTAGCTTTTTTTTTTTTTTTTATATATATAAATATTATATATATGGTACAAAATCTAATCTTTATAGAAAGAATTTTTTTTTATTCTTTAGATAAATTTTGTGAAGAAATCAGTATTTCTTCAGAATTATAATCAATAGGTTCTTAATGGAATTTGCCGTTCGTTGAACCGCCAGGAGTTCGGAGGTATTTCAGAATCACTAACTGTAAAAAAAAAAAAAAAAAAGAAAAAAATATTAATTCTATTTTTTTCTTCTTGAGACACACCCCCGGAGGGGATGGAGACAGGGTAGGTATTAGAGAGGAAGAGGAGGAAGGAAAGAAGAGGAAGGATGGAAACGATTAAGGGAGACGATGGAATCTGTGTTCCTCTCTCTCTCTTTCTCAACAAAAGGGGGTAGGGTTCTCTTTTCTTCAAAAATAGCTTTAATTTAGAGGATATGATAAAGGGGGGAGGATAACTTTATCCAGTTTTTTTTTTTTTATAAAGTTTTTTTTTTATAAAGCATTTTTTTTTATTAAGCATTTATTTTTTAAAAGATATATATATATTTTATATAAAACATTTTTTTTATAAAGCATTCTAGGGTACCCTTCACCCAATATACTATTATTCTAAAACCCTCAGTAAAGCAGAGGTAAACTACATGATAACTGAAAAAGAACTTTTGGCAATATAAACTACAAAAATTATTAAATAAATAAATAAATCAATAAATAAAATTAAATATTATTAATATCGAATAAAAGCAATTTTAAAAAAAAAATATTTTGAATTAATATTTATTTATTTATTCATTTATTTATATCAATACTCCACACGTCGAAATGCAACCTGGCGAAATGCAATTTGGGGAAATGCAACTCTCCCGGGGATTTTACAGAATATGATAGTTAGGGTTACAAGTAAGTATTTCCCTTTTATATATATTATTGGGGATCGTGCATTTTATAGTATGGTGTATTTTTGTATGTGGCTTGTTTTTTTAATAATTAAATAGATAATAATTAAATAAATAATATATATTCTTTTTGTTAGAATATGTGAATTTATGCATTAATTACTAACAATTAATAATGCATTACTAATGTAATAGTACTTAGAATATTCATGTATGAAGTTATTTCTAATATTGTTAAGTCACATTTAAGATATATAAATACATGTAATTTGTATCTATTTTATATAAGTAAATAGAAAATATAGAAACATGTAATCTTCATAATTAATAAAAAAAAGTTAACTTAATAAGATATAAATCTTATTTTCTAATTCTTTTATTTATATATGTAATTTATTAATATTCAATTATAAAAATAATTTTTTATAATTCTTTTTTAATAGAATATTATTATTTCTTTTGAAATAGTTATTTAATAATATTTAATTGAAAAAATATATTATTATTTCTTTTAAAATAATAATAATTTATATATTTATTTATGATTGTATAGAATATCTTAAAAATGTATGGCTTTATTTAAAAAATTTTATATGCCGCATTGCGAAATGAACGATCCCCTAAGTATTTCCCTTTTATATATATAATTATTAGAAAAGATACTGTACTAACATACTAACAGAGAGGGTAGCGCTAGTACTGTATATTTAAGAGGGAATTACTAGTATTTGGGTACATGATTTTATATGTCAAGGAATATATATATTCTACTAAATTGCAATCTTTTTGACATTAATGCATTTGCCAAGTGGGAAAGGGACAGAAATCATGGGTGGTGCACACAGGAATAAATAAAAAAATAGATACAAATAAATTTTAAATACTTTCAATTAGAATTTGTATTAAATTTTTTTTTATTTAATTATATAAAAACATATATAAAATAATTATATCATTATTCCATAATAAATAATAATATCCTAAAATTTATATATATAAAATTTAGGAAATTTTTGTTTACGAATTAAAAACCATGGAAAATATTTTTTTATTTTGTTTCTTTTTATTTATTAAAAAAGTCATCTATTGTATGCTACTTATTATTAGTAAGCTAAAATTTTAAACTTACTACGAAGTTTAAATTTTAGATGGATATATAAATAATTAAATAACTATAAATTATATTAATAACTTCTTAATTTAAATTGATATTACATATTTATAAAAAAATAAATATATATATATTTTTATAAATATATTTCATTAAATAAAAAAAATTTTGCCTTTTATGAATATGTAATATTATTTTATGTCTTAAAGATATAGAATTTATTATACAATGAATATTATTTAAAATTTGGTTCATAATTAAATATAAAAAAAAAATTATTTGTAAAAATTATTTAAATCGTTGTTAAAATTAAAAAATTGATATTTAATAATAAATATATAAAAAATAATTAATAAAAAGTTATAATTATATATATTTCTATTATAGTTTTATCCAACTATGTACTTTATATTGTTTCCTTTTTAAAAGTTAATGAGTAAAACTAAATTAGATTTATTTAAAAATTTTAAAATTAATTATATTTACAAAATAATTACCAAACTATTAAAATATAAAAAAATTATACTTCGGTATTTTTTATAGTATAATTCATTTTATTTAGTTTTCTATATATTTAATAGTTAGGTAATTATACTAAAAAAATATCGAAGTATTATTTTTTTTTACTTTATTTTATTTAATATATGTATTTCAAATAATTAAAATTAAATATAAAAATAATTGATAATTAAATTTTTTATATTTTTGAAATTAACAAAATCAATTTAATAAAAATGAAAGTCTATTTTTAGTATTTGAATATCTATTAAAATATAACAAAAAATTATAAATTATATAAATTATTTATATAAAAAAAAAAACTAATAATATATTTAAATAATTTTAATAGTTTTAAGAGAAAAAGTATTAATAGTTAGTAATATAAAAATATAAAAAAAAAATTAATAAAGATTTATGGTTTCATGTATATATATATTTTTTTAATTTATTATATAGTGTAATATATAATTAGTTTTTTATTTTAAAAAATTAAAGATATTTAACATAGAAAAAAAGGAATTTTGTAAAGTCTATTTTTAGTATTTGAATACTTGTTAAAATTTAATAAATAAATTAATTATATATAAAAAAAAAAAATTTGACAAAAAAATTCATTACATAAAAAAAAAAATTTAAATTTAACAAATAAATTAATTTTATATGGAAAAAAAAAAAAAATTAAAATTTAACAAATAAATTAATTATATAAAAAAAAAATTAAAATTTAACAAATAAATTATATAAAAAAAATTAAAATTTGACAAATATTTTAAATCATAAAAATTAATTGTATAGAAAAAAAAAATAAGCTATTTAAAATAAATTTTTTTGTTAAAATGTTAATAATTTAAGAGAAAAAACACTAATAATTAATATTAAATAAATATAAACGAATAATTAATTTTTTATAATTATATACTTTAATTTTATTCTACTGGACTATTTAGTTGTTTTCTCTTTATAGAATTTTTTTTATAAAATATGCATTTTTCTTTGCTTTTTTTTTTAATTTTAATTTTAAATTTTTTTTAATCTGATTAATCCTAAATTTCTCTACAATTTTTTTTAAACATTTAATAAAAATTCATTTATATGCATATATATGTATTGTTAATTGAATAATTAATTTAAAAAAATGGATTTATCATCATCTGAAGAAATGAATGATAATAAATCTGAATCTAAAATTAATAAATCTTTTAAACAAATTTTAGATGAATATGTTTGTATTGATCAAAATGATGATTTTATTTCATGCTCTGAAAAATATAATAAAACTTTGAACACTTCTACGGATTTAAAAAATGAAAATAAGATAAGCTCTACTAATAATAAAGAAAAAAATGAAGAGAGTGAAGAAGATTCAAATAGCGAAAGTGATGATGTTTTCAATAATCCATATCTAACTGTAAAACCGTTCTTTGTATTTGACAGAGTTCCATCTTTAACAAATTCTAATAGCCCAATTTCAAATAGTGATGCTAAAAATTATGGTGATAAGATGAAATATCAATATAACAATAAAAATGTATTAAATAAAAACAACGAAATTGATAGTAATAATGATTCTGATATCGAAAATGAAGATCAGATTAAAAATACTTCATCAAAGGATATGTCAATGAATAGTTCCAATAAAGATATGCCTAATTCATATTTGAATTCAAATAGTGAGAATAAAAATCAAATTTTGATTTCATATAAAGAGGAAAACATTAATAAAAATGAAATATGTCAAGAAAGTGAGATTAAATATAATAATAATAGTAATACTAATAATAACAACTACAACGACAACAACAATAATAATAGTAAAAATGAAATAATAAGTAATTACGAATTTGATGTTGATGATCAAACTAAAAATGATTCATTAAAGGATATAATAATGGATAACACTAATACAGATATATCTAATTCTTATTTAAAATCGTATAATGAGAATAATGATCAAGTTTTGAGTTCTAATAATGAAGAAAACATCAATAATAATGAAATAAATATGAATAATGAAATTGAAAATATAAAAAGTAATAATAATAAAGATAAAATAATAAATAAATGTGATTTTGATGATAAAATTGAAGATCAAATTAATAATAATTTATCAAAGAATATGATCAAAAGTAATAATAATAAAGATGAAATAATAAATAAATGTGATTTTGATGATAAAATTGAAGATCAAATTAATAATAATTTATCAAAGAATATGATCAAAAGTAATAATAATAAAGATGAAATAATAAATAAATGTGATTTTGATGATAAAATTGAAGATCAAATTAATAATAATTTATCAAAGAATATGATCAAAAGTAATAATAATAAAGATGAAATAATAAATAAATGTGATTTTGATGATAAAATTGAAGATCAAATTAATAATAATTTATCAAAGAATATGATCAAAAGTAATAATAATAAAGATGAAATAATAAATAAATGTGATTTTGATAATAAAATTGAAGATCAAATTAATAATAATTTATCAAAGAATATGATAATGAATAATACCAATACAGATATATTTAATTCATATCTAAATTCATATAATGAAAATAAAGATCAAATTTTGATTTCTAATAATGAAGAAAATATTATTAAAGATGAAATAAATCAAAGTAATGAAATTGAAAATAATAATAACAATAATAATAATAATATTTTTATTATTACTAAAAATGAAATAATAAATAATTATAACTTAGAACCTAAAACTAAAGATCAATTTTCGAATTCTGATAATCAAAAAAATATAATCCAAAAGAATAAAATAGTTGAATTAATTAATAATATAGAAGTTGATGAGGACGGTAAGATTAAAGATAAGAACTTTGCCAAAGAAATTTTCGTCAATAAGACCATATTTACAAAAGTACCCATAAAAGACTCTTATTTACCAAAGACAGATTGGTATAGTATTAGTATTATTGATAATGGTATTAATATTAAAGATGAAGACGATGATGATTATGAAATAGTATTGATTCGTATTTCTAATCTTACTCAACCACTCAAATATTTTCAAGAGCTAATTCGAAAAGAATATATACTTAATAAAGAATTATTAAATAATCATGATTATGATATTTCACCAAACTTTAAAGGATACTCAATATTCAAAACTAAAGCTGTTTCTATATTTTTCACTCAAAATAATTGTACTCTAACAGAGTATTTTAAGAATAATAATCAGAGTAATGATTTAAAAAATGTTATAGTAGAATTAGTTGATAAACTTAGTTTAATAAATCCTGATGATGAAGAATGTTTTCTTTCTCCTACATTATCGCCAAACAATATATTATGGTCCCAAAATGATTTATACACCATTATATTTACTGAAATTTTCTTATCTATTGATAAAATTGATGCAAAAGTTAATCTTAAAGAGATACCAACATCAAAGTGGTTTGTTCCTGAGTTCAGTCAATTGAATGAAAATAAACAATGTACACTTTCTTATTATTCATCTGTTCATTCATTTGGTAATATACTTTTTTATTTATTGACTGGATTAGAACCTCCTAAATCTAAGGAAGAATGGGATCAAATTTTAGATTATAGTTCTAATAATTTAAATAACAAGCAACATAATATCTTAAGAGATATAATTAAAGAATGTATTAATGCTGATGAAGAAAATCCAACAAGTTTCTCTTTGCTGTCTACAAAACTCAATAATGTTGATTCAGCTCTTTTCAAAGAACCTATTATATTTAATAATGTATTCGGTGACGTTAATAATAATAAATCTAATGATACTGATAATATATCTAATGATACTAATAATATATCTAATGATACTAATAATATATCTAATGATACTAATAATATATCTAATGATAATAATAATATATCTAATGATAATAATAATATATCTAATGATAATAATAATATATCTAATGATACTAATAATATATCTAATGATACTAATAATATATCTAATGATAATAATAATATATCTAATGATAATAATAATATATCTAATGATACTAATAATATATCTAATGATAATAGTAATATATCTAATGATAATAGTAATATATCTAATGATAATAATAATAAATCTAATGATACTAATAATATATATAATTATAATAATGATATATCTAATGATAATAATGATAAATTTAATGATGCTAATAATATATCTAATGATACTAATAATATATCTAATGATACTAATAATATATCTAATGATAATAATAATATATCTAATGATAATAATAATATATCTAATGATACTAATAATATATCTAATGATACTAATAATATATCTAATGATAATAATAATATATCTAATGATAATAATAATATATCTAATGATACTAATAATATATCTAATGATAATAGTAATATATCTAATGATAATAGTAATATATCTAATGATAATAATAATAAATCTAATGATACTAATAATATATATAATTATAATAATGATATATCTAATGATAATAATGATAAATCTAATGATGCTAATAATATATCTAATGATAATAGTAATATATCTAATGATAATAATAATAAATCTAATGATAATAATAATAAATCTAATGATAATAATAATATATCTAATGATAATAATAATATATTTAATGATTCACTTAAAGATATACCTAGTAATACCAATTATAAATCTAATGATGTTGATGATATTCGAATTCATTCAAAAGAACAAGAACAATCTAAGGAAAGTTCTATAATAAATAGTGTACCTACAGTATCTTCATCAACGAGTAACATTGATACAGAAAATAGTCAAATTGTATTAAATAAAAATGAAAAAAATGTTCAATCTACTTCTTCATCAAATAATGAAGAGGTAAAACCTATAATTGAAGAAAGTGAAAAAAATAATGAACCAAAGAACAGTGATAACAATAATGAGAATAATTATACTGAAAAAGAAAGTAATAATAATAATAAAAAGAATAATCAATTTATTCTATCTGAGAATAATAAGTATTTAGATGGTTTTATTTTTAAAGATATAAATGATAATATTGATACTATTATTATCTTTGTACATATAGATGTTAAATTGAATAATCCCATAGATTTTGATATAGAGATATATGATTTATATAGACCAACAGGTATAGGATATAAATTATTAAAGTATGAATTTGATAATGATAGTGGTACAAAATATTATTCAGTAGCACCATTTTATATATGTGATGGTATAAAATCAATCACTTTTGGTGTAAGAGAACATCTCGGCTCTAATAGAGAAATAACATTAGAATATCCAAAGTTAAAAAAAATTAATGATTTTAGTGGATATAAAATATACTTTAAAAACTTAAAGTATGACATGAATTTACATATATTTAAACCAGTATATAAGACAGTATATACGAATGAGTTGAATTATTTAAGACAAATATCTATGATTAATCCTAAAAATTATGAATACTCATATCAGTATTTATTAGAGATAACAGACTCATTATCAAATAATAATTTAGTAGACATAATATTAAAAACAGGATTTAATGATTTTACAGAAATTATAATATATATTATTAAAGAAAGAGATTACTCATTGAGTGATATATCTAAATATATTGAAGCTAATTATAAAATCAAGTCAATGGAATACAAAAATGCTCCAAAATTAATACGTTTATTAAATCAAAAAATAGAAAGTAGAAATAAATCAAATTTAGAAAATTATAAAGAAAAAGAAATATTTGTAGGAGATGAAAGAAATAAATTATTATGTGATTCTGAATTTTTGGATTCAAATGAAGATAAAAGTACTAATAGAGAGGACATAATTTCAGATACAATTAAAAATTTGAATAATGAAAATATCAGCTATCTTGATTATATAAATGAAGATTACTGTAATGAAAAAATTGAAGAATATAATAATTCTTCGGAAGGACAGAAGAAAAAACTAAATGTAATTCCAACAAAAGAAACAATTGAGAAAATTAAACTTATTTCAGTTGGAATATTATCAAATATTGCGATAATTATTCAAGGATTCACCTCAGCTGGTAAGAGTTTTATTTCAACTGTAAGCTCTGTTATACATAGAGGTCAGTATCCTATTTCAACTGCTCTATCAGAGAATACCACAGTGGAAGACTTACTTGGAAGATTTGTATTACAAAGAAAAGATTCATCAATGATGTCTTTTGTTCCAGGAATATTATTAACAGCTTATTCAGAAGGACGAATACTTATTTTAGATGAATGTGATTTGGCAAAGCCTGAAGTACTTTCATGTATATTAAGATCAATATCAAAGGATGAAATTATTGTAAATAATACAATTTATAAAAAAATGAGAGGATATAATGTAATTTTAACTATGAATGGTGAAGCAGAGGGATTCACTAAAAATCAAAGAAATGAACTCACTTCAAATATTCTATCTAAATTTATAATAGTCAAATTTGATAAAATGAGTAAGGATGAATGTGAAAATATCTTTAAAGAACTTATACCTGACAAAGATAACTATAAGAAGTATGTCACAAATTTTGTAGATTTATATGAAAAAATGTTAGGATATAAACAAAAGACAGTAGATCCTATTGTAACTTTAAGAAATTTAAAAGCTTGTACATATTTATCAAAAGTTGATATACCAGTTAGATTTTCAGCTGAAATTGCTTACACAGGAAGATTCCCTAAAGATGAAAGAGATTCATTTAGAAATATTTTAAATAAATTTGGAAATGATAGCATTGATAAAAATATTAAAAATGAAATAATAAATAGATTTGAAGAAGATAATTTATACTATGATGATTCCTATTTAAAATGTGCTTATTTGGCATTGGCAGCATGTAAAGCAGGACTTCATCCACTTCTTATAGGTAAAAATGGATCTGGTTTAACAGAGTTAGCAAAGTTTATTGCATGTAATTATACTTATAGTACAGACTCGTTTTTGAAAGATACCCAAAGAGAACATACAGAATTAATACAACTTTGTTTAGAAACAACAGTGGATGATTTATTGGGATGTTTTCAACCAAATACAAATGAAAACAAAGAGAATAATGATAAAAATGAAAGTGTAGATTTAACCAAACTTATATCATGGATAGATGGTCCTATTTTAAAAGCAGCAAAGAAAGGAAAGCCAGTAATATTAGATAGAATAGATTGTGCTAAAGCACAGGTTATTGAATGTTTAAATCCATTATTAGAAGAGAATTCTGTTTTCAATAATGTTCAATTCAAATTAATGGAAAAAAATAATAAGGAACAAATTAACATTGGTAAAGGATTTGTAATAATTGGAACAATGGAAATAGAAGAAGGAAAAGAAATGATGTCGAAGGCTTTAATGAATCGATTTGTAGCGATATATTTGGATGATTTTGTATTAAATTCTCAATCAATTGAACAAATAACAAAGCTAACAATTAAAAAACTTAATACTAAACTTGATCATAATAATAATGTTGATAATACACTTAACAAAAATATTAATTCTTTTTCATATAGACATGGAAGTCAAAGTTTAAACAGTAGTTTACAAAAAATAGCAAATGAATCAGAAGAAGAATCGGAAGAAGATTCAGAAGAAGAAGGTGAAGGTTTCCATATTTTAGATTTTCTTGATAATAGTAAAAATGATGATATTCATATAAAGAATCAGAATATTAATGATAATATTTCTTCAAAAAATCAGAATGGCAATAATTATAGTAATATATCAGGAGAAGTTCCAGATTGGTATGATGTTAAAAAATTCGATAACCAAAAAATAAATGATATATCAAAAAAAAACAAAGATATGAAGTTTGATAATTTAAAATCATTAATAAAAACAATTACAAAATTATGTTATATTATTCAAAGAACAAATATGAATGTTTCTGATTCATATAAATTACTGGAATTAAATGAAGATATATATAATATGAAAAATATAAATGAATTAATACCAAAAATGTTAAATAAAGATGACGATCCAAATAGGAACAATAAATTTTTCTTTAATGAGAAAAAAGGAAATGCAAAGAAAATGATTTTATCATTAATATCATGTGATCTTTCTGATTCTCCAGTATTTATTCAAGGCTCACCAGGTTGCGGTAAATCTGTAGCAGTAAGATATTATGGTTCATTTAGGACATTCAGGAACAGAGATCCAATATTATCCGTTAGTTGTAACTCTGAAATGTCATTTGAACAATTTGTAGGAACATTTAGTTTTAAGAACACATCATTTCAATTTATTGAAGGACCTTTATTAACTGCTATGAGAAATGGTGAACCAATTCTTGTAGATGAATTTAATTTATGTTCTGAAGATGTATTTCTAAATTTACTCCCATTATTAAAGGCTGAAGCAAATGATTATGTTCAATTAAAAGGTGTTCCATACCAAGTCCAAATGAAGCCAGGTTTCTTATTTATAGCAACTGGAAATGATGATAATGAATCAGGAAGAAAGAAAATGCCTCAATCAATACTAAATGAACTTACAATTGTGAAAATTTCAAATCCAACATTGGATGAATACAGAAAATTACTTAATGAAATAATAAATAATGAATATAAAGATATTAGGGTTTATATATCTCCTCTTGATATTTGTGATATTGTAGAAGTAATGAAAACTGTTGCACAACAAAATTTTACATTGAGACAAATTAAAAGTTTGTTAAATCGAATTGAAAGGTTTTGTACAGGAGAATTAACTGATAAAGAAATATCAAGTGAAGAATATAGAAAAATACATGTAGCTTATGTAATAATAAGTTTTATAATTCCAAGTTTAACGATAGGCCCTGAACGAATAGAACAATTAGTAAAGAGAATTGGAGAAATTACTGTCAAAGATAGCAATGAATTATTGGAATTTATAAGATCAGATGTTTCCATAGTTACTAGAGGTACAAATAAAAATTTCGTAAAGAAAGGAAAAATAATATTATGCACTTCTTTAAAAATAGGAGCTTATCCACCAACGATGTTACAATCATATTTTTGGATACGTATGTCATGTTCATTATATTCAGATACACCTTCACAAGAAACGTTACTTTTAGAAGGTCCAACTTCATATAAATCTTATTTATTAGAAAAATGGTTAGAATTATCAACCGGTAAATATTCCTATGAAGAACATTTTGTTACTAAAAGTACAGAAACTCAAGATCTAATAGGCCTTTCAACTTTAGATGATAAAGAAAAATTATCCAATTTAATTGATTCCCTTATAGAAAAATCAATATTATATTTGAGTATGCAAAAGGAAGATATTCAGGGGGTTCGAGAGGATAAACTTCAAATAATAATGAATGAATTAGGCGTTGATGAAAAAGGAAATGTCAGTAGAAAGCATAACTATTGCTTAGAATATATTTATCGATGCATTATAGAATTAATGGAATTAGAAGCTAATTATGATAAAATTAAAGGAGTAAAAACAATGACATCGTTCAATTTAGGTATAGTAACATCTGCTTGTATATTTGGACAAAAATTAATAATAAAAGGAATAGATCAAATATCTCCCTCAGTAATAGAAAGAATAAATTCTGTATTAGAATACCCTAGAAGTCTTGTTTTAACTGAAGATTCTCAAGGAATATTTAATAATCAACAAATATTTAAAGATTTATACCAAAGTAATAGAAGAAGTATTCCATTTTCCGAAAACTTTAATATATATTTTACATCTAGAGAAACATTTAATGGAAAATTGTCAGAAGCTTTTAAATCTAGATGTACTATTATTCTATGTCCTAGTTATGACAATAAATTATATTTAGGTATCAATTTGAATATATTCGAAAATTATAGTTCAATAGCTAAATCTATTGTTAATAAGAATGGTAACCTACAAAATGGAATAATAGAATTATATGAGAGAATATATAAAAAATATAGAATTCCTTTATTATCATTTATAAGATGGTGTAATACAACAGAGAGAATAAATAAATATTTGCCTAATATAGATGCTAAATATATTGTAGGAATTGCAATTCTAAGAAGTATATTTGATGGATATGAACCAAATATGAGAAATCTGGTAATTAGAGAATTATTGTTTGATTATTTACCCCAAGATTTATATAATTTATTGATAAATAAAACACATGACGTTGTATGTAATTCTCCATTCATAATAGAAGAAGAAAACAAAGATATTATATATGTTAAATCTATTTATAGTAAAATTCAGTTACAAGTTCTAAATCCAAAAATTAAAAAATTAGAAGAAATTAGATGGACTAAATCAGCAGCAGATATGGCAGATTCAATTTTGACTTCATTGGCTGCACATACAATGCTGATATTTGAAGGTCCACCTGGAAGAGGGAAGACAGCAATTGCTATGGCTACGTATGAGGCACTTGGCATAGATTATAAAAGAATTAATCTATCTCCTTCTACAACAGAAGAAGATGTGTTTGCTAGAACTATTCCAATAGTTGATAAAGAAAAAAATATAAAAACAGAAATTTTAAAAGGACCTCTTTATCAAGTTTTAAGTAATAGTTCTGATTCTATTGAATATTGCAGAAATGGATTAATATTAGATGAAATTAATTTGGCTTCTAATGAATTATTAGAACAATTATATTCATTTTTAACTTCATTATTTTATAAAGATATATATCATACTCCACAGGGGGAGGAATTCAAAATAGGAAATATTGGAGTAATTGCCACAATGAATGATGCAAAATTATCTAACGCACGAACAATGTTATCATCTACAATATTAAATCTTAGTCACACTTTTAAATTGCCAAATTATGAACCAGAAGAAATGAAAATCTTAGCAGAAAATATTTTAGGAACGGAAGAATTGTTTAAAAAGAAAGAATATTTAATAAGGGCCATAACATGCTTCTTTAATTCTCAAAAATATGTAAAGAATCATTCTGAAACAGGTGGAGTAACATTAAGAGAAATTTTAAAACTAAGAGAATTCACAAGTGAATGCCCTGATATACCTCTTGATACATTATTAGATTTAGTATTGTGTGCAAACATGTCAGAGGATGATGCATCAAAATTTAAAAATGAAAATCAATTTACTAATACGCTTAGTAATATAAAACTTGAAATTAAGAATAATAAACTATTTCTTAATGATTTGATAAAATATGACTTAATTAAATTTAGACATGACGGACCATTAAATAAACAATTTACATTACCAGAAAAGGATGCTTTAATGAAAATTTTAATTGGTCTAACCGCTAAGAGAACAATATTATTATCAGGTGATATTGCAATTGGAAAAACTTATATAATAGAATCATTAGCAGAGATAATTGGAATTAAATTAAATGTAATTCAGTTTAATTCTGAAACATCATCATCAGATACGATAGGTAGACTTGAAATGTGCATAGACTCAAATGAAGTATTAAAAATTAAAAATGAACTGAATAAGTTAGTGGATTTATTAGTAAAAGATGAATGGCCTAGAATAACTTCATTTATAAAGTTTATAGATGAAGGTACTCTTAATCCTGAAGATTTAATAAATTTTATTGAAAAACTAATTAAAAAAAATCCATTAAAAGAAGAAGCTATGAAACAGTTACAAAAATGTTATGATAAATTGAAAGATTTCTCTGCGTTGTCATGTACAAGTTTTGAATTCAAAAAATCATTATTAATTAATGCAATTGAGAAAGGAGAATGGGTTTTAATTGATGATGTTAATTATGCCCCTCAAGAAATAGAAAGATTGATGTCATTATTGGAAGAAAATTCTTCATTAACCATCTATGAACAAAATCCTCCTGTTATGTATTCAAGAGACTTTAAAGAAAATACAGATTTAATAAAACATAAACAAATACATAAAAATTTTAGACTTTTCATAATTACATCAAATGAGAATGTTTTGTCAGCTGCTATTAAATCAAGATGTTTATGTGTTAAGTTAATGCCATTTGTTAAACCACAGAACTATGCAGAACTTATATCTAGTTGTTTAGCCAATTCATATATTTCGGATAATTATGTTATTTCTACAGCAACTTTTGTTGGAAAAGCATTTTATGATATTAAAATGAATGAGAAAGAAAATGATTATATTCTTAAAAATTATATATTAACACCAGTTAACTTAGTAAATCTTTCAAAAATTTTAATTAATTCTTCAAGTATTAATGGTGAAATTCTTTCAAAAAGTATAAATTATAGTATTTTTTCTATGTATAAGAATAATAAAAGTGAACAATTAAATAGATTTAAATCATCATTATGTAGTAAAATAGATTTTAATATTACTACTATCAATAGAATAATGAAAGATAAAAAGTATATATTAAGTATGATTGAAAGAAAGATATTAGAATATGCTAAAATATTATCAACAAGCGAAAATAAAAATCAAGTAATTAATGAATCACTAAATAAGGTATTTAATAGTTTATATAAAACAAAAAGAATGGCAAATGTAATAAATATAAAAGATGTTGATGAAATTAAAATTTTTAATTACATACAAAATTCTAAAAGTGAGTTGATGAAAAATATAGAGTCATTTACATTGGGAGATATTAAAGAATATAAAGAATATATTGAAGAAGTTTTGTGCGTGTTAAAAGAATTAATTTCTAAAAAAGAAAAAATATATATGAATTTATACTACCTAAAATTTTTTAATCTATTATTGGAAGAATTAGTTTCAATTAAAAATACAAAGATTAAAGGATTAAAATTAAGTACAATTGAAAATTCAAAAGAGTATTTCCTACAATTTGGAGATTTGGATTATGAAGCTGAAAAAAATGCAAATAAATTGTATTGGTTCAGAAATGCAATGAATGGTTTTCATTTCCTTATTCCTGAAAATGTTTCGACAATCGATTTAAAGTTATCAATAATATCTATTTATTATAACTATTATTTGAATAAATATACCCAATTAGAATCTACAATTAAAGAAAAAATTTCAAAAGACACATATATACACTTAAAAATGCTGGAAAATATGGAATTAAGAAAAATACTTAGAAAATATTATTTTTCTATATTAGAGAAAAATATTCGTAATTTATTTAATATACTAGTATACTATAAACAACCAATATATATAGAAATTGGTTGTATATCTGCAAGTAAAGAATTAACAATTGAAATAGGTGACAAAATAATTATTAGATTTAATGAAAAAATATACTTTTTGAATAATCCTTATGACATACAAACACTTAAAAACGAATTAAATATAGATAATATAAATTACAGATATGATAAAAGTATTGATAATGAAAATTATGCCAATGCATATATGGATTATATTATTCCAACAAAACTATATTTGAATAATAACAATAATTTGGTAGAGGGTAAAATATTCTGGTTTTATAAATTATTTGCTAAAAAATATCTTGTTCACAATATTATAAATAATGGTATGCTTTGTGAATTTAATGATGCAATTGAATATATATTGAGATTAAAGATATTTAATACAAAGAATACAGAAAAAATTTGGAATTGTGAACTAGAAGGAATACTATGTAAAGGATATCAATTGATTTATTTCTTAAAATATTTAGAAAACAGTCTTTGGAATGAATATAAAAAAAATGAGGAAAAGAAAGTCATTATAATCGAATTCATTAATAAAATTATGATGATAAAAAATTCATCTAGTTTATTTATAGCTTGTGAATCAAGGAATAAAGTAATAGAGATTATTATTAATATAATAAATATGATTAAAAATTATTTTAATAAATATGAAATTAGTATTTGGGGAAATATGGATATTTTTATAAATACTTGTACATCATATATGAATGAAGAAATGCTAAAAGAGAAGTTTGAAAAAGAAAAAATAGAATATGCTAAACAGTTAAATAATATTAAAAATAAAATAGATAATATATGCAATTCAAAAAATAAATATAAATTTAAATCATTATATGAATCCATTGAGAAATTAATGACAAAATTAAATGAAAAAGAAATAAATGAAATAAAAGATAATATAAATAATATTGAAAAAATGGTAAATATGTATAAAATAGCCAATGAAAATAATATTGTGACTTTGAAAAAATCCCAAATATTTGGTTCAATTAATAATAATTATAATTACAGAAATGAATATTCAAAAATATTAGAAAAATATTCTAAATTATGTAATATTATTAATATAATGAAAACATCTAATTATCAACAGTTATTCATAAATAATATGTTTAGATTTTGTGATATTTCTTCTTTAGAAAGTTTTAATGAAGTGTACAATGATTCATTTTCTAAAGAGTGTCTTAATGGTGAACCTGTATCAAATATTTTATTAAGTGAATTAAAGCATTTAGCTAATTCATTATTAATTTCAGATATAATAAATATGTGTAAAATCCAACGTAAAAAATACGAAGATTATTTAGAATTTATTAAAAGTATACTTAAAAATGACTTAGATTGTATTAGAAGTATTGGAAATTATTTTGGAGATGATGATTTTATATATTTACCAAAACTTGATATTATCGATTTAAAATATTGTGTTCGATATGGTTTAAAAATGAAGGAAACAAATTTATTAATAAAAGTAGATATTGATAGTGATACCGAAATTCGTAAACCAAAAGAAAATGAAACAATTGAGGATTACTTAAAATATTTGATTTCTCGTTTTGATATAAAAATTGATTATTCTGAAAGTATAGATGATATAGTTAAACATATTAATGAAACTAGTAAATCAAAAAAACTAAAAGAAACTGTTAACAATTTATTTAATGCTGCTAAAATAATAAAATTATTCAAAAATTATAAATTTAAATATAATTTTGATTGGCTTATGTATGATATTGATGAAATGAAAAATGAATATTGGAAAGAACCAGGTAAAATCATTGTTAAAAATAAATTTAACTCATTACTTCAATTTAATGAAAAGGAATCAATATTTAATGAAGAAAAAATTATAGCAAAGTCTCTCTACGCATCATATGAATCCAATGTCATGAATGAAATTCAATACAGCAGAGGAAAATATTTAAAAGATCTACTTACCGAAGTATTAGATAGAATTTATAAAAGTACAAACGTCGATTATAAATATGGCTACAGACTTGTTTCTTTTTATTGTAGAAATATTTATAAAGATAATACTGCCGAGACGATGGTTACATTAATATATTCTATTTTTAATTCATTAGAATTAACAATAAATGATAATATATTAAATTTAAATACACCACAAATAAAGAATATAATTATTTCAATATTTTATAAATATATTATTGATTGTATTGAAAATAAGTCACCAGAATTTGATAAAGAAGAGCTTATAAATATCGATAAAATATTATTAATTGTTATATTAGATAAATATAAAGTTAATTATGAGATGGAAAAGAATGATTTAGAAACAAGTATTAAAAATAATATAGATTATTTTACAAGTAATGTTTCAGAAATGGAAACGAAAGTTTGCAATAAATTAAGTGAAATGCAAGATCAATTTAATATAGAATTAAATAAATATAATAATATAATAAATGATCTTAAAATTAAGTATAAAAATGAATACAATATTATTACTTTTGCTAAAGATATTTTTAATTTCATTTTTTCTAGTGAAAGTGATATTCCTGAAGAAATAAAAAGCGATCACGAAAGATTTATAAAAGAGAGTATTGAAGAAAATGAAATTAAAAGATATTATCATTGTAATATAAAAAAACCTATTGATTATAAATATAATAAAAAAATGGAAGAATTCCAAAAAAAATTTAAAGCATTAAAAGAAATAAAAGAGTTATCTATTTCTGATTGGTATACTATTAGAAGTATTATATTCAATAATAATTTAGAAAATCAATATACAGAAAATTACATGGATTATAAGTATATGTCTTCATATATTAATTCTAGAGATAAGTTATTAAAAAGTTTAGAAAGTTATTTTAACTTAGAAAAGGAAAATGAAATTCTCTTAAAGGATCTTCAAAAAGCTAATATTCCACAAAATACTACTCAATATAATATTAAAGAGAAAAATTTAAGTATATTAAGGAGATGGATTAAAGAATTATTAAAATGTAATATAAATATGGAAATTAGTAATTATAAAGAAATTTTGCATTCACGGATTAATAAAAAAATAATAATAAATAAAAAAACATCAGAAATATATTCTACAAATACAAATTGGATATTTGATAAGGATAATAAGCCAAATTTCTTGCTTGATAGTATCAATGTAAATTTGGGTATTTACATTTTAGAACACATTCGTACAAATAGTGTTGGGTCAATTTCTTTTGACAATAATTGTTCATCATTAATAGTGTATGAATTAGAACAAGATAATTCAAATGCTATTATACCATATATGACAGGAAATATATTAAAGCAAAATGAACCAATGAATATACGATTTAGATTGAATAAAAATTTAAAAGAAAGTGAAACAATAAAATGTGAATTCTATATAAAATTAATGAATAATAATAAAGAAGAATGTGACAGATGTAAAGTGACAGCTATTTTAAATGTAATTCCATTATGCTTAAAATTTAAGTTTAATGAAACATATAATATAGATGAATATAATAATGTTAGTATCAACCATTATATAAATACGTTAGAAATAGAACATCAGTATCCTGGAAATTATTCATCAGATAATTTCGGTATTATAATAAATCCAAATGAGAATAATAATTATAATAAATTTAATATAAAACAACAAACTGGAAAATTACTTTCAAATATAGAAAGACAAACATATAAATCAGTATGCTCAAATAATATTAATATTAATTTAAATAAATCCAATCTTCTTTGTCTAAATCTTAATTTTATTACCCCAATATATTATGGTCTAATTATATATGATGAAAATGAAATTAATATCGAATCAATTGATGTAGAAAGAGGAAATACAAATTCTATTTATTTATTTAATATGAGTAATTTCCCAATTAATATTAGTTATAAGTACAATAAAAATAATATTAAACTATTAAAGGAGATAAAAAGTATTAATCCAGGAGAGAAAAAGATATTAAAGTTTAATATTGATAAATATATTAATTCAAATGAATTAGAGATTAATAATAATAAAATAGTTGTCAATATAGTAGAACCACCAAAATTAATTATAAGACAAAGCTACTATGGTTACTATTCTGAAAAAATATTTTGTAAATGTACAAACAGAAATATGAAAAATAAACTTAAATTAGTTATAGTAAATGAGAAATATAAAATATTTAAATTAGATAAATGTGAATATAATAAAAATTTAGAAGCTGAAATAGAAAGCATGGATAAAATCAGTTCTTGCTATTTAATATATAATAATAAAAAAATTATTGATAAAAAAGAAAATAATTATAAATTCATAAATTGTAGAGATGAAAGTACTGTATATGGATTTATTCAAGGTAATTTTTGCCACAATAAAGCTAATAAAATGGATGTAATATTAAAATTATACCCTAACAATTCAATTTATTCATATAATTATGGTCATATATTTTCTGGAAAAAAAATGGAAAAATTTTCAAAGATATTGAATAATAATGAATTTAAAGATAATATTCAATCTGATAATTTAAGCAATATACAAAATTCAATAAATATTTTGATAAAATGGAAATTAGAACTTGATGAAAATATTAATGAAAATATTAACAATATTGAAATCATAAAGAAGAGAAAATCAGTAGAAAACATAATAAGGTATTTAATAAAAATGTCAAATAATTATGATGTTGATGCATTTACAAATTATTTAAAGAATATGTTAAAAGAAATGTACAATAGAGAATGCTTGATTCCATATTTCAAAGTAAATAATAATTTAATTGGAAATATAAAAATATTCATGGAAAAATTAAGTTATATTATAGGTTTTGTAGATATTGTAGTAAATCCCGGAGTAATGAGGGATGATTATATATTAGATTATATTAATTCTAGTTCGAATGGTGAAGTTTCAATTTCCTCCAAAAGTGATAATGATTTGACTGATAATTTTAAGAAATGTTTTGAAAATGGACTAGAAAAAGATAAAGAGAATTCAGAATTAATATATTTTAATAATAAAATATATAAACATACTAAAGATGATGACTTTGATAAATTTAATGAACAAATAGAGAATTCAAAAATTGATAACCAAAATTATAATAAGATAAAAATAAGTGATTTTATTGAAACATACAAAAACGAAATTCAATATAATATAGAAAAAATAATAAAAAATGAGGTTAATATAACAAATTTATTTAATATATTAGATGAGTGTACTGGAATAGTTGCTAAAATTCCATTAATGTTATCTACAATAACAGAAGACGAAGATCTCACTTATTGTGTTTCAAATTGTCAAAAAATATATGATTTTATATGTATTTTAGTTGAATCTCCAATTTACAAGACAGAATTTTCTGAAAAAATAATTTCAACATTTAATGAGATTCAAAATGTCTTAATGAAGTTCGAATTTTTTGATTTAAATGTTAAGGAAACAAAAAAATCAAAATCAGATCCCAAAACTAATAGTACCATGAAATCAATAGTTCAATGTGAAATACCTTTTGATAATACCTATGATAATAATCTATTGAAAAATAAAAAATCACAAGAAAACTATAATCAATTCGTTGATAATTATAATATAAGAAACACACATCTTGATAATCCACAATATATTTCTAGAGATTCCGAAAACTACGAAGGTGAAATTTTTGATAGTACACATGCTGACAACGATAGACGAGCTTCAATTAATCTAAAAAAAGGAAATATTTATAAAACCGAATTTGCAAACGTACTTTCATCAAAAGAAAGAGAATCAATTCCAATTCCATTTTTAAATAATAATAATAATATAGAACAAATAAAGGATAATAATAGCATTTTAAATAATAACAACGTAAATGATATATTAGATTATGAAAATATAAATAAAGAAAAGAATATACCTATGAACATTCTGGAAGCAAGCTTAAGCAAAACAACCCCAACAGAATTTTTAGAAATGTTGTTAAAACCAGCATATAAAAACCAAGCATTATCTGAAATTAGAATATCCGAATTAATTAGGAAAGGATTAACTGAAAATGGAATGTTTAATTATTATGATGAATGTTCTCAAGCTTCATCATTCATACAATCAACAATATCTAATCTTATAAAATCTAATCTCAAATTTATAGATAATAAAAAAATATTACCAAATACTATATTAAATAGCTATGTTGATATTACAGTTGACATTACGCATATGTCACAAATTCAAAGAGTTACAGCACTCGTTATTTCAGCAGGTTTATCTATTCCTTTAAATTATTATGGTGTAAATATAAGAATTTCAGTTTTTGGGGAAAGAAATGGTGTTTGGCTTTTATCAGACGATTTTTCAACAAATATTGGAATTCAATTAGCAAGATTAAGGGATGCCCTTGCAAGTAAAAAACGATACATGTCTTTCCCAGGTGACACATTATATTCATTAAAACAAGATTGGATAGATAGATTTAAAAATGAACACACAAATTATACATCAGTATTAATATCATCATTAATTTCACCACAAGTTGTAAATAAACAAATTGATTGGAGTAATTATATTTCAAATAAAATAATTGTATTTGGATTAAAATCAATATTTGCTGAGGAATTCAAGAATAAATATGAAGTATATGAAAAACTATTACAAATTCCAATAACAAATAAAGATCAAATTACACAAGAGTTTTTGGAACCAATAAATATATTAAATCAAAATAATAGAGAGAGAAATTTACTTGAGATATTATGTAAATCATTAGTTACATCTTGTATTCATAAATCAGATGATAAGGATAACTTTAAAGAAAATAAAATTATTCTAAATAATAATAATAATGATGATAATAATAGCAACAACAATAACAACATTAATAATAATAATAATAATAACATAGAAAATGAGATATCATCTTTGAAAAATATATTTAAATTTATTAATAATAATATGGATGATAAAATATTTTTTGGTCAAAATATTTCTCATATTATGACTGATATTTCAAAAATTAATGAAATTTTTTATCCACCTAAAATATTACTTCCTTCAACAAGTGAATTTTCACAAAATGTTAAAACCGATGACAATGGATCAATAGGTAATCTTAAAAATACTGTGGAATTAATTTTAAAATCCCAGTTTGGATTAGCATTTGCACCAAATACTTCTGCTGGAAAAATACCATCGGCATCAGGAGGAACAATATCCATACCAGCTATTAAAAAGTGGATTGTTTCGGGATTTACATATAAAGAAATATTCTTGAAAAAAGCAGGTAAAACAAAAAGAAAATATTCAATAACAATAGTTATTGATTTATCATCATCAATACATCTATCTTGTAATTATTCACATGCTATTGCAACAATACTATTATTATTAATAGCTCCATCAACATTACAAGATAATGATGAAATTAAATTAGATGTTATTATAAGTACATTAAATGGACCAAAAATTATGTTTATGTCTTCAAAAGCAAGTACATTTGAATCAATTTCATGTATAAATTCTATAATTAATGTTATTGATAAAGAGGTTTCTAAGTTTTGTACACCTGGAAGTACTTTAAATGCTGCTTATCAAATAAATATGCAAAGAGGAGGTGTAGGTATAGGTAAAAACATTTTCTTTATTACTGATGGTTATGTTACTTCTAGAAAAGAAATCAAATTTGCTAATTCGATAATTAGTTCATGTGAAAATTCGGGAATTGAATTAATGACAATCGGTGTAGGATCATATCCATATGGAATTAAGCAATTATATCCAAAATGTTGTTATTCTCCATCTTTAAGAGTTCTTGGGGATGCTATTGCATTTTTATTTTCCATATCAAGAGATCCAACAAGTAAAGAAATCGTACCTCAAGTAATAATAGATAATACTTCCGTTGATATAGAAAATAATCTTATAAAGATGATTAATCAACCACCTGATAATAAAATATTGCAAAAAAGTATAGAGAATAAAGAAATGAACTACATTGAAATGGTAGGAGATATTGGTACAATGACATTACCTGAAAATATATTAGTTCTTAATGAAAATCCTGAAAAAGAACCATATTATGATGGATTATTTGAAGGATTTAATATATTAGTTGTAGTTTTGTATTTGGGTGGATATGAATATCAAGGAAAAATTAAAGATGAAAATATTACGAAAGAGGAATTTAATGCAGGTGCTGGAAAGTCATTAAATAAAAAAGGATTTAATTATAAATTAGTATTTAGTTATGGTGAAGCTATTGATGAACTTACTAAATCAGAAGGAGGTAGATGTCCATATATAGAAACTTGGCTTTTCTGTAGTAGAGGAGACGGCTCTTTACCAATTGATGCTGTAGATAAAGATTCTAATAAAATAATACCATTTTTCAAATGTATTACAGAGTTTAATAATAATGGTGGAGGATTATTATTGTTTTCTGATAATGAACCCTTCACATTAGAAACAAATATACTACTTTTAGAATATTTAAAATTTGAAGATGAATATGGAAATACTATTAGACCTAAATTTTCAATGAAAGGAAATTATAATCAACCTGACCCTGATAAGAAATATATTGTATCATTGAATCCTAATAATGTAGATGAAAATAAAAATGGTAAATTTAAATATGATACTAAACTTCCACCCCCTGGAGAATGTAAAGATAGAATATCTCTTAGACCTGGCTTAATAAAATTCAGTGAAGGAATTACATTATCTTATGCTGAAACAATAGATAGTAGTGAAGATTATTCACCATTTACACCATTCGCTTATTTAACCGATACTTCAAAAGAAAGACCATTTATATTATATTATGATCCAAAAATAAAAGATAAAGAAACTAACCAAGGCCCAATAGTTGTACATGGTGGATTTACTTCGGCATTTTATGATTTCAAATCTGATGGTACAGGTAGACTTGTTACTTCTACTGCATGCTGGCTTGTAAGATATGAAGAGAGATTATATAGACAAATCCAAGTAGAAATGAAAGCAGATATGATTAAAAATATACCTGCTATAAATATCCCAATTGATACTAAAGAAGTCTTTACAAGATGGAACATAATAAATCAGTATTCTATTATGTTATTAGATGTTTCTGGTTCTATGAGCAATTATTATGTATCACTTATTGAAATGACCAATACAATAATTAGTAATCAAAAAAATAATCCAAATAATAAAGGAACAGTAATATTCTTTGGTGATAGAGCTAAAACAATGATAAATGGAGATTATAGACTATTATCGGTAAACGAAATAAAACCTTCAGGTGCGGGCGGTGGAACTAGTTTTAATAATGCTTTTAGAGAAGCAGTTAATCATATTCATCCTAATGGTTCATTTAGAAATAAGAGATTATTATTTTTGACTGATGGAATGGATAATAAATGTAATATTAAAACATATTGTGATCAAATATCAAACGCTGGTTTTTCAATACATATTCTCGGATTTGGTAGTGGATCTTATTTTGATCATTTAAAAAAATATGTTAATGAAAATGGATCATTCCAGGTTTATAGTAATTTCAAAGATATTTCATCTTCTGCTATAAAAATATTTGCAGCTGAATAAAAAATACTTCTAATTTTTATTTTTTTTACCAAAACTAATATTATTAATTATCATTAATTAATTAAATGTAAATTTTAATAATAATATTAATAATAATTGTTAAAAATCTTCATTTCATTTTATTTTGTTTCATTTTTATTTTATTTTATTAGAAAATAATCATTAATTAAAAAAGAAATATATTATATTATTTTTATATTTAAATAAGTAGTATTCATTAAAAAATCATATAAAAAAAAAAAAATAAAGTAGTTAGTAAAAAATATAAAAAATATAAAAATTGTAATAAAAATAATGTATAAAGAAAATTCAAATAATTTATAAAATAATTAAAATAAAAAAGTTTCATTTTATATGTATAAATATATATTAAAAAAATTACACTAATAGCTTAATTATAAAAAAATATAGATTATATTTTTTGATGGTTTATTATGTAATTATTAAAAAATTATATTCACTATAAAATAAATTTATATATAGAATAATTATCAATAAATTAATAAAAAAATATGATATATATCAAATGATGATTAAATATTCAGTTCATTTAAATTACCATTATTAAAATTTAACTTAATAATGATCTTAGTTTTACACATAATAGTTACTTGATTTTGATGGTCAAAATTGTAGTGTTTCTATTCTATTAATTAAAATAGTGATATTTCTTCATCTTATGATAAAGAAAAATTAAATATTTATAATAATTAATATATAACATTTTTTTTTATTTCCTGTTGAAGTTTTTTTTTTTTTTTTTTTTTTTTTTTTTTTTTATATATATATATATATATTGAAGTAATAATGTTAGTAATAATAATTATTGTTACTGTTTAAATTAATAAATATATGATTTATAATATATATTTCAGTATATATAAATTTTAATAAAAGTTTTTTATACAATATTTTTATTAATTGAAAGATACTTAAATCAATTTGTCATTAATAATATTGCTTTTTGTCTAATAAATTAATTCATTCAATAATATTATAATAGTTTCATAATTTTTTCTATTTGCATATTAAAATAATAAAGCAAATTAAAAGGAAAGAAAAATATGCAAATCATTAATAATCAAATCATAAATACATGCTAATTATTGAATTTTTATTTACTAATAATCTTTATCAAACAAAAATATCAAATAATATTATTTATTATTTATTATTTATTATTTATTATTTATTTTTATTTATTATTTTTATTTATTATTTTTTATTAATCATTTTATTATTTATTATTTACTTATTATTAATTATGTATTTTTTTTTATTGATAATTGATTATTAATTACTAATTATTCATTATTTATTATTTATTGTTATTAGTATTACAAATTATTTCAATAATTTATATATTATTCATTAAATAACATTAACAATATATATATATATATATATATTTAAATTTTATATTTTTTCCTCGGACTAGGACTAAAGAGAAGGGAAGACAATAGGTCCTTCAATCTTTCCCTTAAACGTAATAGGACCTCATTGGATTCTTTGACATTCCATTTCGGTATCGATGAAGACCAAAAGAGGAGTCGAATTCAGTTATTTGTTAATTAGACATTCAACAATAATAGCCTAAGTTAAATTATTTATTTTTGATGAAAATTACATAAAAAAACAGAAAATATATTAAATTTTATTTTCTTGGGTATAATTAAAATAATAATTATTATTAACTATTAGTAAACAATTAAAATGTAATACAATATAGAATAAATTTTTTTTTAATCTTAAAATAATTATATAATTATATATATATATTATTTAGAGACTTTTATAAATATTACTTAATCCGAATTAACTATTTAATAATAAGAAATAAAATTTATTAAAAATATTTATAAAATATTCTTTTTATTTATATATACGACATTCATAAAACAAATGTATAACATTGATTATATAAATATTTGTTAAAATTTTAATTTATTTATTTGGAATCATATTAAATTTATATAATGTATTACATTGTTTATTTATGACTATAATTTCTTTATTTAATTAATTAATATTATGTGTATAATTATATAATTTAATAGTTTATATAAATTTATGTGTTGCAATAATAATAATAATAATAATTATTATTATTATTATTATTATTATTATTATTATTATTATTATTATTATTATTATTATTATTATTATTATTATTATTATTATTATTATTATTATTATTATTATTATTATTATTATTATTATTATTATTTTATAAAATAAAAAAACATTAGTATTATTAAATAGATATATATTCATAATTTAAATTTTATTTAGATATACTTAACTTAATTATTAAAAGATTACAAGATGTAAGTCTAATGAAACTCTTAATCTTTCAATAATATTAAGTAAAAATATTTATTTATATTAGTTATGCAGAATTTATTTTAATTCAAATAAATTCTTTTTATATATTATTCATTACATATTAAAATATAAATATATATTATTTGTCAACAATATAATTTATTTGTAATTTACAGATATTAATTATTTGTATTCCTTCTGACAATATTAATTATATATAAATAATAAATTAGATATTTAATGTCATTTATATTTAATTAAATAGGAATAAGAATGAATAATGATTATATTGAATGTTTTATAATTTTTTTATAAATATACTATAATATTTTAATATATTTTTAAGTGAAATGTTAATTTTATACAAAATATTTAAAATATTTAAAAAAAATATAATAAAAAAAATAATAAAACTATAATGAAATATCATTGGAAACATTTTTTGTGATTAAAATAAAATTATATTTATTTGATTAAATATAAATAAATATATTTTAATATTATTGTCAACATTATATAAATGTCAATAATTATTAAAAAATTTTATTAATGATTCTGTGTAAAAGTTAATTATAAATTATATATATCATATTATTATTTATTATTTATTATTAATATTATTATTATTATTATTATTGTTGTTAATTACACTTTAGTTTTTATTTAAAAATATAGTTTTATTTATTTATTTGTTTACTTTATTTATTTATTTTAAAGATCATTATTTTCTAATTCATAAATGGTTAGTACATTTTATATATGATATAAAACAAATATGTGTAGCAACATATTTGTATATTTAATAATAATTATTAAATTTATATCTCTTGTCAATAATAATATTTGAAATAATTTCTTATTTATATATTATTTAAATTTTATATATATTATTAATTATAATATGAAATATATTAAATATATTAAATTAAATAGTTAATTTCTTCTACACATATATAATAAGAATATTATTATTATATATATAACATAAATATTCATATTTATTTTAAAGTTTATATTAAAAATACATAATACTTCTATATATTATAATATAATGAAATATTTTTAGTTATTTTAATTATAATTAAATATATATATAGTTGATATTATTTATTACATTCATATTTATTATATAATTGTATTCTTATATATTTAACTTTATTATTCTTATTTTCATTTTTAAGAATTATATAGTTATATTTATTATATTTATTATTTTTAATATATATATATTATATATTATATTATACTCCGATATATTATATTTTAAAAGTATTTATTAATATTTATTATAAAGATTTCTAATAACTACTCTTCTTTATTGTAACTTATATCGAATGTGGTTCATTTCGCCAATTTTTATAATATAAATAATCAATACTCCATTTATTTTTAATGGCTTGTAAATTTTTTGTTTACGCCATAAAAAATTTTAATAAAATTATTTGTAAAAAAAAATAAATGTATAAATAAATAAACAAACAAATAAATAAATAAATAAAGAGTAATAAGTATATAAAATAAAAACAAATAGTAGAATATGAATATAAAGTACAGATTGAATAAAATAAAATAAAATAAATAGTAGAATATAAATATAAGTACATATTGAATAAAATAAAATAAAATAAAAAAAAAAAATAAAATAAAATTAAATAAATATTGAATGAAATTGTTGGAAATAAAAACAACATTCATTTTTATTATTAATTTAAATATATCCAATTATTTGTTATGAATAAATTAATGTATTGTTTCATGAATGATATAAATTGTTAAATATTAGCAATGTTATATGAACATTATGCATAACATATCTAATATGCCACACAAGCCTCATTAATTATAACCTTATTTTGTATATAGTTATTTTATAGTTTAATTAAAATTAAATTATTTTTTTCTTGTTGATTTTATAATAATAAAGATATATGTATTTTTCTAAATAAATAAATAAATAAAAATATATAATAAATATATATTAAAACACTTGGTGTAATACTTGTTCGTGTTCTCTGAATCCACAACCTTGAACATAAATTATTCTATGATTCTTAAAAATAAAATTTCTCTTCTTAATCTTTTTATTGATAATTATAAATTCAAAATAAAACTAATAAAAGATTACATAAATTAAAACTTTTATATTTGGTGTTTAAAATTGTTCTTAAAAGATTAAGAGTCTCAACTCATCCAGTTGAGCAATATATCAAAGCTAAGTTGAAATATTTAATAATATATATATATTTATAACTATAAATTTCATATATCTAACTTTTTTTTTAAATTTACAGGAAACGATTTTTTTGAACCAGAACCATCAATTACAAAATTTTGAGGACATAATAATAAATAAATTAACATATATAGATAGTAACATATATAATAATGAAATAAAAATTAGATTATTTCAAATAAACACTCCTTAAAATAATTAATTAAGATGAAAATAATTGATAGTCATCTAATTAAGTTACAAATTTAAGACATAGAGTCAACTAATAAACACTAATTTGAAAATATAAATTGAATGATAGTCAAACAGTGGTTGTTAAGTTGAAAATAATAATGATAAATAAAAAATGAATAAATTTAAATTAAGATAATTTCATCTAATATAAAAAGGAAGGAAATTATAGTCAACTAAATCAAAGTTGAAAATAATACTTTAATGTTAAACAAAAATAATAAAAATAATAATAATAAAAGGGGTGTATTATAAATATAAATATTTCATATAAATATAATAATTCGCAATTTAAATAAAACCAATGAAATAACAATTAATATATAAAGTATAACATATTTATAAATTTTAAATGAAATAATCTAAAAAACAAGAATAACAATAACAACAAACAAAATTAAAAAATAAATATAAAATTTAAATTTAATATATTATTAATATCCAACATCTCATTTGATAATATATACTATTTATAGGAACCAATCGAAGTTATGATCAATTAATTTCAATATAAATAATCAATAAATGACAAACTAACTTCCAATCTAAAGTAGAATAATTAATAATATAAACGAATTCATTTAAAAATATCAAAATAAGTCATTAACCAAACATTTGATTGAATAAAATAAATTATTCTTTTACAAATGGAAATTTAGACCAATCTCTAATCAATGTAATATATTTAATATATAAGGTCCCACCTATAAACAAACAGGTTTCCTTACAAATTTTTCAAATAATAATAACATCCATAATATATATATATATATATAAAAACAGTGAAGAGCAAATTCAAATAGTAAATTGAAAACTATAAACAATTTCAATAAATACAATATAAAATATTAACAAATATTATCCGTTAAAGATGACATCTAGAAGAGGAAGACCACAATTAATCAATGTCGAAGACTCAAATACCCCACGCAAGATTAACTTCAATTATTCAGAAAATTTTAATAGAATAATTGAATTAAACACTGAAAATTATGTAGGATGGCGTAATAATATGTTATTCCTTCTAACTATAAATGATTTAGTAAGTTATGCAACTCAAGAAAAATAAAAAACCTCTGGCAACTTGTCTTGCTTTTCATTTAGTAATGTTACCTTCACTATCAGACTTACATGTAAAAACCCATCTGGTAGTAACGATGGTTTTACCTTTAGGAACAAATGGAACAAAAGTTATGATTTTATTATTGTAAAGATTGTCTAGTTCTTCAGCAATAGCATTTTCCCAGAAAGGGTGGTCCTTACAGGTAACAGCCTGGTGAAAACTAGAAGGTACTTTAAAATTAATGTTACAAATGGTTTTAGTGTTAAAATTAATTTTTCTAAATTTATTAAATTCGTTTTGAGAGGTTGGACTTAGTGGTCTTTTAGATCTGAAGGGGTGTTGAGCATTATAGTTATTATAATAAACATTATTAATATCACTGTTAAAGGGTTTAAAAATAATTTTATTATTTGAATCAGAAGAATTATTATTATGTAAATTTTTGTATAAATTTAATCTACTAAAAGTAAAATTTTTAATATTGAAATTTGGTAAATTATTGGAGACGTTTTGATTATTATCAATAATTAAATTTTTAACACTTCTTCTTTTATTAAAAATGGACTTTTTGTTTATATTTGGTTTATTTGAATTGCCTTTAATGTTTATTTAGTATATTATTATGTGAAAAATTACTATTATTTAATATATTGTTTGAAAAATTTTTATTATTATTAAATGGTTTATTATTATTTAAGGTTTGATTAGAATTCTGATTTATTAAATTTTTATCAATTAAGGTTTGATTAGAATTTTGATTTATTGGATTATTAATAATTAAGGTTTAATCAATTTTTGAATCAAAATTTGAAAAATTTTTATTAATAAAATTTTTTTCACGAAAATTTTCATTTTTATTGTCATCGTTATTTGAGTGTAGTGTTTTGTGTGTTAACATTGTTATTATTTTTATTTGAAATGGACTCGTTTAAACTCTTCTTATTATCTACTTTCAAAGAGGTTTCAGAATTTATATTTATTTCTTCATCTTTATTATTAACATTGTCCTTAACATTAACGTCAGGATTATCACTTGATTTATCAGAAATTAAAACAATTTTTTTATTATTTTAAGTTAATTTCATTTTCATAATTTTCGTAATTATACTATATTGTTCATTACTATTTTTGTTTGTGAAATGAAAATCAAAGTTAAGAAAATTTGGGTCATTAAATTCATTTTGGTGAGTACTGGATGTCTTAAACTTGAAGAAGTGTCTTCTAAACAATATATTTCTCTCACATGGTGTATTTTATGATCTTCATAATCCATGTTTATAGATCAATGTGAGTTTTGATTGAAACCAAGAAATATTCCTTTTTTAGTGTTAGGAGGGAATTTTCCCTTATTTTGTGAAAAATCTATATAGTAAGTAATGCATCCCTAAACTCTTAGATACTTGATATCTACTTTTCTTTTATAATATACTTAGTCAGGAATCTTATTACCTATTCCACTATAAGGCATTTTGTTGTAAATGAGATTATCATATGTAATTGCATAATCCCATAAATTATCACTTGTTTTACTCCAAAAGATTAAAGTTTTAGTACTTGAAATAATAGTTTGATTAAAACGTTCTACTAGTCCATTATTTTCAGGATTATAGGGAGGTGAATATTCTTTACTAATACCATTTTCGCTGAAGAATTTTTTAATTCGAATATTGTCAAATTATTTTCCATGATCTGATTTGAAAATTTTAATGTTATTTTTGTTTTGATTATTTAGAAATTTTAATGTATTTATGACGATGTCTATTGCCTTAGATTTTACTTTTTAAAAGGAATATCCAACTCTTTCTATTATATTCGTCTATAATTACTAGGATAAATCTATAACCATTTGCAGATTTGTTAACAGGACCCATAATGTCTGAGTGGATTATTTCTATGGTATCAGAGGCTCTCAGTGTTTCTTTGTTGTGTGGATTTCTTCTCATTTTTGCAATTTTACAATCATTACAAAAATTTTCATCCACATTATGTAACTTTAAGTATTTATTCAGGTCTTTTGTGTAGTAATGACCAAGTCGTCGATGCCAAATTATTTTTTTGGCACTTCGAAAATTTTGCAAAGCCATTATATAATTGCTGTTTTCTATAGGTTCGTTATTTTTATGATTATAATGATTAGGTGGTATAGCTGTGATATTTATTTCATTTTTTTTATTTGCCTGAAAAGTTGCAACGGTTTTGTAGTTTTCATCCAAAAGGCACATGATTACTTCATTGTTTATTTCTTCAATGAGCACTTTTGTTCCCGTTCTGGCGAATTCAATATCACTAATCATATTTTTTGAATACAGAACCCTTTTTAATTTAATATAATGATTGTTGAACTTAAAATCATACTCGTCATATCCTTCGAAGTCACAATTGGTATTATTGGCACATTTTAAAGTAACTGGATCATTAATGGAAATTTTTTAAAATGTTTTTAATATTAGTTATATGTTCTCCGGCTCCAGAATCATATAACCATTGCGTTTTATCATCTTCGTTTATATGAAAAATATAATTTAATGAATTTAAATATTCTGTAACTCTAGGAACCTTAATTTCTGATTGTTATGAATTAATACAACTATTATTGTTTACTTTTTTCTTTATTATTATTACTTAATTCATAATTTTTGTCACAGAAGTTTTATTAAACAAATTGATTTCATAATTTCATTAGTATTTTGATCATTAGACGTGGATGGTCTATCAAGATATGTTCTAATTTGGTCAAAGTCTACTTCATAATTATATTCATTATTTGAATTAGCATCATTTACGTAACCAATATATCTTTTGCTGTTATATTTTTTGTTTCTGTTAAAATTTTCATTATTACCCTTTTTATTTTCATTATAATATTTATTAAATTTTGTTAATCAGGTTTTTCGGGTTAAAATAGCATTCTTTTGTGTCATGATTATTCATGTCACAAATATAGCAATATTTATCTTTTTCTTCCTTTCCTTTTTTTTGATATTTCTCTCATGTTCATTGTCATTGCTATCATATTTTTGAATTTTACTAATTCTTCTATTTTGTTTTCCTTTACCTTTAAATTTTCCAGCGTAGTCGATATCCATTGGGTCATCATGAGTTTCTTCTTTAGCAGTGTTTCCCCAATTATTAAAGTAATTCCATAATTTCAAATCTTCTTCTATTTTATTATATAGATTATCAACTGTTATATCACTACCTAAGATAAATTTTGATTTATAGCTTGTTGGTAAAGCACATAAGAAATGTTTTACCTTTTCCTTTTCTTCCATGGGTGCTTTTGCCTCTTTCATATTACTGAAAATTTTAATCATTTTCTTACAGGCAGTTGGTATTTTATTTTCTGTTCTTGCCTTTATTGTTGTGAGTTTATTAATCCATTGAGTAAGGTCATTGGCTTCACTATTATATTCAGTTTTTAGAGATTCTATAATAGAAGAGGCTGCATCAATGTCTATGATATCCTCATGGATTTTTGGAGTAATTGAATTTATTATAATTAAACGTACATTTTTGCTTTCTTGTTTAGCTTTCTTAATGGCCTCAACATTAGTTGGGTCATTGTCATATAATTTTTGAACAACATCTTTTTTCGAGATATTCTTTTAGCTCTAGTTGTTCAACAACAGATTTGATGGAATCATACCAGATTCGGTAATTGGATCCATTTAAGAATCTATTACTGCGTATGATATTTTCATTATTATTTATCGACATTTTTATATATATGTTGTGAGCCACTGCTTATAAATTATTTCACATAAAAGTCCCGCATATCAATTATATTATTATAAGATTTACATGAATTTCTTATATACACGTGTATGAATTTATAATTACATAAATGTATACCATTTACATAAACTTATGAATATATTTATATTTTTATGTTTTGTATATAACTAGTTATATTTTAAATATTTTATTAAAACACAAAAATGGTAATAAAACATAAGTTAAGATTATAAAGGGACATTTGTTATTAAATTTATTATGACATAAATTATTAGAATATTTCTTATAAAAAAGGATCTATCTTAACATTTATGTAAAAGTATTTATTTTATTCATTTTTATGATTATATTAAAATTAATGTGATTGGGTAAGTTATATAAAAATTATAATTAATTCAATTACTATTTCTATCTTCTAACATTTCTCCTCAAATATAACTTTCATTAAGAGTTATATTTGTATATTTTATAAATGTTTTAGATTATTAATTGAAGTTAATATTGAATTACGGAACTTGTCCATTAACGAATTGTTCAAGTATTTTGTAAACCCATCAACAAGATTATTCTGTGATTTTATGTAATTCAATTTAATTTTGTTTTCCTTGACTAGTTCCCGTATATAATGAACTCTAATATCCATATGTTTAGTTTTTGGATTTATAGATTGATTCTTAGCATTATATATTGCTGCTTTATTATCAATATAGATTTCAATATTTTTTATGTTCATTCTTAATTCATTTAATAAATTCATATACCATATACAATGTTTACTACATTCACTAAGACTGTAGTATTCTGCTTCAGCAGTTGATGTTGATATACAATGCTGTAATTTTGAACACCAACTAGTCGGAGTATTACCTATAGTAATCAGGAAACCTGTGGTCGATCTTCTTGTTTCAAGGTCACCAGCGTAATCTGCATCAACAAAGGCTTTTACATCTGGATTTCTTGAGAAATTTATTCCATAATTTATCGTACCTTTTAGATATCTGAGAATCCGAATAACATTGTCCCAATCTTCCAAATTTGGTTCCTTAGATTTTCTGGCTGCTTTAGATACTGCATATATTATATCTGGCCTAGTGCATATAGCAAGGTATAATAAGTTTCCTATCAGACTTCGATACTTTGTTTCATCAATTCTTATTTCTTGGAGACTTTTATTTTCTACTGGTGTTATATTTCTAATTGGTTTACAGTCTATCATGTCATGTCGAGCTAATAAATCATATATGTATCTAGATTGATTCAAAAGGTAACCATTTTTATGTTTGACAAATTTTATACCAATTATATAATCTACATTACCTATTTCTTTAATTTTAAATCTTTTTCTAATTAAATATTTAGTTTTCTCAATAATATTATTTGTTCCAGCTATTAATATATCGTCAACATATACGGCGAGTATAGATAGTAGTTTCCCATTTCTGTTACATTTTATGTATAAACAAGGTTCAGAGAATAATATTTTATATCCTATTTTAATGAGGTATCTATTGAGTTCATCGTTCCATTGAGCACCACTTTGCTTTAACCCATAGATAGCCTTATTTAATTTCCAATATCTTTTGTTATAATCTTCATGTCCCTTTGGAGGTTTCATATATAAGTCTTCCTTTAATCCAGCATTTAAATATGCTGCGTTCACATCTATTTGTTCGATATTGAAGTTGTGTTGTGCAGATATTGAAGTGAAAATTCTTATTGAATCTTGTTTAAATGTGGGGTAGAAAGTTTCCTTGTAATCTATACCGAATTGTTGGGTATAGCCCTTCGCTACTAATCTTGATTTACGTTTGATTATTTCTCCTTTATCGTTTTGTTTGTATGTAAATATCCATCTCGATGATATTAAATTAGCACCCGGTGGAATATTGTCGATTGAATTGTATACATTTAATTTCTTCATATTATTTAGTTCATCGTTTACTGAATTTAACCATTCATTTTTGTCTATTAAATTGAATATATCATCATAATTATTTGGTTCACGTAAATTCTTTATTAATTTTTGTTTCTTATTTTTGTTGTTGGTGATGTTGTTGTCATTTATTTTTCTTTTAATAGTTTTTTTTGATTTATTATTATGTGGATTACAATTTGTAATATTATTAATATTAATTTGATTATCATTGGAATTGTTATTTAAATTATTATTGTTCACATTTGTTGAACTGGTATTTTCTATATTGTTATGGTTATTAATTCTAGTATTTTTATTTTTAATGTTGGTATCTTTGTTATTATGTGTGTTGGTGTTTATTGTGGTATCATTATTATTGTTAGGATCGTTTTTATTGCTATTTTCAGTTATTTAATTGTGTTCATTATTATTATCTTTGCTAATATTCTTATCACTATTAATATTATTGTAAAGATATTATTAATATCTTTAAATAATTTTAATTAAATTTAATCATAAATTTAAGTAAAAATTAAAATAAATTTATTTGAAATCACGTGTATAAAATTATTGAAAATATTTTTAACATAATTTCGATTTTTTCCCAATCATACTAATAAATTAAAAATTTCTCTTGTGAAATTAGTATTTGAAAATCATTTCTTTTTATGTAATTTAATTTAAATAATAAGAGTTAAGGTTTTTCACAAGATAAAGTAACAACATGAAACTATGCAATTAGTCATGTTGAAACATACGGCATTTTATGCTAAATTTATATTAAATAATTATGAAAACTTTTATATTATTTTTAAATAGAAAATATATAATAAATTTACTAATAATATTTAAATAATAAATAAATAATAAATGAACTCAATTAGAATTGATTATATTTATTTTAGTTATTAATTATAATTCTCTTTATTTAGTAATAGTTAATTATTTATTATTAGTTTAGGTTAGTATTGTTTTTAAATAAATAGCTAGATAATATAATTCAATAGGAATTATATATTATAAATGTAATAAGATAAAAATATAAATAGTTATCAAATTTCATGTATTTTAATCGATGTAATTGTTATTAACGATTTCTTGTTAATAACACTTTAAAATAAATAAAGATTTTAATATTTAAAAAATTAATAAAACTTGTTCTTTAAAACTATTATTTTGTGTTTTAGTGTTATTATTGAAGTGTTGATTTATAATCTATTTTTTTACCAAAACTTTATAATTATGTTCATAATTATTATTAATGTTACTTACCTGTTCATTTGTATAATTTGTATTTTGATGTTTTCGTTTGTTATGCTGTTTTTTATATATAGTTTTGTTGTTGCTATTTAGTGGGTGCTCTGTGTTACGATTGTGATAATAAGATGGATAATTTATTGAAGGTAATAAGTTTTGATTGGTATTATTATTGAAATAATTGTAATTATCATTGTTTGTACTATAAGAATTTTCCTGAAAATAATGGTCATAGTCCTCCCTGATTATATAATTGGGAATAAAATTAGTGATATCACTTTTGCAGTTTGATAATGAGGAGTTGCCTGTGGAAAATTCAAAAAATTCTACGTTGCGGGAAATAATAATTTTATTATTGGTTATATCCAGTATTTTATAGGCAGTTGGATTTTCAGAGTATCCAAGAAATATTCCAGGAGAAGCGTTGTTTTGGAACTTGGATCTAAATGTTTTAGGTATGAAATAAAATACCTTGCAACCGAAGACTCTGATATTATTGTAGTAAACCTTTCGTTTTGTTAATGTTTCAAAAGGTATCCTATTATTAATTCCTTTATGAGGAAGCCTGTTGTGGATATAGTTGGCGGTAGCAACAGCGTCTTCCCAGAACTGGTAGCTTAGTTTAGCATCATTAAGCATAGTTTTAGCTGTATTAATAAGGGTACCATTGAGTCGTTCTGCCCTACCATTTTGTTGGGGGTTGTAGGGTACAGTAAACTGATGCTTAATACCATAATTATAACAAAACTGTTTGAACAAGTTATTCTTAAATTCAGTACCGTTATCGGTACGAATATATTTAATTCTTTGGTTAAATTGATTTTTTATTTGATTAAACCAATTAAAAAATAAATTAAAAGTTTCGTTTTTATTTTTCAGAAAAAGTATCCAACTATATCTGGAAAAGTCATCCAAAATAGTAAAAAAATATTTTGATCCATAAATTGAATCTGGTATTGGTCCAACCAGATCCATATGGATTAATTCAAAGGTGAATTTTGATTTGTTGTCAGATGGTTGAAATGGTTTTTTTTTTAACTTTGAGTTAGCACATAGTGGGCATTTTGTATGAATGTTGATTTTTAACAACTTGTTTTTAATACCATTTATATTGAAGTGCGCAAACCTTCTGTGCCATAAGTTAATTTTATCGATTGATTTCATGTGTATGTAATTTAATTCATTTGAATAATTAGTATCATAATTACTGTTTGTGAAATTTAATGGATGTGTTGACATCCATATTTTAAATGTGTTTGAGTTGTTTGAAGGTATACTTATTATTCGCTGACTATCTTGATTGTATAGTATAGCGCATGGTTTATTACTTGAGGTATTAAATACTATTTTAAAACCCTGTTTGATAAGGTTACTTATTGAGATTAAATTATTATTGATTTCTGGTGAATAATATACATTATTAATTGTAATTTTATGGTTATTTACATAACCTATAAGATCGCCTATAAACTTTGTTGTTATATATTGATTGTTCGCAAGGTAAATTCTTTCATTATTCTTCTTAATATTTTTTAATATGTTGAGATGATTTGTAATATTTACAGATGCACCTGAGTCTAAGGTCCAACAAATCATATCCTTTTTATTGAATTTATTTGTGTTGTTATTAGTTATTGTTGCAATATTTAAACTTAAATTTGATGCATTGTCGTCTAAATTTTCATAGTTATTAATATCTTTTGTAAATGCATTTGAAAAAGTTGTATCGTAGTTATTTTTACCCAATGAATTAGCATATCTTTTACTTTTAAAGGTTTTTCTTTTAAAATTATTTCTTTTGTATTTAGTAAATTTTCTTCCTTTTTTAATAATGGATTTATTGGTTTTCCTTTTACGACATTCTCTGAAGTAGTGACCCCATTTTCCACAAAAGTTACATCTTCCATTTTTAGTTGTGGGGTTTTCCTTTTTTGTCTTTTTACGATTGGTATTTTCTTTACTTTCAGCTAAAAATATATTATTATTCTGGGAGTTAAGTTTACTTGATTCTTTTAAATTGGATGAAATTATTTCAGGGATTACATTTGTAACATAATCCCTACATTTATTCCAGTTATCTTTATATTGGAATACGTTTATAAACCTTAAGTTTTCGGGTAGTGCCCTATTCAGAATTCCTACTTTGGTAGAGGGTTCCATGTCATTATCGATTTTTTCTAGTTCATCAATTATATTTTGCAGTTCTGCAACGAAAATATTAATATCCGATTCTTCGTTGTATTTGATGGTTTCTAATTTATGTCTTAGTTCTATTTTCCTTGTATTCATATTTTTTGTAAATGATCTTTTGAGAACGTTCCAAAGCTGTTTTGCTTCCTCCTTGGACAATGTCTTGAGTTTTTTCACCAAGACTATTCAATATGATCCATTTTGCCGTGATATCGTTGTTAATGTCGATGCTACTCGTGTTTTTTTCGTATAACATTGTATCTTCAAATTCATCTTGGACATATTCTGAGATATCACCTTTAATATCTTTTTTTTCGGATTTTCTTGACCTTTTCTTGTGTGATATAACTTACAATATTATTTATTGATAAGAGATATAACATTTTGGTTTTCCATCGATTATAATTTTCAGGTGTCAATTCAACTACTCTATTGAAGTTCTCAGAATAGTTGAAATTGATGGAAGGTGTTACGATTTGGTTTGAGTCAATATTGATGGTCTGTCTGTTTCTTCTGTTAGCCATTTTAAAGTAAAACTAATTTGATGATTAAAGTTTTGTTTATTATTATTATTATATATATTTTTTATTAAAATTTCAATTTAGATTTTATTTTGAGTATTTATATCGATTGATATTGGTTTATTATTGTCTTATTGTTTGCTATAATATATATCAGTTGATTTTATATTTGATTAATTCTATTGGATGATATTTTTATTTTTTGATAAAATTTAAGTATATATGGTAAACGCTTTATATTTTTCAATTTTTTAGTATCCCTCTATTTAAGTTACGCAAATTAATTATTTAATTAATTGTTTACACTTTTTATTATTGTTGATAAATATTTATACTGTTTGATTAACACGTGGTGAATGATTATACCAGAAATATAATATTACATATATTTTTTATGTCATATTTTTAATTTAATTATTTATATATCGAGTTTAATCAATAATAAATTTTCAGTTTAATCATTATTTACTGACTGTCATGGCGTTTTAATCTTAATAAACAATAATCTAACTTCTGTTTTGCTTTGAGTTTAATTATTAATTAACTGACTTTTCCTTCATCCTTTTTTTTTTTTTGTTTAATAGTAATATTGTTATTATTCATTTTGAATTTCAGTTTAATTAATAATTATCTAACCATACTCTAATTTTCAGTTTGATCAATAATTAATCGATTTTTTTTTTTTTTTGTGTTTAATTTATAATTAACTGACATTTATTTTATTTTTCAGTTTAATCAGTGATTAACTGACATTTATTTTATTTTTCAGTTTAATCAGTGATTAATTGACATTTATTTTATTTTTCAGTTTAATCAGTGATTAACAGACATTTATTTTATTTTTCAGTTTAATCAGTGATTAACTGACATTTATTTTATTTTTCAGTTTAATCAGTGATTAACTGACATTTATTTTATTTTTCAGTTTTTTTTTTTTTTTTTTTTTTTTTTTAATTGTATTTACATGAAATATAAATTATTATTTTACTTTTTTATTTAAAAATTGTTTCCTGTTGTTCTTATTAAAGTAATGATTGTGAAAAAAAAAAAATAGCATTAGTTAAACTATTTAATAATAATTATGCTTTAATATGTATATAAATATTATTTAGAATATAACTTAACTTTGAAGCAAGCTCAGGTGTAGACCTGAGACTCTTAATCTATTAAAACACAAAAATGGTAATAAAACATAAGTTAAGATTATAAAGGGACATTTGTTATTAAATTTATTATGACATAAATTATTAGAATATTTCTTATAAAAAAGGATCTATCTTAACATTTATGTAAAAGTATTTATTTTATTCATTTTTATGATTATATTAAAGTTAATGTGATTGGGTAAGTTATATAAAAATTATAATTAATTCAATTACTATTTCTATCTTCTAACATATTTAACTAATAAATATTTATTTAAATTTATTTATTTTATTCGTTTATTTATTTATATGTTAATTATTATTATTATTATTATTATTATTTATTATTATTATTATTATTATTATTATTATTATTATTATTATTATTTATTATTATTATTATTATTATTATTATTATTATAAATGTTATACGATTAGATTTATTTAAAATATATGGGAGGAGTGCATTTCGCAAAATGTGGCCAAAAAATTTTTAAAAAATAAACATATAAATGAATAAAATAAATAAACAAATAAATAATACTAAATAATAATTTAATATTTTTAATGAATAAATAAAAAAAAAATGTGTTAAGAATGTTTTATTATTACTCTTTTATATTTTATCTTAACTTCTATCAATTTTTAGTTTTATTTTATTATTAAAATTTTAATAAAATAAAAAAAACTATATAATATTGATATTGATATTAATAATAAAAAAACTAAATAATATTGATATTGATATTAATAAAAAAATTACTATTGTTTATTTAATTATTTATTTATTAGTTGAAAAAAATTATATAATGTGGCAATTTCTTAAAATATTAAGCCACATTAAGAAATGCACATTTTGAGAAATGATACACATTCAAAATATATTTTATATATTTATTTATAAGACCACACATTTATTTATAATATATATTAAAATATAAAGAAAATAAATTTAATAAATATCAAATAAATTAATATATTTTTCGTTATAATAAAGTTCATTATATTTGAAATATATTATTTTATTGTTGTTAAAATTTTTCATTATATTAGTTACTAGCCACAATTGGTATAAATATGAATACATTTTTCTAAAATTATAACATTGTAATTACCTTAAGTTGCAAAGACTGATTTTTTCTTTGAGTTCCAACATATAGGATTTTCTCCCATCATAAGAATTATATTTCTTGAAGTAGATTTTCTATCATTTAAGTTACCAGCATTGTCAGAATCTGAATTTGGAGAAAATTATCTTTTTATTTAGTGAATAATTTTTTATAATAATTAACGTATCCAAAAACCTTTAATATGATTAAATATTAACTTTTTTATCTTAGAGAAAATTTTCATCAGGAATTTTATTATTGATACTATTACGTAAGGAAACACCTAAGGCAAATGATATAATAGAAACTATACATTCTAATATCATTGATCCAATCAATAGATTTCTTAATGGCCATCGATACATTCTAGTCATAATTAATGAATTCAGTAGAAAATGTTGAATTTATTTACTTAAAAAAGCAAATCAGAAGCCATAGATATAATTATTCAAACATTAACTTTACTAAATAATCTAAATAAAAATAATATAAAAATTTTTTATATCAGACGGTGGTAGGGAATCTTTATAATAGATGAAAATAAAAAAAAAATAAAAAAAAAAATAAAAAAAATAAAAAATAAGAAATAAAAAATAATAATAAAAAAAAATAAAAAAAAAAAAAATAAAAAAAAAATAAAAATAAAAATAAAAAAAAATATAAATAAAAAAAAAAAATAAAATTAAAATAAAATAAAAAATAGAAATAATCATAAAAAAAAAAAAAAACACTTATTCGAAGACACCACCAATTTTAATTATTGAATTGAATAAGATAAGAAATGCTTTTTTTTTTTTTTTAATTAAATAAAAAAAAAAAATTTAAAGTTTTTCCAAGCCTATCATAAAACAACAACAAAAGGAAAAAAAAAATTTTAAAATGAATTGGATGTCATCGAAAACAAACAAAAAAACAAACAAAAAAACAAAGAAAAAAAAGCAATAAATTTATGAAAAAAAAAATTGATGAGGATGGTAGAAGGGACATTAAATATTTTTTTTTTTTTTTTTTTTTTTTTTTTTTTTTTTTTTTCATTAAATTAATCATACATAATGGGATAAGTCTTGAAAATTCATAGGATAAGCTACTTTCATTTTTTTATATATATTATCACTACCGGTATTAAAAAGATCCCCTTTTACAAAAAAATAATTGATTCTTAGCTTAAAAAAAAAAGTCTATTTTATTTAATTTAATTTCATTTAATTCAATGGTATCAATACTAAACCTCCATAAATCTTTTTTTTTTTTAATTTTTATTTTTTTTTTTTTTTTTTTTGTTTTTTATTAGTATTAAATACTTATTTTATATTTTGTATATTTTATATAATTTATATACTATATTTTATATATATAAGATTATATCTATTTTATATTTATTTTATATATCTCATATAATTTTATATTCTCTTTATATATATATATTTTTTTTTATTGAGAAATTTTTTTATTATTAAAATAGTTAAAAAATTATACAAAAAAAATATATTAAAAAAAATATATAAAATATATATATATATAAAATAAAAAAAAAAAAAAAAAAAAAAAGGTGAAAAATAGAAATAAAATATTTTATTTCCAAAAAAAAAGGAAAAAAAAAAGAAATGAATAAATAAAAAGAATAATAAAATAAAAAAAAATTAAAAAAATAAAAAAATAAAAAAATAAAAAAATAAAAAAATAAAAAAAAAAAATAAATAAAAAAAAAAAAGGGAGGGGGGAAAAAGAGAAATAAAAAATTTTTTTTTTTTTTCACAAAAATAAAAATAGTTTTAATTTTCTCTCTTTTTTATTTTTTATTTTTTTATTTTTTTTATTTTTTTTAATTTTTTTTTATTATTCTTTTATTCATTTCTTTTTTCCCTTTTTTTATGGAAATAAAATATTTTATTTCTATTTTTCACCTTTTTTTTTTTTTTTTTTTTTTTTTTTTTTTTTTTTTTTTTTTTTTTTAAAGAAATTAATTTTATTAATGGATAAATAGAGTTCATAAACGAATAAAAATATTTTAAAAGAGTTTAATAAACCCTACTTTATACCCTACTTTAAATTCCAAAAAAAAAAAAAAAATTATATATATATATATATTAGAAAATACTCTATTTCTAAGGAAAAATAATAGAATGGTATAGTCATTCTATTAATTATTTATATGAATATTTATTTAATGTCATCATTATTATTATTATTTTTTTTTTTTAAACAAAGAATTTTAAAAGCTTTAATGATACGGATTAACGACGAAAAACATAAAAAAAAAAAAAAAAAAAAAAAGAATTTTTTTTCTTTTTGTTATGATACAATATTTCAATAGTATTGAAAGAATCTTCAATAAAAAAAAATGGAACTTTTTAATTAATAAAAAAAAAAAAAAATAAAAAATTCATTTCGCTATTTATGTTTACTGGTGGTGGCGGTGGCTGTAGTAGTAGTACTTAGGACATTTACTGTGCCTAACATTAAAAATATTAACAATATACATATATATATATATATGTATATATATAAATAAAAATTATTAATACGTAGTGAAAGTATTAATGAATTGTCAATAACTAAAATAGTTTATTAGATGAAAATAATGACATTGATTGTTGTGATGAGATTTATTTAAATTTGTAGTTGTGAAGGTCATAATAACTTATATGTTAAGGTCTAACTATAATAATATTTATAAATATCTACAACTAAGAAAAATAAAATAAAATAAAATAAAATAAAATAAAATAAAAAATAATAATTGAACTTATAATTGAAATATATATTATATTTCTATACACTATTTATTTTATTTATTTATTTATTTTAAATTTAAAATTAATAATAAAAACTCTTATATTAAATATTATTAATAATTTTATATATATATATATAAATATATATATATATTGTTTTATAATTTATTTTTTAACAATATTAATACCATATTATCATTCTATGTATATTTAAAACATTTTTAATAATACATAACATAATATGTTGAAAATAAAAAAAAAAAAAAAATAATATATATATATATCTATTAATTATCATATAAAATATGAATACAATGGAGACAGGGTTGACGTTAGAGAGAAGGAAGGAAGAAAATGACTAAGGGAGATGATGGAATATGTGTCCTCTCTCTCTTTCTTTCTCTTTCTCTTTCTCTCTTTCTCTATCAACAAAAGGGGGTAGGATTCTCTTTTCTTCAAAAAATAATTTTAGTTCAAAGGATATGATATACTTCTTCTGAACTCTTTTGGAAAACTTTAGGTGAAGAACCAACCACTGGACCACTAAGGATTTAGTGGAGTTGATTTATTTGTGGTATAGGAAGAACCATAGGAAAAGGGAAGGCGATAACTTTATCCTGCTTTTTTTTTTTGTGTAAAGCATTTTTTTTTTATATATATATATATTTTTTCTTTGTAATTATTATAAAAACCTTGGATTTGTTAAATTTAAAAAGAAAAAAGATTATTATATCTTATTAATTAGTAATAAATTAATAAATAAATGAATAAAAAAAAAAAAAAAAAAAAAAAAAAAAAAACTATTGTGAAATTTAAGGTGCTAGTAAATTAAATTTTTAATTTATTATATATAAATAAAATAATAATATTAATGATATCTAAATAATAAATTAGATATTTAATGTCTTTTATATTTAATTAAATAGGAATATGAATGAGTAATAATTATATTGAATGTTTTATAATCTTTTTCTAAATATATTATAATATTTTAATATATTTTTTAAGTGAAATGTTAATTATATACAAAATATTTGAAATATTTAAAAAAAAAAAAAAAAAAAATATAATAAAAGAAAAAATAATAAATTTATGAAGAAATATCATTGGAAACATTTTTAATGATTATAAAATTATATTTATTTGATTAAATATAAATAAATATATTATTGTCAACATTATTTAAATGTCAATAATTATTAAAAAAATTTTTTTAATGATGATTCTGTGTATATTATAGTTAATTATATATATCATATTATTAATATTATTATTATTATTTATTAATATTAATATTATTATTATAAATGTTATTTATACGTCTAGATTTATTTAAAATATATTTTATATATTTATATACAAGACCACACATTTAATTTATAATATAATATATATATCAATCATTTATTTTAAAATATATATATTTAATTTTTTTATTTTTTTATTTTTTTTTTTTTTTTTTTTAATTTTTTTAATTTTTAATAAATTATTTGTATTTAAATTTTTTAACGAAAACAATTTTTATTATTAATTTTTTTTAAGGTATATTATATTTATTATTTATTCATTGTCAATATTTTTATTATGTATTTTTTATTTTTTATTATGTTTTTTTTATTTTTTATTATTTATTTTTTATTTTTTATTATTTATTATTTTATTTATTATTTTTTATTATTTATTTATTATTATTTATATTTTATTATTTTATTTTTTATTATTGTTAAAATTGTTATTGTTAAAAAAAAAATAAATAAATAATAAATAAATTAAAATGATTAAAGAAATGTTTATTATTCAATAATTGATAAGATAAAGATAATTTATTAAATAAATTTTATATTTATAAATAATAATAAAAAAAGAAAAAAAATAATTATTATCTAAATTAATAAATATTAATAATAAAATAATATAATTTTTTTTTTTTTTTGAATTATAAAATAAAAATTAATTAATAAAGTATAATAACATATAAAATATTATTTTTATTTTATTTTTTATTTTTTTTTTTTTACTAGTTTTATTATAAGAAATCTCTCCACCCTCAAAAGGATGGATATTTCAGACCAATTAATTAATAAGTCTATTCTAAAAAATCTTTTGCCTTTGAAAGGAAACAAAAATATTAAAATTATAATATTTAATCTCTATTTATTAATTTGTTTATTTATTTATTTCATTATATATAATATTTTTTTTTAAAAAAAAAATTCAAAAATAAAGAAATAAAATATTTAGAAATTAATTACACATATATATATTATTTATCTGTTTTAAACTATGGATTAAGTCTCTCTCTTTTTTTTTTTTTTTTTTTTTTTTTCATAATCCATAAAAATTTAAGAAAATATATATTATGACGAAATATATATTATTTTGAGGTAATTAAAAAGAAATGGAAATCTATTTTGTTTATTATTTTTTTTTTTACATGACATGAATAGAAATATGAACGTAATTTTATTTTATGGCTCATGAATTAAGTTATCAAACCACATTTCTAAATATATTCATCGTTGGATTTTAAGGTAACTTATAAAATTTAAAAGTTGTTTTTGACTAATAAATAATAATTCAATTTTTTCTTTTTTTTTTTTTTTTTTTATGCTATTATCATAAAAACATGACTAAAAGTGTTAGATAAAAAAAAAATAATACAAGAAAGTAAAATTACATTTTAAAATAATATTATAAGGATAATTTATTTACTTTCGATTCCTATTTTTTTTTTTTTTTTTTTTTTTTTTTTTTTTTTCAATATTAAATGATAAAATTTTTAAATATAATAAAAAAAATATATATTTATATATCTCATTATCATAAATATTGGCAAATTTATAAAGATTTTTCTTTTTAATTAATTTAAAACTTAATACCACTCAAAAGGAAAAATAAAAAAAAAAAGAAAAAAAAGAAAAAATTTTTTTTAACAAATTCTTATTTAAATATTCCTAAAAAAAAAAAAATAAAATAAAAAAAATAAAATAAAAAAAAAAATATTAATTATGAAATATTTTTAAAATATTTCATTTTGGAATTTGAAGATATTCTAAAAATATTAATTATGAAATATTTTTAAAATATTTCATTTTAGAATTTGAAGATATTCTTTGTTTTCCAAAATACCTAAATTTCGATTTTTCTACTAATTTTCTAATGCCATAACAATTAAACATATTCAAGCCACTTCTAAGATGAAAGTCAAATTAATAAAAAAAAAAAAAAATTAATTTTTTTTTTCATATTTTAAAATATTTATATATTTATATATATATAAACTTAACAGTCTTAAAGATATCAAAAAAAAAAAAAAAAAAAAAAAAAAAAAAAAAAGAATTAATTTCAATAATTTCAAGATATTTTTTAATAATTATTTAATAAAAAATTAAATTTAATTTAAAAAAGTAGACTATTAATTTGAGTTAATAAGATTATTTGTTTATTATATTATAAATTATGAAAATTTATTATATTTAAATATAAAATTTTTAAGTAAGCCTTTATCACTTTATTAAAAATTAAATTGTTGTAAAATAATTTCAAGCCACAAATAGTACTATTACTACGATCATAATTATTCCCATGACTTATTAATGACGTATTAATTACTTCATCAATAAATGATATAATATATTTTCAGTTTATTCCAATAAATGCTTAATATATAATATAATAAAAATGATTAGTATTTAATTATATATAATATAATATATTATAATAGTTTAATTGAATCGTTAATTCTATGGTATGAAAATAATAAATTAATAGAATGTTTAATAATTCTAAACATTAAATTGATTTTTTAAACATATTTTAATATATTTTATTATATTTTATTTTTATTTTATTATTTTTATTTTTATTTTTTTTTTATCATTTTTTTTTATTATTTTTATTATTTTTTTTTTCAACATTAAAATAAGAGTGCTTACCAATTTTAGTTTAATTGTTTTATATTTAAATTATACATTTAAATATATATTTTATATATAAAAATTTTTAAATTAAGTAGAAATCATATATATGGTAATTCGATTAACTTTAAAAAAAAAAAAAAAAAAAAGTATAAAAATAGGGAATTTGAATATTTTATGAGAAATAAAAAAAAATAAAATAAATTAAAATAAAATAAAAAAAATAAAAAATAAAAAATAAAAAATAAAATAAAATAAAATAAAATAAAAAGATATATTCATATAATAATAATAAAATAATTTATATATTCATAGTTTAAATAAAAATATAGAAATATCAGAAAAATAAATATATTAAATAAATTATTTTTAATGAAATAAAATATTAAAAAAAAATGAAGTTTAAAATTTTCAATGTATTATTATTACTAGCTTTGTTAATAGAAGCATTGGTTGCTGCTTCTAAAGAGATTACCAAATTAGATTCATCCTCTAATAATATTATGAATACTAATGATTATTTCTCTGGCGGAAGTGGAGTGGCTGTATTTAATTTTGGACTTGATAGGATTGGTGTTTATCTTATGCTTCACATACTTGGCCATCAAGAATTTAGATATTTATCTCCAATAGGTCGAAACGAAGATACTAATACTTTAAATAGAAACATTAAATATGGAATACTTGGTGATGATGCCGTATTTAGAGTTTATAATACGGATGATAAAGAAATATATAAATTGGGAGAAGAAAGCTCCGTTCGAGGTCAATCTACAATGACCTTTGAATTTACCGATGCTTATCGTAATGATGATGAGTATACTGTTTTAAATTTTCCATTAACCTATGGTATTGTCATTACTAATGCTTCAGGAGAAAAATTCTACTATCCACCACGTAAAACCGATACTACTGAACCAGTTCCATCCACAGTAAATGATGGATGGATAAAATGGGATGGTTCGGTTCCAGAGAATGCAGTTTCTATAAAAAATTCAAATGGCAAGAAGTTTATCGTTGGTCGTACCGATTACGATGAAGGTATCCATTGTGGCTATGTAGATGTCGATTCAAAGCAGCTAATTATTTCATATGGCGGAAGGGAAATAATCTATGATGATAATTTTGAAATTTTAACTGGCTCTTCTTATCGTTTTGAATGGAAAAAAATTGACATGGATAATAAATCGGAGTATGCTGATCAAATTGTCATTGGTGGAAATGAAAATGACGGTGTTAAACTAGGTGTGGCTAAATGTAAATATAATGATAACTATTACTTTGGTAAAGTTAATTTGGATCAATTACAGTATTGTAATTTTGGAATCAATAATACAGAAGTGGAATGCCTTGATTTTGAAGTTCTTATTTATTCCGATGAACCGGTTGAACCTGAACCACTTCCATCCACAGTAAGTGGTAGATGGATAAAATGGGATGGTTCTGTTCCAGAGAATGCAATTTCTATCAAAAATTCAAATGGCAAGAAGTTTATCGTTGGTCGTACCACTTACAAAGAAGGTATCCATTGTGGTTATGTAGATGTCGATTCAAAGCAGCTAACGATTTCTTATGGCGGAAGGGAATTAATCTATGATGATGATTTTGAAATTTTAACTGGCGCTTCTAATCGTTTTGGATGGAAAAAAATTGACATGGATAATAAATCGGAATATGCTGATCAAATTGTCATTGGTGGAAATGAAAGTAATGGTGTTAAACTGGGTGTGGCTAAATGTAAATATAATGATAACTATTACTTTGGTAAAGTTAATTTGAATCAATTACATCACGGTAATTTTGGAATCAATCATAAAGAAGTGGAATGCCTTGATTTTGAAGTTCTTATTTATTCCGATGAACCAGTTGAACCTGAACCACTTCCATCCACAGTAAGTGAGGGATGGATAAAATGGAATGGTTCTGTTCCAGAGAATGCAGTTTCTATCAAAAATTCAAATGGCAAAACATTTATCGTTGGTCGTACCAGTTACAATGAAGGTATCCATTGTGGCTATGTAGATGTCGATTCAAAGCAGCTAATTATTTCTTATGGCGGAAAGGAATTGATCTATGATGATAATTTTGAAATTTTAACTGGCTTTTCTAATCGTTTTGAATGGAAAAAAATTAACATAAATAATAAATCGGCATATGCTGATCAAATTGTCATTGGTGGAAATGAAAGTAATGGTGTTAAACTAGGTGTGGCTAAATGTAAATATAATGATAACTATTACTTTGGTAAAGTTAATTTGAATCTATTACATCACGGTAATTTTGGAATCAATCATAAAGAAATTGACTGCACTAATTTTGAAGTTCTTATTTATTACGATGAACCGGAAGATGATGAATGGAAAAGATGGAATGGTACTCTTCCAGAGGATGCCGTTTCTCTAAAAAATTCAGATGGTAAAACATTGGCCGTCGGTCGTACCAAATACAGCAGAGGTATTCACTGTGGTTATATAGATGTTGATTCAAAGCAGCTAACTATTTCTTATGACGGAAAGGAATTAATCTTTGATGAAAATTTTGAAATTTTAACTGACGCTTATCATCGTTTTGAATGGAAAAAAATTAACATGGAAAACAAATCTAAATATGCTAATCGAATTGTCATTGGTGGACATGAAAGTTATGGTGTTGAACTAGGGGTAGCTAAGTGTAAATATAAAAATAAGTATTACTTTGGAAAGGTAAATTTGGATTATTTACTTTTTGGTAATTTTGGAATCAATCATGAAGAAATTGAATGCCCTGATTTTGAAGTTCTTATTTATTCGAAATAAATAAAAAGAATTTAAAAGTCATTCTCCTTTTTCCGAAGTAATCATTATAATATTGCAAATAAATGCAATAAATATAATAAAAATAAGATTAATCAATAGGTATAAATAGTATTGTTAAACCTCTTATTCCATTCTCTAATATATATAAAAAGAATTTATTTTTATTAAATATCCTTCATAAAAAATGAATTTAATGATATTTTAGGGAACAACAAAATTTTAATACGTAAATATTTTTATTATTGAAACTCTAATGGAAATATCTGGTGTAATTATTCATTTATAATAGACACGAAAATAAAAATAGAAATAAAATAAATATAAAATAAAAATTAAAAAGATATATTGTGAAATAGAGATAATAAATCTAAAATAATAAAAATATAGTAAAAATTAAATAAATATAATATAAATAATTAAATATTAAAGTGAAAACTAACTCATTAATAATTATTGTTATATAATTAAAATTTTTTTTCATGATCATCATTTAAATTGTTTATAATAAATAAATAAAATAATAAAGATAAATAAATGAATAAATAAATAAATAAATTAAGATAAATAAATAAACAAACAAACAAATAAATAAATAGTTTAATTGCTAATTTGTTTTAATTAAAAATAAATTTTATAAAAAAAAAAAACTTGAATATGATAATAGAATTTAAAATATATTACATATTAATTACTATGCTTTAATTAAGTATATCAAAACTATAATAAGAATCTAAATAAAAAATAAAATTTAAGATGTATATACACTGTCTATTTTATATTATATAGTCAGTACAATTAGATATAATTAAATTATATATATTTAAGATTAAACTGAAACTAACATAAAAGCATTAGCTGAAAAAGGTGACTAGTTAACAATGCTTGTAAAATTAAATAAAATAAGATAATTTAATAAGTGAAAGCTGAAAAGAGATTAGTTAATTGGCTAGAAAATAGTAATAACCATAACAACAACAACAACAACAACAACAACAACAACAATAATAATAATAATAATAATAATAATAATAATAATAATAATATAGTTAACAATGATTTATTATTATAAGTTGAAATATAAATTATAAACGTTATAAACTTATAAAATAAAACAATGTATAATAGCAGGAAAACTCGAAGTGAAAACTTTCTTAAAAGATGTTATACAAATTTATACTATTTACACAAATTTGAATAATCAATATAAATATATATCATCATTTTCATTAAACTCTAATAATAATAGTACCTATTAAAACATAAAAAAAAAAAAAAAATATAATGTGAAAAGAGAAACTTTATAAAAGAATAATATAAAAATTAGGAGAGTATAACAGTAATGAGATTATTCAAACCAAAATTAATGAAATTAAATCAAAATAAACTTTATTGTATTATTATAAAAATTAATTTATAATATTATTTAAAATTTAAAATAAATTAAAAATAACCCAATAAGGATATTAAGGATATCAATAAATTATAACAATTATATATATATATATTTATTTTTTTTTAAATTATATCAAGCTTTTTCTAAAAACTTTTCTCTATTCAATTCTAACTTTTACCAAGTTAGATTTGAAGTGGAATATCAAATATATTTATGAAAGTTTTAAATAAAAGGTAGTTTTAGGACTTTAGTAATATATTCTATATTATTATTATTATTATTTATGTGTTTGATTTTGTTTGATTTAGAATATTTAATAAAATTTAAATATTTAATAATTATTTTGTTGAATATTTATTAAGATATTTGAGACGTTAAATAATTATAAATATAATATAGTTAATTAGTGGCGCAATCATAGATGTGGCTTATTTATAATTTATTCATTATCATGTTAATTACTAAATACAGCATACTATGATATTAATATAAACACCTAAACAAAAAAAAAAAAAAATAAATCTTTCATTATATTAAACTTAATTTCTATAAAATATTATTATAAAAAAAATAAAATACAAAAAAAAAAAAGAATACTTTATATAAAAGATAACAAAAAAATAAATATTTAATATTAAAAAAGCTAAGAACAAAATAATACTTTTTTTTTTTTTTTTTTTTTTTTTTTTTTTTTTTTACAAAAGTTGATGTATTATTTCAATTAAGTATTAGAAATATAAAAAGGGATAGAACTTTCAAAAGTTAATGGTTTTAAAAATAAAACAAAATCTCAATACATTACTTTAAAAAAAAAAAAAACTGGTAAAAAATATAATTATTTAAAGGCAGTTAAAATATAAGAAAATCATAAATCATAAAACCAAAAAAAAAAAAAAAAAAATATATATATATATAAATATATATATATAGATATATATTTTAAACATAACCTTAAATTCAAATATTTTTATTTTAATATTAAATAAAAAAAAAAAAAATACAAATTAGATTTTTATTTTATAATTATATTTTAAATAGATTATTTTTAAGTCATTTTTATTATTATTTCATTTTTTTTTTTTTAAATCTTTAAAGTATATAAATATTTTAAAAATAAAATAAAATAATATAAAAAAAAAATAAAATTTAAAAAAAAAAAAGATTTTTATATATTTAATAATTTATATTTATTTATTAAATATATATGCAGGTATGTGTATAGATAGAGTAAATAAATTATTAATCCTAATAATAAATGATAGTAAAAGATATAACTAATTTATATCAAATATTAGAATAAGAAGTATAATAAAAATAATTTAAAATAATTTTTAATTATTAATTTTTTTTATTTCTATTTTTCTTTTCAAATAATCAAATATTTGTTTGAGAGAGAGAGAGAATAGTAAAATGAGTGTTATTTAGCTTATTAAATTATATAATAATGAATATTTAAGTAAATACAGATTCATTCCAATGTATTAAATAATTTTATTTAAAAAAAAAAAAAATTATTATTAAAATATTATTATTAAAATAATTATTATTAAAATTATTATTAAAATTATTATTAAAATATTATTATTAAAATAATTATTATTAAAATTATTATTAAAATTATTATTAAAATATTATTATTAAAATATTATTAAATAATTTTTATAAAAAAAAAAGTTATTAAATAATTAAATAGATAATTTATTTATTATTTTTTTTTTATATCAACTCTTTGTTTTGACATTCTCATAATCTTATTATTATTATTATTATTATTATTATTATTATTATTATTATTATTATTATTATTATTACTTTTATCTTATACATTTATATTTATTTTATATTTTATTTATTTCAATGGAAATCAAATAAGTAAATAAATAAATAAATAAATAAATAAATAAATAAATAAATAAATATAAATCAACTATAAAAGTGGTTTATGACTTTAAAATAGTTACCAATTATTATTAAAACATAAAAGTATTTTTTGAATTTTAAGATATTTCAAGTGTTTATATTATATGCATATATAATAATATAATATATATATACATAATAATATAAAAATATATATATAATATAAAAATAGATATATAATATAAAAATAAATATATAATAATATAAAAATAAATATATAATAATATAAATATATATATATTTATATATATAATATAAAAATTATAAATTGATATAATATCATTATCCTAAATATTTGTAAATTTATAGATTTTTCATTTAAATATATTTATAATACAGTGTATAATAAAATATTAATATATGTTTATAATGGATGAATAAAAATATATAATGTATATTGTATAATTCATTGTATAATACATTGTATAATACATTGTATAATATATTATATCATAATTAGAATTTTCTTTTTAATTAATTTAAAAAATTTTGTACCACTCAAAAGAAAAAAAATAAAGAACAAAATATAAAAAAAAAATTATTAATTATTAAATATTCTAAAAATATTTCATTTTAGAATTTGATGGTTTTCTTTGTTTTCCAAATGCATTATTTCAATTTTTCTATTAATGCTTTTTTTTTTTTTAAAAAAATAAAAAATAAAAATTAATATTGATATATTAATATTAATGTAATGTAATAAAAGGCAGTATTATATGTATTATTTACTAATACGCCATTAGAAATTTTTTAATAAAAATTTAGTAAATATTTATTCAAGCCACTTTTCATTTATAAATTCAATTAATTAATGAATTTCAAATAAAAGTTTAATAATTGAAAAAAAAAAAAAACTTTACATAAAAACAAATAAAACAAATAGTTAAACAGACAAAACTTTATTTTTATTATATCTCATTTTATATTTATTCCTTTTTTTTATTTTAATTCATTGGTCTATTTTTAATTAAAATTAACCAATGAATTAATAGATTAAATTTTTAAATTTTTTTTTATAATAATTTTTTTTTTATTTCCGCCCCCTCAAGACATGGGAATATTAAGGTTCTTTTAAGGTTTATTCTTTATTTGGGGGATATAATTTATATGTTTTATAAAAATTATTTTATTTAAATTAGATTTATTTAAAAGAATTACATTTACTTATCATTATTTAAAATGTAAAACTAACATTTATTCCTAAAATTAATATTTATTTTCATATTTTGATCTCAAGAATTACTATCATCTACTATTTCTTATTCTTGGACAAAGAAATAAAACTATTTCTAAATATTTTTCTCTTTTATAATTATTTACTATAATAAAGTTTTCCTATATTAAAATAATAAATAAATATTAAGTTTACTTTCATTAATTATTTAATTAAATAATAAAAATATATAAATTAATTTCTAATAAGAAATACAATAAAAACTAGATTAATACATAAATTTATGATTTTACACCATTTCTTATTAACATAAATTTATTATTAATTAGAGTTTTTATTTCTATTTCATATCATTTAGTCCCTACTGTTTTATAATAATGAAATAAAGTTTTAGATAAAAAACTTTTAATTTAAAATGAAACTTCTTAAAAAAAATAAATTAATTTCAAGAATTTCGATACTTTTCATAATAGTTATTTAATAAAAAAAAAAAAAAAAGAAAAAGTTAAAACCTTTGTGTGTTAATAATATTATTTTGTCTTTACTATATTTTTCATTAATAAAAATTTAAATGATTAAGAAATTGATTGTTATAACTTGTTTTTAGCCACAAATATATATATTTAAATCCACAATAAAAATTATTCCAAATTGTTGAACTTGACTATTAAGTTAATTAATAAGTCATAAATTATATATATCTATGTTAATTGCAAATTGATAAATTATTATATTTGTGGCTAGTGAAAGTATAAAACATAATTTTTTAATATTTTTATGTGTACAATTAATTTTTATATTAATTAAAATTTTTATTTGTATTCTGTACATCATCATCGGTTCTTTTGAATCAGCTCTTATTTAGAAGGTAAATTTATTAAAAAAAAAAAAATTATTTATTATGTATTGAATTTTTTGGAATTAAAATAAAAAAATATTTATTATGTATTGAATTATGGATTAAAAAAAAATATTTATTATGTATTGAATTATGGAATGATATCATTATTACATAATTATTCCATTTAACTTAATTGATCATTATTTAGTAATATAATAAAAATAAATATATAATATTGAAAAAGTTAAAAGGCAAACAGCCAAAAACAAAGAAAAAATATAAAAAAAAAAAGTATTCTTTTATATAATATTCTTTAATTATAAACTATATTAAAATAAATAAGAATTAGTTATTTCAGTTTAATATTATAAATAAGTATAACATAAGTAATAAAATAATTATAATACTTTAAAAATATAAAAAAAATATAATAAAATAAACTAATTAAAATAAATTAATAAAAATAAAATAAAACCTTCAATTTAAATATTATTTAACAAAAAATTTATGTTGACATTCATTTCATGTATTTATGATATTACATCGATCTTGATATATAACAAATAGGTGTAGCAACATATTCTGTATATTTAATAATAATTATTAAATATTAAAATTTATATCTCTTCTGTCAATAATAATATTTAAAATAATTTCTTATTCATATATTATTCAATATTTATATATATATTATTCATTATAATATTAAATATATTAAATATATTAAATTAAATATCTATTATAATGAAATAGATATGGTTATTTTTATTATAATTATTTTAAAGTTTATATTAAAAATACATAATTCTTCTATATATTATAATATAATGAAATAGATATTGTTATTATTATTATAATTTAATATATATATATAATTGATATTATTTATTATATTCATATTTATTATATAATTGTATTCTTATATATTTAAGTTTATTATTCTTATTTTCATTCTAAGAATTATATAGTTATTTCTAATATATATTTATTATATATTATACTATACTATACTTCGATAGATTATATTTTAAATATATTATTATTATTAATATTTTTAAATTATTATAAAGATTTCCTAATATTGTAATTTGAGAAGAGCCGGATTAATTGGGTTTATAAATTGAAATATATTAATAAAGGTTAATTTAAATATAACAATACTATTAAAAATTAGTAGTACATAAAAGCCCCTCATATCAATTTTACAATCATATGATTTAATGTTATTTTTTATGCATACACGTGTAATAAATCATATGATGAATTCATTGATATATGAGACTTTTATGTGCTAATAATTAATATATATTTATTAATAATATATATTTATTATGAATAATGAATAATTAATAATATATATTTATTATGAATAATGAATAATTAATAATATAAAAATACTATTATTAAGAAATGATTATTAATTAATAATATAAAAAACTATTATTAAGAAATGATTATAAATTTCAATAGTTTTTTCAATGATTATTAAATAAGTTAAAACTTTTCATCTTTCATTTTGTTATTAAGCATTCACGGATGAATCATGTGATTTAATTAATTTATTTTTATGTCCCAATAACAAAATAATTTATTAATAATTAAAGTTTTTATTTTCATTTGATTTCCTAATCAATTAAAAACTTTTTAATTTTTTTTTATTATTATTTTGCTTAACATCAAAAAAAACATCAAAAAAAACATTTTAAATAATTTTTTGAATTGTTTTTTTTTTTTTTTTTTTTTTTTTGATGTTAAGCAAAATAATAATAAAAAATTGAAAAAATAATTTTTTGTGAAAAGTTAAAAATTTAAAATATTAAATCTTTTTTTTTTTTTATTTTTATTTTTATTTTTTTATTCTTTTAAATATATTTAGAAAGAAGGATTTGATTTAAATTTAAATAATATTTTCAAATATATTATTGTATATTCAAATATATTATATTTAAATATTTTGAATTAAATTAAAATCATTACAACATAAAGAAAATAAATTTTTTATTTTTTATTTTTTTTTTTTTTTTTTTTATTTTTTTTTTTCTTAAAAAAAAAAAAAAAAGTGTAATAGATTTGAAATTCTTAACCAGAACTAAAAAAATAAAAATAAGAAAAATAAAATAAAAAATAATATGAAATTAAAAAATAAAAAATAATAAGTTGAAATTAAAAAATAAAAAATAATAAGTTGAAATTAAAAAAATAAAAAATAAATAATAATTAATTGAAATTAAAAAATAAAAAATAAAAAATAAAAAATTATAAATTGAAATTAAAAAATAAAAAATAAAAAAAAAAAAATAAAAATTAGACAAATAAGAATACATTATATATTACTATAAAGAAATAAAATATGAAAATAAAGTTTTCCAAAGTATTATTAATACTAGCTTTGTTAATAGAAGCATTGGTTGCTGCTAAAGAGATTACCAAATTAGATTCATCATCTAATAATACTATGAATAATGATGATTTTTTCTATGGTAAAGCTGAATTAGTTGAGTTTAAATTTGGCCTTGATGAGATTGGACTTTACCTTACATATAGCAAACTTGGCCATCAAGAATTTAAATATTTATCTCCAATAGGTCGAAACGAAGATACTAATACTATAAGTAGAAACATTAAATATGGAATACTTGGTGATGATGCCGTATTTAGAGTTTATAATACGGAGGATAAAGAAATATATAAATTGGGAGAAGAAAGCTCCGTTCGAGGTCAATCTACAATGACTTTTGAGTCTACTGATGCTTATCATAATACTAATGAATATGCTGATTTAAATGTACCATTTACTTATGATGTTGTTATTACTAATGCTTCAGGAGAAAAATTCTACTATCCACCACGTAAAACCGATACTACTGAACCAGTTCCATCCGTTCATCCTATGCAATGGATAAAATGGGATGGTTCGGTTCCAGAGGATGCAGTTTCTATCAAAAATTCAGATGGTAAAACATTTTTAGTTGGTCGTACCAATTACAATGAAGGTATCCATTGTGGTTATGTAGATGTCGATTCAAAGCAGCTAATTATTTCTTATGGTGATAGGGAATTAATCTATGACGATAATTTTGAAATTTTAACTGGCGCTTCAAATCGTTTTGGATGGAAAAAAATTGACATGGATAATAAATCGGAATATGCTGATCAAATTGTCATTGGTGGAAATGAAAGTAATGGGGTCAAACTAGGTGTGGCTAAATGTAAATATAATGATAGCTATTACTTTGGTAAGGTAAATTTGGATCAATTACATCACGGTAATTTTGGAATCAATAATAAAGAAGTGGAATGCCTTGATTTTAAGGTTCTTATTTATAAAAATGTACCGGCTGAAACTATTATTAGAAATATGCAATGGATAGAATGGGATGGCACTGTTCCAGAGGATGCAGTTTCTATAGAAAATCCAGATGGAAAAACATTTTTAGTTGGTCGTATTAAATATTTAGTTGGTTATAAATGTGGTACTGTAGATTTAAGTAAAAAACAGTTAAATATTCCTAGTGGTGTATACTCACTTGGACATAAAAATAACTTTGAAATCTTGGTTGGTCCTTCTGATCATTTCTACTGGAAAAAAATGAGCAAAAATACTCTTCTTAAAAAAGGTCATCATGTTGTGGTTGCTGGAAAAGGTGGGGATGGTTTTGACATAGGTATAGCTAAATGTAGATATGGCGACAGTTATTTCTTTGGTGAACTTAATTTAAGTAAATTTGACCGTGCTATTTATAATCACCATTCCAGGGAATATAACTCCTTTGAATATTATTCCTATGATTATGAAGTTCTTATTTATTCAGATGAACCCGTTAAAAATATGGAATGGATAAAGTGGGATGGTACTATTCCAAAGGATGCAGTTTCTGTGAAAAATTCAGATGGTAAAACATTGGTCGTCGGTCGTACTAAATACAGAAGCGGTATTCACTGTGGTTATGTGGATCTTGATTCAAAAGAATTAACCATTTCTTATGGTGGAAAGAAATTCATCGATGATGATGATTTTGAAATTTTAACTGGCGCTTCTAATCGTTTTGAATGGAAAAAAATTGACATGGATAATAAATCGAAATATGCTGATCAAATTGTCATTGGTGGAAATGAAAGTAATGGTGCTGAATTGGGTGTGGCTAAATGTAAATATAATAATAAGTATTACTTTGGTAAGGTAAATTTGGATCAATTACATCACGGTAATTTTGGAATCAATGATAAAGAAGTGGAATGCCTTGATTTTGAAGTTCTTATTTATACAGATGAACTAATTGACCCTGAACCAATTCCATTCACAAAAGATGCTAAGTGGATAAAATGGGATGGTACTATTCCAGAGGATGCCGTTTCTATAAAAAATTCAGACGGTAAAACATTGGTCGTCGGTCGTACCAAATACAGCAGAGGTATTCACTGTGGTTATGTAGATGTTGATTCAAAAAAATTAACCATTTCTTATGGTGGAAAGGAATTAATCTATAATGATAATTTTGAAATTTTAACTGGCGCTTCAAATCATTTTGAATGGAAAAAAATTAACCTGAATAATAAATCGGAATATGCTGATCAAATGATCATTGGTGGAAATGAAAGTAATGGTGCTGAATTGGGTGTGGCTAAATGTGAATATAATAATAAGTATTACTTTGGTAAGGTAAATTTGGATCAATTACATCATGGTAATTTTGGAATCAATGATAAAGAAGTGGAATGCGTTGATTTTGAAGTTCTTATTTATACAGATGGACAAGCTAAGACTGAAGCTGATCCAGTTCCATCTGTCCAAAGTATGCAATGGATAAAATGGAATGATAAAATTCCGAATGGAGCGATCTTTATAAAAGATAATCCAAATGGAAAAATATTTATCGTTGGCCGTATTTCCTACAATAATGGTGTTCATTGTGGTTATGTAGATGTCACCACTTCGGATATGAAACTTTTTATTACTTATGGAGGTGAAATACGTAGATATACTCGTAATTTTGAAGTTTTAGTTGCTCCTTCTGGTTATTTGTCATGGAAAAAAATTAATAAAAGAAATATTTCTGATTATAATATTGTTACAGGTGGATATGAAAAAAATGGTGATAAATTAGGAATAGCTAAATGTAAATATGAGAATAATTATTATTTGGGTAAAATTAATTTAAGCGAACTTAATCATGGTAATTTTGCTTATAATAACACAGAATATAGATCGAATGATTATGAAATTCTTATACAAAATGAATAAAAATTGAAATTAAAAAAAATAAAAAAAAAAAAAAAAATCATTTCACTTTTCCTAAACAATAGTTTTTCTATTGATATTAGTAAAAAGCAATTAATATAATAAATAAGATTTTTACCCTAGAGAGAAGGAATCTTAATAAAATTTTTATTTTATTTCCAATAATATAAGAGAAAACAAAAATAAAAAAAAAAAAAAAAAAAGAAAAAAAAATTATTTTTCTTTAAAATAGTACTCATAAAAATAAAATTAATGATATTTTTTTTTTTTTATTTTTTTTTTTATAAAATACCAAAATTTTTATTATATAAAATATTTCTATTATTGAGGTTATAATAGAAATTTATATCAAAGTAATTCATTTATATTAGAATTAGAATAAAAATAAAAAAAAAATTAAAATAAAAATAAAAAAAATAAAAAAAAAAAATTGAAATAAAAATAAAAAAAAAGTTGAAATAAAAATGCAAAGAATTAAATTAATTTTTTTTTTGTTTTTAGAAATTTAATTAATAACGATGAAACAATTTTTATTGTAGTTAAGAAAAAATTGTACTCTTTTATTTTATTTATTTATTATAATATTATTATAACCTGACTTAGAATAGAAATCACCACTCTCAACAATTATTTATTTTCTATTGGAAACATTTATATTTTAAGAAATTAATCTATTAATTATTACAGTTTATTTTATCTAAATCATTTTTAATTAATAATTACTCCCTTAACAATGAAATTTATTTTTCAAAATTTTTAGTAAAAAAAAAAAAAAAATATAATTTATTTCATGTTTAGTTCCCTAATGATGTGAACTGTTTTTTTTTCCAGGTCCATGGAGGGTTGATGGAAGATGGAAAAGGAATAGCCCTTATATCAGGTGTACTAATTAACAGCTTTCTATTGGTTCTGATGATAATCGTTCGTTATTTTTTTTTTTTTTTTTTTATTAATTCTGTGTTTTTTTTTTTTTTTTTTTTTATTTTACTTAAATAAATATTCATGTAATTAATAAATAAATAAATAAATAAAGTTAAAAGTTCGCAATAATTGCAGCTATAAATAAATAAATAAAAAAAAAAAAAAAAAAAAAAAAAATAATTATTATCAAAAAAGATACAAATTTAATAATTTAATAATCAATATTAAATATACAAATATGGTACCTACACATATTTGTTTTATATTATATATTTAGTATATAATATGATCTATAGAGTGATATACTATATAGTAAGTAGGTGATACGTTTATAGGTATGTATATGAATATTTAATAATAGTTTAAGTTGTTGAGACGTAATATGATATGAATATATGGTATATTATATAGATAAATTAAAATACAAATAATAATTTAATATAGATAAGTATATAAATAAATAAATAAATAAATAAATAAATAAAAATTTCAAAATATGGCGAATTAAATATATTTGTAAATCATCAATTTTTTTTGAAATATATCTGAAATATATTTTAAATATTTTTAATAATTTTTTTTCAATGAAATTATATGTGCCATTTTATTTTAATGTTTTAAATATTATATTCATAAATAAAAATTTATAAAAAATAATATAAGCCACATTCCAAATTGAAAATTTATATAAAATTTTTTAAAAGTCACATTCCGAAATGCATCACCCTCAAATTTAATGCTTTTTAATTTATTTTTATGTAAAGTTTTTATTTTCATTTTATATCATTGGAATTAATTCATTTGAGAATGAAAATGGCGTAATTCCAGAAAATAGGACTATAATTAATGATATATTATATAATATAATATAATATAATATAATTTAATATAATGTAATATAATTTAATATATATGAGTTTTAATACAATTAACATTTGTTTTTTAAATTTAAATAATTAAAGTAGTATAAATAAAATTTATTACAATTTAATGTTTTTTTTAATTTTCTTAAATATTAAAAATTCAAAAGTTTTATTTCCTTAATTTTTATTGTCAATAAAAAATTTAAAATGGAATTAGATTCGCATTATTATTATAATAAGACGCAATATTCATATAATGAATTATATCAAATAAATCAATCCAATAAGTAAATATTATTTATCTATACTATATTATAGGTATTATATAAAAAAAATTAATTTAATTATACTCATTAAATTAAATATGTATTTGTAGAGAGCAATTTAAAAAAATCTGCAATGAATTCTGTATCTGTAACAAAGAATATTGTTATAAAGTTGAAGAACTTGGTGCTAGGGTTGTCTATCCTGTACATGATGAATCCGTTAGAGATGACGAGGAATTGTGGGAAAATTTGAAGAAACAAAGATTAATACTAACAACATTTTACGAAAAAGACATTGAAAAGCCTGATATTATAAATAATACTTATGTTGAAGAAATATGTGACTATGACACTGAATGTTTTTCAAAGAAATGTAAAAATAAAGTATGTATATCAGATATAAATTATCCAATTTATTATTGTCAATTGGATGGTTGTGGTAAGGGGTTAAATGAATATTGCAATGAAGGGGAATGTGCAATTTATTTAGATTGTCATCCGGATTTAAATATATGCAAAGATAATCTAAAATATTTCGATTTAGTAGGAAAAAAATTCAATATGTTTTTACTATATTTTTGTTTAACGTTGTTTTTTATAATTGTTATTTCAATTTTATTTTGTATTTATATAAAAAAACATTGTTGTTCAAATAAAAAAAAATATATTAAATATTAAATAATATATAAGGGCTTTAAGTTTATATATTAGTTAAAAAAATGATATATATATATATTAGAGAATATAATAATATTTTATATAGAAAAACAAAATATAAATAACTATTTTTAAAGAAACAATAATAATAAAAAAAAAAAAAAAAAAAAAACAATAAATTTATTTAAAATTAATGGTAAAATATATTTATAAGATTAAAAGGAAAATTATACGAATAAAATATATATAAAGTTAATAGTAAAATACCAAAATAAAATAATTAAAAATAAATAAATAAATAAAAAAAAATAGATAATAATAAATAATAAATAATAAATAATAAATAATAAATAATAAATAATAAACAATAATAAATAATAAATAATAAACAATAATAAATAATAAATAATAATAAATAATAAAAAATAAATAATAAATAATAATAAAAATAAATAATAATAAAAATAAATAATAATAAAAAATAATAAACCAAATAAATAATTAATTAAAAAGTTAGGTAATAAAGAAATAAGTAATAAAAAAAATAAATAAAAACTAAATATAAAATAAATTATAATAAATAAATTATAATAAATAAATTATAATAAATAAATTTAATAAATAATTAAAATGAAATAAAATATTAAAAATAAAATTAAAAAATTTAGAGTATATTAATATAATTTTAATTAAAATTTTTATTTAAAAAGTAGAAAATAACGATTTCAAATAAGAAGATATCTCTATTAAGCGTTATAGATAAAAGTATTACCAATAAGAAATTTTTCTTCCATTGAGAACCTCAGGTAAATATTATATTGGTAGAGTGTCATATTCAATGGTAAATCAACTTAATATTCTTCTTATCAAAAGTCAAAGTTGTTTCACATACCATTAAAAAGTATATATAATTAGTTTAAATACTATAATAATTATTTCCTTTATTTATGTTTTTTATTTGTACTATTAATTTTATTAATATTTTTTTTTTTTTTTTTTTTTTTTTTTTACTTATAATTTTATTTTTATTTATACTTTTAGTTTGATTTATATTACTAATTCTATTTTTTACGAATATAAAGTATATAAAATTGATTAGTATTATAGATATTATAATGCATTTGTAATGGTGTAGAAGATAACAATAAAACTTAAAATAAACTAATTGGACCGTACCTTAACGGTGTATTCTTTGCCAGAATTTGGATATCAAAACTACTTAATAGCTAACATTCACTTCCCTAAAAATAGATGGCCTATTGCTCGTTTAAAAAGCTTTCTCTGAAGTTGATCAGTCGTTAAGAGGTCATACTAATAATAACTCTCATGATGTTCTTAATTGGAGATTTTCAATATATCATTTAAAAAAATTGAGAAATATATTTCAAAATATTTTCTTGATTGAACGGATGATTGCTAAGCTATCTTGTAATAATATTACCTATGCCAAAGGTTTTAAGTGTTCAAGCATTGATCTCATAATATCTAATAAAGTCATGATACCTCATATTCACTTATTATTTTCTTTTACTGGTATATCTATGATATTAAATTTATTTATAAATTATATTTTAGATATAGAGTGTTAAAAATAAGGAAAGCAAATTGGAATTAAAAAAAAAAAAAAAAAAAAAAACTGTTGTGGTGGTCTCTCGGCAGATGGAACTGTAATAATTTCACAAACTGAATCTAAAAGGGTTCACCTTCATCATGGGTTTAACTGTGATAATAAAAATGAAATGTCCTTCGATATCAATAAATGGGCCTTCATGATTATTAAGCCTTTAAATTTTGTAAATTATTATGGTTATGAAGAACCTACAATTTATATTTTGATATGTTCCATTTTCAAAGCATCTACTTGTACCTATTTATGTATCCCTTTCTATAAAGGACCTATGGTTTGGAACAATAGTATTAGTAGTCCAATTATATATATTTCAGACATAAATACTAACAGTACTTGATACCGAAATTATTTTAACGATTGAATTTATTTTTAATCTTTAATAAATTTAATTTTCCATAATAAATTAGTTTTTTTTTTTTTTTTTTTTTTTTTTTTTTTTTTTTTTTTTTTTTTTTTTAAATTTTTATTATTTTTTTAATTGATTTAATATTTTTACAAATATTTTATATTTATCGTTAAGCTATATAAGTAATTTTTATAACAAATGTAAAACATAAAAATATAATTTCCTCTTAAATAAATAACTAGAAGTGTATTTTTTCCTAGTCCAAAAAAAAAAAAAAAAAAAAAAAAAAAAAAGAAAAAAATAAAATAAAAAAAAAAAAAAAATTAAAAAAAATTAATTATTTAATAAAGTAATTGAAGCATATTCTATTTCTACTTTAAAAAGATAAAAATTAATAAAGCACTGAAAATGTACTAAACTTTTTAGTTTAAAAAAAAAAAAAAATTATTTATTTAATAAAATATTGATAATGTATTCACTTTCTACTCTAAAAAGAAATGGAAATTTTTTTTTTTTTTTTTGAAAAGTATTCTATTTCTAGTCTAAATAATTAAATAACAAGGATTAACAATATATATATATATATAATATATTAATGGTTATATAAAATAAATTAAAAGACTTAATTTATGGAAATAATAAAAAATTTATAGTAATAAGGATTACAAATAAATCTTTGATAAAAAAAAAAAAAAAAAAACATTGTAAATAAAATAATAATAATAATAATAATAATTGTTATAAACATTTAATTTTTATAAAAAGAAAAAGATAAAAAAAAAAGAAAATATAAGATTCACTTCTGTAACATAATAAATATTTATTTAAATTTAATCTTTTAAGATTATTAATATTACTATTTTTAAAATAATTTTGAAAGCAAAGTTCACCATTTATATTGATTATTTCTTGTTTCACTTGTACCTTTCATTTTTTTTTTAAATTTTCTTTGATAATTATTATATATTCTTTTAATATTATATTATCAGCAATTTTATTAACCCAATGAATAAGTGAAGAACGAAATAAAGAATTATTTAAATTTTTTAAGTATTACTATTTTTTTTTTTTTTTTTTTTTTTTTTTTATATTTTTTGTTTATTCATCAATAAATAATATTATTTTTGATATTTTCTGAAATAGAATCATATTTTCTTTAGTACTGTCCTTTTCTTTGAACATAGTCCAGGAATTTATTTTTTTGAAATAATTGTCCACCTTCACTTTCAATTTTACAAATTTTTTATTCCTGTAACAAAATCGGAAGGAATAACTGTTATAATTAATGACCAAAACATAAGTAAGTAATTCTTATTAACAGGTAGACACCTCTATTTATATAACCTAAATTCAATTTATAACAACCACCATGAAGATAATCTATATATTAGGTTAAGTATAGATCTATTACAAATATTATCACTAAAAGGAAACATAGCAAAAACAAAAAATAGTAATTAAAATACAAATGAAATAAAGCAATGATAACATTGATAATAATAATAATAATAACTAGAAAAACAATTATAATATTTTTAAATATAACAACAGTAATAATTATAGTAATAAGTAATGGCAATACTAATAATAACAGTAATCGTAATAAAAAAAATTCTATGATAATAATAACTGCAATTCCAAAATTTTAAAACAAATTTTTCTTAGAATATTCACCTCTTCTGCTACACACAAAAAAAAAAAAAAAGAAAAAGGCTTCAAAATAAAATAAATTGATATTATTGTCGCCTTCCTAAATCCAAATCTCACTGAAGAAGTATACATGAAACAGCCTGAAGGACATCCAGATTACAATAAAAAATTTTTAAGGCTATATATGGATTTAAGCTAAGCAGAAAAAGAATTGAATAATGAATAAAATAATTTCTATATAAACCTGATATTTAAACAATTAGTAAAGCTTTATCTATAAATAAAGAATTCAAAATATTATTAATTGTATTCTCAGAGTATATATAGATAATGTACCGATATCTGATAAAAATAAAGAAATTAATAACATAAAAAAAAAAACTTAAAAAAATAAAAGCTTAAAATAAAAGAAAATGGAGATGTTGAATTCGTGATATGTTTATTACATTTATGAAGATATGAGAAATGATTAAAGTAAACTAAAATAAATATTCAGTTTGATTTATTAGATAGCTATAATATTTTTAAAATTTAACCCACTTTAAGAACATGAAATCATTAGAAAATAAAGAAGTTAAGAAAACAAAAAAAAAAAAAAAATACTATAGATGAAACTTGGTATTGGAAGACTCCTAGATTCTATTCTTTTCAATATGTACAGGACTTGACATTATTTTTTCTGTCAATAAAAGCAGTCAGAAAATCAAAAGGAACTCACATCGGAAAATTAAGAGAATGTTTGAAGAATATTCAGATACCTCTGAAAGGAACTATGAATTTGGGCTTAAAAATTTTTAAGAAAAGAATCTAGAGTAGCATTTGTTAATGAAGATTATGCTGGAGGTGTAGAAACTAGAAGGTTAATTATCAGGTTCATTACATGTATGGGAGAAATGTCTACGAGTTGGTGTTTTAAACTCCAAACATTACGTAATTTATAGTTCTCAACGAACGTTGCAAATATTGTTTCTGGTACCTAAAATATATATAAAAGGAATTAGACTACTCAATTACTTTTATGAATGTAAATATTGATTATAATGTAAATATATACAATTGTAAAAATCAATCAATTAATTAAAAAGCAAGGTCTATAGATACTTGACTTTATTATATAAAGTAATTTATAACGTAAAATAAGATTAAACAGAATTAGGTTAAATATAAAAGTAATTTAGTAGATGGATTAACGATATTCCTGAAAAATATTTTTATAGATATTTCTAAAAAATTGTGTCTTCCACAAAGTCGACAATTTAAAGATTACAATTTAAACTTAAATTTTAAGGGAGAAGAAATACTAGAAAGGAATAATCTTTGAAGAATATTATTTATAAAACATTTGCTCTATTTATTGATAATTGTAACGAAACTCATAACTAGCAAATTAATAACCATGGTTCAATGGTAAGTTACCACAACCATCGGACTGAACCCTTAGGGTTTGACACCCACTCTTTTCAAATTTTAATAACTTTTTATTTATTATAACTAGAATATTAAAGAAATTACTAGTGTTTATCGGTTAAACAATTGAACCGATAAAACTAGAAAAATCTATTTTATTAATATTTTTTATCATTTTTTATCAAAGATTCATTTTCTAGAAAGAAAACTTGTTTTCTTTAGTTTTCTTTAATTTTCTTTAATTTTCTTTTATTTCTAATAATTACTAATAACAACTGATAACTTAAAATAATTAATTTTCCTGAAAAACTATAAAGAGGTGTAAAATTTCATAATAAAATGTTTTTACTTGTGCTTTTATTAATTAATTTTAAAGTAATTTAAAATATTACAATAATTAATTAATAAAATAATAATTTACATTTTTTCTAATAAAAAAACTTATTTTAATAAAACATATTTTGAATTACTTTAGTGTCGAGAACCTTTTGTGTGAAAAAACCTTAAAACAGTCTTAAGTAACATTAAGATTTGTTACAATAATCAACAATATTTATAAATTTAATAACATATTAAAATAAAAGTGTAAAAAATAATACTTTTGTACCTTAAATAGGATATAAAAATAAATTATAAAAAAATTTTTTTTTTTTTTTTTTTTTTTTTTTAAATTCAGAGTAGTACCACCTTTTAGAATATTAAGGTAGCAACAATATTTCGGTATGTTTTCCCATTGGTGGATATTGTCCCTACTGGGCGGTCCTACTAAGTATTAAAGCAAATGGCTCTATGACATGCGAATTATTGCTGAGAATTTTCTAGTTCTGCTGTTTTTTTTTTTTTTTTTTAGAATGCTTCTCCAGTTTCCTAATTTTCCTTTGAAGCGAGGCCAGTATAACCTAACCCAATTTTATATATTCCATGTAATTTTTTTATTCTTATGTTTATTTTAATAATATTATATTGAAACATGTAGCATTTTTATTATTTTAAATAAAACAAATATTAAATAAAATAAAAAAAATAAAATTTATATATTACATAAAATAATTAAAAAATTTCTTTTAAATATTAAAATAGATTTTTTATAAAAAAAAAAAAAATAAAAATAATATATATATATAAAAGAAATATATATTCTTATTAATTTTTAAAAATTATTTTTTAAATATTTTTATATTTGTTTTTTAATAAAATATATTTTTTATTTCATTTTAATTCTTTTTTTTTTTTTTTATTTATTTATTTATTTTTATTTATAGTATATTTTATTAAAATTATAATGTAATTATTTGTTTTGTTTTTATATTAATATTGAAATTTCAGTAAATTAATTCCAATTTTTTTTTTTTTTTTTTTTTTTTTTTTATATATTTTGTATTTAACTAAAAAATAATGAAATTTTATTAATTAAATTATTTATGATTATTTTACATATAACATAGTGTTCACGTTACTTGACTACCTATTAAAAAATACTTTTCATTGTTTTTGAGATAAAAAAAATAAAGAAAAATGAACATATAACGTAAACTAATAATAAATAATTTATTAATATTATTTGGATTTTAATTTTTTTTTTTTTTTGTTAAATTAATTTTGAAATTTCAATAAATTAATTCAAAGATTTTATAAGTTTTGATTTCTATCATTTTTGTATTTAACTAAAAAATATTAAGAATTTATTAATTAAATTATTTATGATTATTTTACATATAACATAGTGTTCACGTTACTTGACAAACTATTAAAAAATACATTTCATATTTTTGAGTGAAAAATAAAGAAAAATAAATATAAAACATATTAAAAAAATAATAAATAAAATATTTGGTTATTATTTGGATTTTTCGATATTTTTATTTTTTTTTTTTGTTAAATTAATTTTGAAATTTCAATAAATTAATTCAAAGATTTTATAAGTTTTGATTTCCATCATTTTTATATTTAACTAAAAAATTATAAGAACTTATTAATTAAATTATTTATGATTATTTTACATATAACATAGTGTTCACGTTACTTGACAAACTATTAAAAAATACATTTCATATTTTTGAGTGAAAAATAAAGAAAAATAAATATATATTATGAAAAAAAATATATATATATACAATATATAAATATTATTTTAATTTTTTATTTTTTTTATTTTGTTTTGTTGAATTAATTTTGAAATTTCAATAAATTAATTCAAAATTTAACAAGATTTAATTTCCATCATTTTTATATTTAACTAAAAAAAATAGGAATATATTAATTAAATTATTTATGATTATTTTACATATAACATAGTGTTCACGTTACTTGACAAACTATTAAAAAATACATTCCATTTTTTCGAGATAAAAAAATAAAGAAAAATAAATATAAAACATAATAAAAAAAATAATAAATAAAATATTTGGTTATTATTTGGATTTTTCGATATTTTTATTTTTTTTTTTTGTTAAATTAATTTTGAAATTTCAATAAATTAATTCAAAGATTTTATAAGTTTTGATTTCCATCATTTTTATATTTAACTAAAAAATTATAAGAACTTATTAATTAAATTATTTATGATTATTTTACATATAACATAGTGTTCACGTTACTTGACAAACTATTAAAAAATACATTTCATATTTTTGAGTGAAAAATAAAGAAAAATAAATATATATTATGAAAAAAAATATATATATATACAATATATAAATATTATTTTAATTTTTTATTTTTTTTATTTTGTTTTGTTGAATTAATTTTGAAATTTCAATAAATTAATTCAAAATTTAACAAGATTTAATTTCCATCATTTTTATATTTAACTAAAAAAAATAGGAATATATTAATTAAATTATTTATGATTATTTTACATATAACATAGTGTTCACGTTACTTGACAAACTATTAAAAAATACATTCCATTTTTTCGAGATAAAAAAATAAAGAAAAATAAATATAAAACATAATAAAAAAAATAATAAATAAAATATTTGGTTATTATTTGGATTTTTCGATATTTTTATTTTTTTTTTTTGTTAAATTAATTTTGAAATTTCAATAAATTAATTCAAAGATTTTATAAGTTTTGATTTCCATCATTTTTATATTTAACTAAAAAATTATAAGAACTTATTAATTAAATTATTTATGATTATTTTACATATAACATAGTGTTCACGTTACTTGACAAACTATTAAAAAATACATTTCATATTTTTGAGTGAAAAATAAAGAAAAATAAATATATATTATGAAAAAAAATATATATATATACAATATATAAATATTATTTTAATTTTTTATTTTTTTTATTTTGTTTTGTTGAATTAATTTTGAAATTTCAATAAATTAATTCAAAATTTAACAAGATTTAATTTCCATCATTTTTATATTTAACTAAAAAAAATAGGAATATATTAATTAAATTATTTATGATTATTTTACATATAACATAGTGTTCACGTTACTTGACAAACTATTAAAAAATACATTCCATTTTTTCGAGATAAAAAAATAAAGAAAAATAAATATAAAACATAATAAAAAAAATAATAAATAAAATATTTGTTTATTATTTGGATTTTTCGATATTTTTATTTTTATTTTTTTTTTTTTTTGTTAAATTAATTTTGAAATTTCAATAAATTAATTCAAAGATTTTACAAGTTTTGATTTCCATCATTTTTATATTTAACTAAAAAATTGACCTTCACTTTCAATATGCGATATTGAGCGTTTATTCGTTTCTCCATGACAGCTTTCTCGAGCATCCGAAAGAGATTTACTTTTTGAATTAATTACAGTATAGACTTTTTCAATAGAACAAGAGCCACCATCTGATAATGATTTAGAAATTGATTTAGATCCAGAAAGAGCATGAGCTAACTTAATCGATTTATTAATTTAATCAGTAGAGGTATCACCTTTACTGTAAACTTAACCATAGGATTTATGATAAGAGGTACCTCTGCTATTAGAAATACTAATAGTATCTTGAACTTCATTAGTATAGGCAACAGAACAAGTATAAGTTGATCCTTCAGTCAATTGAAAACTATCACATTCTTTAAAATCTTTACCTTTATCTTCATTTTCCCTTAAAAACTTGTTGTATAATTCTTTATCAATTTCGTTAAGATTATACTAAATTCCCAAAGTTGTAACCATATTTGTATAACGAATATTTTTTACCTTAATTAAATCTCTATGATATGGATTATACGAGGGATTGTTACTTGTTAAAGCGACATTTTTTAAACCCTGCTTAATTAAATCATCATAATTTTTTTTCTATAGTCATCCATTGTGCGTCCCTTGTTAATATTTTCATCATTAGTTTCAGGAAAACTATTATCATAAGTCGATTCATTTTTTATTTTTCTTTTATTAAAATTTTTATTTTCAACAATTTTATAGTATTCTCCAACATAATCAAGGTATTATTACCACAGTATGAAACACCTGCCCAATTAGGACCAAGATATTAAGTGTACTCTTCAATGTTATTGAAATAAATGGCTTTATCAGAATCCAAATCAACATAAAATGGATTAATTGTTTTGATTATACTATTTTTTATGTAAAGACAAAATTCTAAATTTTCTGTTGAATTATTATATACTGAATTACCATAACTCAAACTTACACTAATACCTATTAGTATTAATTTCAATAACATTTTTAATAAATTAATCTTTTTTTTTTTTTATTATTTATATATTTTAATATTTAAGTTTGTATAGATTGAATAATATTTGAAAAAATCTTATAATTTTAAAATTATGTGTATTTAAATTAAATTAATCTATTTAATATCATTAACAAATTTTTTAAATTAAAGATATAAATAATAAATTAAGTCATAATTTCTAAAATGATTTTTTATTTATAAATTAAAGAGTAATAATAACTATTTTAAAAAATATTTAAAATATATATTTACTGATAAGTATAAAAATGAACAATATAGAATATTATAAAAATAAAGAAAATTCAGTATTAAAAAGAATTCTTAAAGAAGAAAACAAATATAATAAAGATTATAATGAAGAAAATATTAGTAGCTATAGTATAAAGAATTTAATTTTTAGATTAATAAAAGGTAATAATACAGCTGATTTAGATGAACTTTTAAAAGAGTTATTTGAAAATTATAATTTCTGTAGAGATTATGAATTTGATAAATATTTTAAATATGATAATGAATTTATTATAAATTTACTTTTATATTATAAAAATAAAAATAAAATTTCAAAAGAAATGTTTAAAATTATATTAATCAAAGAGAAAGAAATTAAATCTAATTCAATAGTTAATTTTCACATGATAGATGTTGAAGGAGAAAAATATTTTGTGAATAGATATACCAATGAATTTCAAACACCCTTACATGTCGCTTGTTTTTATGGATATCTGGAAATAATAAAAATATTAATTAAATATGGAGGAAATACCAAAGTAATAACTAATTATAATAATACACTGTTACATAAAGCTTGCGAATGCACTAATTTAGAAATATTAGAATTCTTAAATAGTTGTAATATATATAATATAAATATAAATATAGTTAATAAATTCAGGAATACACCATTACATGAACATTGTTCCAACGACCCTAGTGAAGAAGTTATAAAGTTTTTAGTTGATAATGGTGCAAATATAAATAAAGTAAATGAAAAAGGAAATACAGTTTTACATGAATTATGCTCTAAAGTATATTTTAATAAATGTATACCCACATTAATTAAATTTGAAGTAGATATAAATAAAATTAATAATAAAGGAGAAACAGCATTATTTATTGCTTGTAAATATGGAAAGGAAGATATAGTAAATTCATTAATTGAATATGGAGCTGATGTAAATATAACTGACAATAATAATAATACTCCATTACTTATATTTTGTAAAAATTATTTTTCTGGAACAAAATTATTAATAAGTGTATTAGATTATGTTGATGCTTTAGAAAACAACCAAGAAGCTTGGAAACGAGTAGCATTGGAAGATGATTTAACTCTTTCAAAAGGTTATCAAATCGCTGAAAAGGTAGACCGTTTGCAAAATAGGTCAAATCAAGGAAGTACCCAACTAAGGCAAAATTTTACATCTAATAATTCTTTTTCTAATAACTATTCTCGTTCTAATCTTAGAAGTAGTAATACTAACAATTATAATAACCAAAAAAGTTTTGATAAATTAAGAATAGAAAGGTCTAAAGAAGGAAAAGAAATGGAGGATTTAACAAGAAAAATGAAAAATCTAACTATCAAAGCATGTTATTTCTGTAAAGAACAAGGCCATTTTCAGAGTAACTGTCCCAAACTTCATAAAATTATACAGAAAAACCGGGAAGAATTAATTCAAGATGATCATTTAAATCAGTAAGAGGGAGTAGAAGCTCTCCCTTTGTCAATAAAACAGCTTCATTAAAATACCATCAAGAATCAATTAATAAAGAGTTTAGTAATATTAAAGAAATATATTAAAGAAATATAAGATTCAGAAAATTTTAAAAATTCCAACCATTTAATAGCGGCTATGACTAGGAATTCAAAGAGAAAAAGTGACCAAGTGGATAGCATTACACATGAAAGTGGAAGGAAGAGAAGTCATAGAAGCTTAAAGGACAATCCTATTACTATTTTAACTCCTGCCTTAAGGAAGAAACAAGAAGAAGAAATGACTAGTAAAACTCCACAAGAAAAGTATAAAAATCAAGTCAGCCCTTCTATACTAACTGATCCTAGGATTGAAAAAGAAAAGATGAAAGAAAAAGCAATTCGTGATAAAGAACGAGCAGAGACAAATCAAATCTTAGATTCCGATTTCACTAAAGAAAATGTTACTGAAGGAAATAAGAGTGACCAAAATCTTGGAAACCATATCTCCTTGACAAGACTTATTAATGATCAACTTCCTAAAGACAATATTCCGGAAAACAAAAATATAAGAATATCCAGAAAAATACAAATGCAAATAAATAAAGAACCTTACGATGTAATTGAAGATTTAAATAAGACTCAATGTAATATTACGTTTGGACAACTTCTGGATGTATCACCTAAAATACGTACGCAAGTGTCTCATGGTCTTAGATTAGAAAGGAATCAAACTAAGGTTACTGGTGTAGTGGATAACTTATCTGCAACCACTGTTATGATAAATAACATAGAACATACTTATAAAAGTCGAAGTCGTGAAGCACAGGAAGATGATGTGACTATGATAGATATTACGGTAGATGGTGTTAAAGGATAAGCATTAGTTGATTCTTGTAGTAATTTAAGCATAATTACTAAACAGTTTCTAGATAAACTTCCTAATAAATATGAACCTATTGGAATTAGTTGTAGTAGGATTCGACTAACTACCAGGAATGATGATTATTCTGAAAGTTATATTATAAAAATTCCTATACAAATTAATAAATTCAATACGATTATTAACTGTAGATTAGTTGAAAAAGAAGATCCATTTTATGATGTTCTTATTAATCTGAAAACTCAAATTGATCACCAATTATTCATTCATCCTATATTATATAGCCTATGCCAGTTTACTCCTACTGGGTTGATTAATGTTATCACACCCATTAATAATGATATAGAAGAAGAAGAAAAATTGGTATGTGTAGTAAGAGCTATTAATTCTAATAGTGAACTAGAAAAGAAGAACTTAGAAAAGTTAGAAGGTTTACCTCCTATAGAATACATTCATCACGAAAAATTTAAAAATACTCTTAATAAAAATTATGTAGATGAAATTATTCTTCTACTTGAAGATAATATTGAAATAATTGCTACATCTACTGAAGAACTTACTCCTTCTAAATTATCTCCGCACAAAATTAAATTAAAGGCCGGAGTAAGACCTATTAAACAAAGATTCTACCGTTTAACCAAATTAAAATCTGAAATTTTAAAAAAAGAACTAACCAAATTGATTGAAAAGAAACTTATTGAACCCTCGTACTCTGAATGGTCTTCACCAGTAGTCCTTGTACCGAAGCCTAACAGTAAATGGAGATTGTGTATAGACTATCGCAAGGTTAATGATGTTACTGAAAAAGACTCCTATTCCCTGCCAAATATAGATGAAATTTTTGATAGCCTCGATGGTGCTAATATATTTACTACACTTGACCTTTATTCTGGCTATCACCAAATCTTAATGGACGAAGAAAGCGTTGAGATAACTAGCTTTACAACCAAGTTTGGAAACTATCAGTTCAAAGTTATGCCTTTTGGATTAACTGGAGCACCTGCTACATTCCAAAGGGAAATGAACAAGATCCTATTTTCACTTATCGGAAAGTGTGTGTATAACTTTATTGATGATATTTTAATTTATTCTCGTACCATCGAAGAACATCTAGAGCATATTAAAGAAGTTCTTAAGATTTTTAAAAAGTATCATTTAAAAATTAATATTGAAAAATGTAAATTTATGCAAACTGAAGTAGAAGTACTTGGCCATAAATTAACTACAGAGGGTTTAAGTCCCATGGATAGTAAAGTTGAAGCTATTAGAAACTGGAAATCTCCTACTAATGTTCATGAGCTCAGATCTTTTCTGGGAGCAGTTGGTTACTATCGTAATTTTGTTAATAAATATTCACAAATTTCAGCACCTTTATGCAAACTTTTAAAGAAAGGGGAAAAATATATTTGGAATAAAGAACAAGAAGAAAGCTTTAAATCACTTAAAGAGGGTTTAATTAATGCACCTATATTAAAGTTTCCGCAATTTGACAAAGAATTTATAATAAGAACTGATGCCTCTTACGATGGAATAGGCGGAGTACTCCTGCAAAAAGATGAAGAAATAAAGATTGAGCATCCGGTTCACTATATTAGTAGAACCTTAACTAAATCGGAGAAGAATTATGGAATTACTGATTTAGAAGGTGCTGCACTATATTATTGTTTAACTAAATTGAAACCTTACATTATAGGTAATCCCATTAAAACCATCATATATAAGGACCATAAACCATTAATAGGTTTATTTAAAAATAAAGAACCACATAATGCAAGACAAACTCGTTGGTGTCTAACTGCAAGTATGCTAGGAGTTGAGATAAGGTATGAAAGTGGCAAGAAAAATGTCGTTGCTGATGCTCTCTCCAGAATGAAAAATGAAAGTAATAAAGTTGTTTTAGCTACCAATATTAATTCTGAAATTGATGAAACCCTGTTATCTAAAGTAATCAAGGAATTTCTTGAAGAAAAATTTACTGTTATTGATGGAGTTGAATATTTTATTGATGGAAATAATTATCGTAAATTAATAACCAATACTGAAGAAAAATTAAAACTTATTTTTGCAGCACATAACGTAGGTCATGAAGGATACTACAAGACATATCAAAGGTTAAAAAGATGTTATTATTGGAATAATATGATCAGCGATGTCAAGAGGGTAGTTAGTAAACGTGAGAAATGTCAACTGAACCGCCCTCAACCATATCCTAATCCAACTGAAGGAATTCCAACCCAAGTTGAAGGACCATTTGTACATATGGGTCTGGATATCATAGGTCCATTGGTTCAAACGAGAAATAAAAATCAATATTTAATAGTAATGGTAGACTATTTCACTAAGTGGGTGGAAGCCGAACCTACAGAAACTATCACTGCAATGGATGTAATAAAATTTCTTATTAATGTATTTTCGAGGCATGGGATTCCACAGGTGATTACTACTGATAATGGAGTACAATTTACTGCGGACATGACTAAAATATTTCTTGATCTTTATGATGTCTATGTTAAGTTTACCTCAACCTATCATCCTGAGAGCAATGGCTTAGTAGAAAACAGAAATAAGGAGATAGGCAAATTATTGAGATTGCTAGGAACTAAATATAAGGATTGGGATGAAATCCTCCCTTCCGCTTTATGGGCTTTACGTACTACTAAAAACAATGTAACAAAATATTCTAGCTTTGAACTTGTGTATGGTCGTGAAGATCAGCAACCCTTTGATATTGCAGCTCGTCCAACGAAAGATACCAAAGGAAAAACATCAGATGAAATAATACTTGAAAAATTTATTAATCATTATAGATGGACATTAGAAGCTGCCGAAAATGTCAAAAATGCCAATAAATATTGGGCAATTCGTAGACAAGAGAAAAATAGTATGAACAAAGGAAAAAGCATTAATCCTGGAGATTTGGTTCTGGTAAGAAATCTATCAAGAACTAAGTTGGAGCCTTACTTTGTAGGTCCCTTGAAGGTTATAAAGAAACAATTTAATACAGTTACTTTAGCAGATCCTAATTCAGACGTACAATTGAACAGAAATGTTCATTTAAAGAATATAGTAAAGTATAACTCAGCTTCATGATAGCTTGAGTCTTCGTCGGGGCATCTTGGTAAAGAATGACTATAAATTACTTATTTTGTTATGTTTAGACATAACTTAACCATAATTAAGTTTATATTCTTTACTAATGGAACTTTCTTATATTCTTCCCTGAATTAAATTAAGAATTTTATTATATATTATAAATTAATTAAAATTATTATAATATTAATTTAAATCTTTATAAAAATATTTTTTACAAAATCATTACTGAATCTTAATTAAATTAATATTAAAATACATATAAACTCTTTAAAATTTATATTAACAAATTCTTTATTGAATCTATATTAAAATTATTTTTATATTTTTATTATATTTTTATCAAATTAATTATTATTAACTTTCAATAACATTATAAATTAATATTAATTTTTATTAAACTTAAAATAAATTATCATTAAATAATTTATTATTTTTATAAAATTCAATTAATATTTTTGTAAACTTTTAAGTAAAAATTTTATTAAAAATTTTTAATTATTTACCCCAAATATTATTTAATTAAAATCTTTATAATATCTTTTTAAATAATAATTTTTTTTATTCCTTTATGGAATTTATATTAAACATATTGTTAATAATTTTATTTAACATTTAATTAAGAATGAATTAATAATTCTTTTAATTAAATACTTAAATTCTTTTTCATTTCCAAGATATTAAACTTTAAAAATGAAATCGAATATAAATATCTGAAGAAAATAACTTCTTCAAAAATAATAATAAAAAAAATAATAATAATAATAAAAATAATAATAGTAATAAAATTAATAATAATAATAAAATAAAAATAGTAATAATATTAGTAATAATATAAGTAATAGTATTAGTATTAATATTAGGAATAATAATAATTTAGCTAATAAAATTTAATTAGTTTAATAAATTGAATAAATAATGTAATTACTTTAAAAATTAAATAAATAAATAAATTATAAAATTGTTATTGTGTAAATAAATATTTTAAATCTTTATCTTTTGTGTATAAAAAATTTGTTTTTCTCAATGAACCATAACAACTTGATAAATAACAAAATTAATAAATCTTGAAAATTTATTATACATAAAATCAAAACTAACCTTAGCCAAGTTTAATAATAATTTAATAAAATAAAAAAAATTAATTAATTAATTAAATAAAACAAATAAATTACACTTAAAAATTACATAAATACTCAGATATGAAAGAAATATTATATATTTTTCGAAATAAAAATATTAAGATTAAATTTAAAATAAAATAATTAATTTTTATAATTAGTTTTATAATAATTTTTATAATTAATTTTATAATTAAATAATATTTTTATAATAACAAAATTAATTAATTTAAATAACAAAATATTTTTAATTATTTTTATAATAAACAAATTTATTTATTTTATTATTAAATATTTATTTTATTATTAATTTTATTAATTTTATTTTATTTAATTATTCTTTTTATTTATAAATTATAAATAGTTTAATTTTAAAGAAAAATATAAATATTTGTAAATATTTCATGTAAATATTATTATTATTATTATTATTATTATTATTATTAATTAATTTTATAATTTTAATAATCACTTTTAAATTTTATAATGTTTAATAAATTTTAATAAAAGATTTATAAAATAAAATATTAGAAAACAAGTGTTCTAATAAATCAAATTTTTGGTGTTATTTTTAATAAAACATTTTTTTAATTCATAAATAACTTATACAGTTATTATTAAAATAAATTGAAATTATCACTTTTTAATTCTATATTAAAATTAAGATAATTTCTAAAATTTATCAAACTGAATGTTAAGGAATGAACAAATAATGTTAATTTTATTATTTTTCATAAAAATAACTTAACCACTAAAATTAAATTATTTATTTCCTTACTTGGAGAACCTTCTTATGTTCTATTACTGCCAAATTATTACTAATATTAAAATTATTATTATTAATATAAATTCTTTATTAATATCAATACTTTATTATTAAAATTAATACAATATTATTAATATCAATATTATTATCAATATCTAGTTTTATTAATATGATTTATTCTATCAATATTTTATTATTAAAGAAAATTTTATTTTACAAATATTACTAATACAGATTATTTATTATTAATAAAAATTAATATAATTAATAATTATTTAAAAATATTTTACTTAAATCCATGATCCTTGTCATTAAAATTAGTAATACTTCCTTCCAAAATACACCCTATTTTAATAATAGATAATAATCTAAAATACTTTTATTTAAAAATAGTATAAAATTAAATAATACTCTATTACTAATAGTTTTGTAAAAGTAATAAAATTATTTTTAAAATATATTATTACTACAATTAATAGTAAATAGTTTAGAATTTAATAATATGTAATAATTATTTATTATAATAGAATAGATTATGAATTTATAATTTAAATACAATTCAAACATGTAACTCTAAGATATTCTAAAGAAATGGCTTGACCATTTCTAACGATAAAAAAATATATAAATAGATGAGAAAACTGTATTTTAAAAAAATAATCTTGAAAAAAAATATAATCTTATTCAAGAAATAAAATTATTTTTAGTTTTTAATTGAATAATTTTTATTAGATAAATAAATAAAATATTTTAAAAAAAGATGTATTTTAATTTTTAATTTTTTTTAGTGTTTATTTCTATATTTATTATTATTCTGTCCCGAACCTCAACATGAAGATTTCGTTACAAGCTGATATAAAATAAGTATTACCATCAATCTTTTCAAAATACCATTTATATTTATTACGATCAATACAATCTTCATAAATAATAGGTTCATTTTTAAAACCACTTGTATATAAACATTTATTGTAGTATTTATTATATAACCGCATTTGACATAAGATTAAATGAATCACTTGAGTTATACTTTCATAGTATTTGATTATTACCATTATCCCAAACAATTCCATGATTAGATTTATCACAACGTAATTTACTACTATTAGATTTTTTATTGGACAAAATATTATCTATATCTTCATTACTTTTATCCCTAAATGTAAGACTATTATTTCCAACAATTATTTTATATAAGTAGGCTGATTTATTTCCACCATAATTTTTTATTTCAGTTAATGTTTGTTTATTATGATCTCTGTAATTTATCATTAAGTATGGTCACTGAATAATCACCACAGTATAACATTTCTCCTTCTTTAAAGGAGTCACCAACACCAATTTCACTAGCATCATAGGGTCTATTACTAATAGTTTTATTCGCAGCCCATTTATATTCACCAGTACTCGATCTTAAAATTAAATTGTCATTACTTACATATAAATAATAATATTCATCTGCCTTATAATATTCTTTATGCAAAATGTATTCTCCATTATTTAATTCAATATTTCCTTTATCTGTAATGGATAGTAAATAAATAGTTTCTTTAATTTTAGCATATTCATTTATATCAAAATAACTAACTGTGTTTTCATTAAAGTTTATATAATCTAAAGTATTATTGTAAAAATGTAGGTATAAAGTGTGTTTGTCATTGCCATTTGGTAAAGATGAACCAATAATTCTATGGTTATATGAATACATTTTATTGCAAGTCTTATTATTAGAAATGAAATAATCACAAAAACTTAAACTACCATACAATTTAGATAAAGCTAAATGGTATGGACCTTCAAAAATTTCAATATTAGCTGTCATTGATGACCAAGTAGTTCTAGAGTTTTCCTTAATTACCATATTACCAGTTTTTTGAACAAAGAATCTATATTTCTTATTTTTAGATACTAAAGCTTCATTTTCTTTTAATATATTTTTACAATTCATTTCAATCTGGTCAGTGTTAAGATCTTTAACAATAGCTTGATTAAGAATATTATGTTTATCGTAATATTCTTCATCTTTAAATGGAATTGTGGTATCAATAGATAATGGATATAAATATTCCACTTGGAAAGCATAGCCATAATAATTATCTTGTTTACCATAAATTTCCCAAATTTTAACACCAACTCCATAATACAATGTAACCCTGGCTCCTCTTCTACTATCGACATGATCATCAATGTATAAATAATAACCCTTATCATCTGGAAAAACAACATTAAGGTAAATCTTTGGGTAATGAATCCCATACAATTTAATCATCATCAGACAAAGTAAGTGGATTTATTATATTATTTTCATTAATTACTGTCGGTTCATTTACGGTTGTAGAAGTAGCTTGTGATGTAGAAGTTTTTTGTGGAGTGGTAGAAATAATAGAGTTAATAATTTTTTCAGCTTTTTCTTTATTAACAATAATACATTTTTCATCATCATCAATTTCATACCAACCAAATGCTCCATCGTTATTATATTTATTGCAATATTTATTTGAAACTACCACAATACTGTTAGAGTTATTATTATTACTCGTAGGAATAATAGATGTATTTGTAGTTTTTGTTGTAGTTGTACTTTTTCCTGTAGTTGTAGTTTTTATTATACTTTGTAATGATTTTAGTGATGTTGTTCACTAGGTCGTTGTAGATGAAGTAAATAAATAAATTGAAAAAATAATAAAATTATATATTTTATGGTTTTATATTATATTTTATTTATTTATTATTTACGTTAAACAATATTGACTATAAGAGTCAAAATAAAATAATAATACATGATATTTATATTCAAAGATAAAAATTATTCTATTACATGATTGATTGATTATAAATGGATAAATATTAAATAATTAAATAAATTTAATTAAATAAATGATTATTAATATTTTAAATAAATATAATTAAATGAATGAATTAATTAAGAATTAATTAAATTATTTTATCAAAAAGGTAAAAGGTAAAATTCTAACTTGTGTCATCCACTATGGTACCTCAAGGTAGGTATCATTGAGTAACTTCAGCCAAGTTATAACTGTAAAAGGTAAGTTTATTATTAACTACAATAACGAACAATAATTAAATTTAAAGGCTAAGATAACTTAACACCTCTCTATTCGAGTTGTTAATAATAAACACTAAAATTAATTATATTTACAATTATCTATTTTATCACACTAGAATATAGCGCAGCACTTTATAACTCTATCTGTTATTAATTACTGGGCTTACACTGAGTAATATATATTTATTTAATAATTATTTTTTATTTATTAATATTAATATTTATAATAACAATTTACGTTAATAGTAACGCTAGTGCGTTACGGTTACATGTTCAATTATTATTTATACATGTTAATAATTTTATGACTGGTAAATAATTTAATTTAATTTAGTTTATTAATCATTAAATAAAATATATTTAACAAAGTATTTAACTATATAATTACCTATAAAATAATAAAATTTAATGTACGAAATTAATAACGATATGGTAAAGAATGAATTAATAACCTTTATTTTATTATAAAATATTATTAATAATTCTTTACTAAATTGTACTTTCCTATATTCTTGATAACCTAAACCTAATTATAAAAATTAATTTATTTTGATATAAATTAATTTAAACTTTTAAATAATTTTTAAATCAATCTTAACTAATTAATTTATTGTTATATTATTAAATACATGTATATATTAAAATACTATTGTAAATATTAAAATTATATACTTTTAAGATATTATAAATTATTAAAATTAATAATTAATATTTTTATTATAAAATTTATTATAAACTATTCATATTATAAAATTATTAAAATTATTAAATATTATTATAAAAATTTATTTATTATTAAATTATTAATTAAATATTATTATAAAAATTTATTTATTACAACTATTATATATTATTTTTATAAAATTATTAAAATTATTAATTAAATTTATTATTAAAAAGTATTATTAATTATTATTAAAATTATTATTTAAATATTATCAAATTTACTATTAAAATTATTAAATATTATAAAAATTTTATTTTATTTTTGAAAATAATTACAAATATTATTTAAAATATTTAAAGATTATTAAATTTAATATATTAATCTTTAAAAACAATTTATTTAACTTAAAAATATCAAAGATAATAGTAAAATTTATTTTCTATATATTTAATTTATAATTATTTCTAATTAAATTATATTTAAATATTATATTATTATATTTATAAAAATTAAAACAAAAATGAATTATTGATATAAAATTAATTCAATAATTCAATAAAATTATTTAAATTATAAACAATTAATTATAGTTAAATTTATTAATAAAAAATATAAATATCACAAAGAATTCTTAAAATAAAAATATGTACAAAAAGAAAAATATTAAATATTAATAAATAATAAATAATTTTATTAAAAAATAAATTTTATTAAACTTATTAAATCAAAGCAGGGTAATTCCCATCCCCCCTGCTTGATTTAATTAGTCTAACCCCGAGTCTACCAGATACTGATATCGTTACATACTTGAAGTTTTAGTTGTAGTTGTAGTTTTTGCTATGGTTGTAGTTTTTGTCGTAGAAACAGTAGATCTAAGGTTAGTATTTGAAGTTATGATTGTAGTTTTGTCTCCAAATAATTTATCGAAATCAAAATCATCATCATTATCATCATCATCATCTTCATCTCCTTCATCAGGTATATATAATCTTTTTTCAATATTATTTTTTTTATAATATTCTTCTAATTTATTTTTAAAATCTTTCTTATTATCATCCAAAGGAGTACTATCATCATTTACATAAGAATCGATCAGATAAATAAAGTCATTAGAATATTTAATATTCACTATATCTTTTTTATAAATATTTTTAGCCGTAATATATAAATGATGATTACCAATGAAAAATTTCAAGTCATGATTTCCATTTGGTTTGAACGTGGTTATTCCATTAGTCCATAATATGTTAGAACCTTAATAGTTTGAAATATCCTTACCTCTACATAATACTAATTCACCAGTAGGTAATAATCCAAAACTATACTTTCCACTTTTTGAATTTATATAACGATTAGATGTTAATTCTTTATTTGAAGGTAATGTGTTAATGTAAGGATTTTTCTTATCTAATGCTTGAAAAACATATTTATCAATGTCATGGTTTATTAATTCTGATTCATATTGATATTTTTCTTCATAATGTTTAAGTGTATGCCTAAATCCAAAAAACTTTACAGGAATAAGACTTTTATTATAGGTTATTTTAGTATGACTGCTTTCCGTAATATGTCCAATTGCCCAGATAATTACCTCAATTAAAAATAATGGTAAAGCTACTAATTCTTGGTAGGAACTATCATTAACATTTAATTGAATAGTGGAAGTTTTAGTTTGTCTTATTGAAGTGGTATTGGACATTTCAAATGTATGTTGAGCTGATGTTTCTATAGCATTGTCATAAAAAGTTTGTTCATTCGTGTTAGTTTGAAAAGAATTACCATAAGTATAGCTTTTAGTTTTGGTATCGGAGGTTGATTCTTCATTAACTGTTGTTTTAATAATCACTTTATTTATTAATATATATTAATTAATTTTTACACTTTCAACATTATTTATTTTTTATTATTTTTCATTCATTAAATTTATATTTATCTCCTAATCCTTTAAAACTTTATTATATTCACTTATTTATTTTCTAATATTAAATTTTAATATTAAATCACATTTATTATTAAATTATTTTTATCTTATAAAATATAATAAAATTAAGTTATTATTAAATTAATTATATTAAGATTTGTGGAATATTAAACTTAATTTCTAACACTCCCTCGTAAGTTTAATTTCCTATTAATTTACAAAGCATTATTTTTCTAAATTTCTTAAGTAAAGGTCCATTGAGATATTTTGTTAGGCCGTCCGCTAAATTATTTTCAGATTTTATATATTCTAATTTAATTTTCTTTTCGCTTACTAATTCTCTTACCTTATGATATCTTAAGCTTATATGTCTTGATTTTATATTTATTGTTTCATTCTCACTATTGTATATTGCAGCCTTATTGTCTATTCTAATTTTAATTGTCCCTGTATTTATATTTAATTCTTCTAAGAAATTTTTTAACCACATACATTTCAAAGCACATTCATTTAGACTATAATATTCACTTTCAGCAGTTGATATCGATACACAATGTTGAAGCTTTGAATACCATGAAATAGGTGTATTTCCCATATTAATTATGAATCCGGTAGTGGACCTTTTGGTTTTTTCATCACCACCTAAGTCTGCATCTACATAAACAATTAAATTTATATTATTAGTAAATCTTAGTCCATAATATTTTGTTCCCTTTAAATATCTAAATATTTTTAAAACATTTATCCAATCTTCATATGTTGGATCCTTATTTTTTCTTGACGCCTTACTAGTAGCGAATAAAATATCTGGTCTCGTACCCATTGCTAAATAAAGTAAACTACCCACAGCTTGCATATATTTTTTCGAGTTAAATTTTCTTTTTCTTAATTCTTCATTTTGAATAAAAGTTAAACTTGATATTTGGTTATATTTTCCAATTTCGAATTTTTCCAAAATTTTATTAAAGTATTATAATTGATGTATTATGTATCCGTATTTTGTTTTGATAAATTTTATTCCTATTATGAAATCCACAGGTCCAATGTCACTAAGATCAAATATTTTTTTAATTTCTGTTTTAATATAATTTATTTCATTTTTCTTTCCTGATATTATAATATCATCAACATATATAGCTAAAATACATTAGATATTATTTTTATAATCCTTTCTATAATAGACGCATGGTTCACTTTTAGATCTAACAAAATTTAAATTTAACAATGTATTATTTATTTTATTATTCCACATCCTTCCAGCTTGTTTTAATCCATAAATCGCTTTGTTTAATTTCCAAAAACCTCTATACTCAAAACCGTCAGGAATTTCCATATATAATTCTTCATCAACTTCAGCGTTAAGATATGCTGCTTTAATATCCAATTGGTACATTTCGAAATTGAAAAAAGTTGAAAGATTAGTAATGATTCTCAGTGAATCTTGTTTTAACGTGGGCGAAAAAGTTTCTTCATAATCTACTCCATAAACTTGAGAAAAACCACGAGTCACTAATCTTGCTTTGTATTTTATTATATTTCCTCTATCATTTCTTTTGTAGCTAAAAACCCATCTACTAGAAATTAAATTCTTTTCATTAGGAATATTTGAAACAATTCTATATACGTTTTTATTCTTCATATTATTTAATTCTTCTTCTATTGCTTTCAGCCATTCTTTTTCATCCGGTCTTCCGAATATATCTTTAAAGCTTAATGACGGATCTAATTCTTGATTTTCTTCAAACTTGCTTAAATTCATGTTGTTTGTTATTTTGAATTTTTTATACAATTTTTCTGTTTCATCAATAAATTTTCTTTTAGGAACATAATTATTTTCATCTTTATTGAAATTTGAAATATCAGTATTACTTTTAATGATGTTATTTGTATCATTTGTTGAATAATTCAACTGTTTATCAATAATATTATTAATTTCATGTGTATTATTTTGATTATTATCATTGATATTATTAATTTTATTAAACTTATTATCTTTGTTATTATTTTCATTGTAATTATTTTCATTGTTATTATTTTCATTGTCATTTGTAAAGTAATCTGCATTTTCGTTTTCAACACCATTATTAACTTGTTTATAACTATTATCATTATTATTATTATCACTTTTAGTTGCATTAGTATTAGTCGCATTAGTATTTTGATTAATATTGTTATTTGAATTATCTTTATTGTTATCATAAGCATTATCATTATCATTGTTATCATTATTAATGTTATTAAAATCTTTTATATCATTATTACAATCTTCGTTAACAAGTATATCTTCTCCCTCGATTTCATAATAAGGAGTAAAATTTATTAATTCAGGAGGAGATTTTGGAGATGCACAATTGCCAGGAATGTTTTCAAAGAAGACAACAGATGCATAATGGCCTTTCTTTCCACAATTCCAGCATTCTACCTCACTTTTATCTTGTTTTCTGTGATTATATTGATAATTCTTATTATTATAATTTCTTTTATTATATTTGTAATTATTATTTTTGTGTACTTTATTAAAATTTGATTCAAAGTTATTTTCGCTATTTTTCGCACCATTAGGATATGTATTAATATTTTTTGATAAATCTTCATTTACACCTTGTAAATTATCAGAACTGTTAGATTGATTATTATTGATACTGCTTTTTAATCTTCTTTCAGTAAGTTTTATAAGTCTTTGATTTGTTTTGATAAGTAATTCCTAGAACTCATCAAAATTTCCTTCGAAATTGATAGAATTTGATCTTAAAGCAAGATCATCAGGTATGCTATTATATAAATAATCTATCTTCTCTTGTTCCGACGGTGACGCTTTCAAGACATTCAGTTCCCTAAACTTTGTTTTCATATTCGAAATAAAAATGGATAGAGATGCATCCTTTCCTGGAGTATATTTTTCTTTTTCTAACGAGTTTTTAATTTCTTCTATCAAGTCATTGTCATCATTCATGTTCAAACTTGATATTAATTTGTATATTTCATAGGCAGTCAATGTTATAAAATCGAATTTTTCTGCCAACTCCTTAGATATACTATTTATTAAATATTCTTTCACCAACGAATCCTCCTGAGTCATATCTTCTGTGACACTTTCTTCGTAGTAAGTGTCAGTGGTGCCATCTACTAAAGTTAATCTCTTTTTCTGTTCTTTACTTAGTTTATTTTCGGGAATTATTTTAATTTTTTCTTTTAAAATGTACTCCTCTAATTTCTTTCCCTTTAACAAAAGGTAGAATTCTTGTTTCCATAACTTGAAATTAGAGTTATCCAAAATATCCTTTGTAGAGTTCCTTTCGTTGTTCATTTTAGTTCGTTAATTTGACTTAACTTCAAACTAGCAATATTATAAAAAATTACTTCACTTTAACTTTATTTTATTAATGTGATATTTTTATTTATTTATAATATCTTTTTTTATTTTAACACTTCACTAATTTAATAAATAATTTATATATTACTATTTAATAATCAAGAGCACTTGAGACTCTTAATCTGTTGTTTTAATAATCACTTTATTTATTAATATATATTAATTAATTTTTACACTTTCAACATTATTTATTTTTTATTATTTTTCATTCATTAAATTTATATTTATCTCCTAATCCTTTAAAACTTTATTATATTCACTTATTTATTTTCTAATATTAAATTTTAATATTAAATCACATTTATTATTAAATTATTTTTATCTTATAAAATATAATAAAATTAAGTTATTATTAAATTAATTATATTAAGATTTGTGGAATATTAAGCTTAATTTCTAACATTAACCCATTCTGTTTTTTTATTGAATGATTTCGAAAACATTTTCGATGTGAAATCGGAAACTCAGTGTTCTTTATTAGATGTTTCAGAATGTCCAGTAGTGTAAGAATCTGAATAACCATTAGACTTTATCCATCCATCACTAACACCAGAAGTAGTAGTGTTGCTCTCTGCCCAACCTTGTGTTACACTATGAGAACCTCCTTTAGTACTGCAGTTAGTTAAAGTATCAGATGATGATCTGGTCCCCGCTAAAGCTAATTGGTATTGTTGATTAATAGAAAAATATAAAAATATAATATCAATAATAAAATATAAAATATAAAAATATAATATAAATATTAATAATAAAATATAAAAAATAAGGTTATAAGAAAAATAATTATTTATCATTTTCCTTATAACATGATTGTCAAAAAAAAAATTATATAAAAATATTTTATTTTTTATTGACCTTTTTAATTTTTATTTATTTATTTATTTACTTATTTATTTATACATTTATTTCTTTTTTACTTAAAATTATATTAAATTTTATGGCGTAATAATATAAATTTTAAAAGCCACAAATAAATAGATGGCTTATTAAAATTTCAAAAAAAAAAATTGGCGTTTTGGACCACATTCTATTTATACATTTATTTTTTTTTAAATATAATTGTATTAAAAATTTTTATGGCGTTAGCAAATAATTTTACAAGCCATTAAAAATAAATGGCGTATTAAAAATTTGTATTTTAAAAATTATCGAAATGCACTACTTTAGTTTAAAATAAAAATTTATTGATTTTTATTATCAATAAAACATTAAATATAAAAATAAAAATTAATATATATATATAAATATAAAAATAAAAATTAAATATTTTAATATTATAATGTAGGAAAATGATAAATAAATATATAAAAAATAAAACATATTATTTGTTTGTATTAACATTTTTAGGACTTATTAATATAATTAATTATAGAGTGATTGTCAAGTAATAAACCAGGTTGAAGATAGCGCTCTAGATTCAATATGTGAACAAAAAATAATAAAACTTCTAAATTTATAAAGCAACAGAATATTCACCAATAAAACTACTATAAAAATAAAAATTAGGACAAAATACTTTTATCCATTATTATATCCATCATTATATAAATATTTAGTGGACAAAAAGTAAATGTTAAGGTAGTTTAAAAATTGATATAATAAAAGAATTTTATAAATTGTTTTTTTTATTTTTCATTTTTAACAAAAAATATGTTTATATAAATATATTGAATTTCCGTATTATTTAATATTTATAAAAAATTATTAAAATATATAAATAATAAAAAATATATGAAATAAAAAATTTTTCTTATTAAATTGGTTTAAACGATCATACAAATTATATCAAAATGAAAAATATTATTACTAATAATAAACTTTATAATAATAATTTTATATTTAATATTCTTAAAAAATATAATATTTATAATAATAATAATAATAATAATTTTATATTTAATCTTCTTAAAAAATATAATATTTATAATAATAATAATAAAAATATTTCTTTATATGAAATAAGATTATTAATATGTTTTTTAATTGAAAATTATGAAATTGAAAATATTAAAAAATTATTGTATATTTTGTTTGAATATGATAATGATTCTATTTTAAAATTACTTTTATGTTATAAAAATAAAATAAAAATTTCAAAAAAAAAATTTAAAGAAATAGTACCTATAAAAGATAAAATAGATTTATTTATTAATTTTAATTTTAACGATGAGCGTGTCAATTGGGAATATGCAGATATTGGAGAAAACTTTTCCCCTTTACATCTTGCTAGTCTTTACTGTAATTTAAATGCAATAGATTTATTAATTAATTATGGAGCAGATATAAATATAAAAAATAATAAAAATAGGAATTCATTATTATATATTCACAAACTCGCTTATAATTTCAATTGTACAAATACTTTAATTAAATATGGAATAAATATTCATGATGTAGATATTGATGGAGATAATATTTTACATAAATTATTTAAACTGACGAATACTGATGTGGAGAAAAATTATGCTGAATACTTCTTAAAACAAAAAATAAATATAAATAAAATCAATAAGGAAGGTAACACACCTTTAATGGAATTATGTAATAGTTCAAAATGGCCTGAGCTTATTCCATTATTAATTAAATATGGTGCTAATATAAGTATAAGAAATAATAAAGGAGAAACAGCTTTTTTTATAGCTTGTAAAGTTCATAATAGAGCGCTAATAAACATGTTAAAACAAAATAAAGCAAATATACATATAAGAGATAATGAAGGCAATACTCCATTAATTATATTTTCTAAATATATTAGTATCGATAGAGAATGTTTATCTTATATAGATATATTAGATGATCTGATTAATTACGGACTGGATTTAAATGCAACAAATAATAATGGTAGAACCTCTTTAATGGAAATATGTAAATCAGAGGACGAAGTTTTAATAGAACATTATCTCAAACGTGGTGCCTATATGTATGCCAAAGATAATGAAGGAAATACAGCATTATCTATAGCAAAATCATATAATAATTACAGAATTGTAAATTATTTAATTGAACAGGGTGCTAATTGGAAATTTTGTAATTACAGTAAAAACAAAAAATTAATTTAATATATATTTTTAAAAATAAAATAATATTTTTAAAATGATTTTTATACATTCATATATATCTAAAATTATAGTTATAATAATTATGAATATTATTAAATATTTTATTTTATTATTATTAACTTTTGTTATAAAAGTTAATTCTGGTGTTTATAATCATCTTGATATTCAATTAGCTTTACTTATATTGTCTTTCGGTGATCATAATGGAAATATAATTAAGGATGCTAATAATGAATATATGAAAGTAAGGGTTGGAGAATATATTGAAAATAATCATGTAGTATATATAGAAAAGGATATTACTGAGATTATTCCAGCTTTAGCTGAACTTAACGAAAAATATAAAAATAATCCTAAACTTAGGAAAGAAAGCGTAGAAAAAACATTTAAAGAGTTATATATTAAAGCTGAGCGATTGGCTACATATAGAATGGGATTTACATATGATCCATTGCATAATATTGCTAGCAATAATAAATATTTTAAACAATATACATCTAATTTATTTAATGAATTTAAATTTAATACGGATGATATGAGAAATTCTTTTGATACTCATGTAAATGATATAGATATAATTAGATATTTTACTACAAATCAAAATAACAGCAATATTAAATTAGTTGATGGAAATAATAAATTAGATTTATTAACATTTTTTAATATTAATATGGATATAAGTGATTATGATAACAATTTAAGGAATTTTAAATCAGCTATTCAATCAGGTAATGGGTTTACTGCTCAAAATACAAATAATATAAATTTAAAATCTGATGTGATTAGTATATTTGATAAAGTATCAAAATTATGTCATAATGATGGAACATGAAAATCTTTGTTTAATAATCCTAACAATATAAAATATCCAAATTACTCTTTAATTAAAGATGATAATAATCATAAATTACATTTTATCGTTTATTATACTGGTTTTAGAAGTAATAATAATAGTGGTCCAAGTTTACAAGGGTTACAAAGTAAAGAATTAGAAGATAAATTTCTTAAATTATATGAAATGACCATGGTTTATTATTTAGAGAATTTTGATACGTATTATGATGAAAATAAAAAACGATTAGTGTATAAAACCAAACCCATGGATACTATAAAAAATAGCAATGCATTACGGAATTTAATCAAGGCCTATAATCTTAACGAAAACAATGAAATTGAATATTTTGATAATTCGAATATTCACTATTCTTCGGATTCCAATTTAGATGATAAATTTAAGTCATTTATATTGGATGTTAATAGTTCAGAATTAGAAAAAATTGATATCAATAATAATGAAGAAATTTCAAAAGTAATGAGCAAATATTGGGAAGAATCCGATGAAAATTCTAATAATGAAGATAAAAATAAGAATAATGAAATTTATAAAATATAGCATTACAATGTGCCAAAAATCCAGAATGTAAAGAACAATTTAAAAATACCGATAACAGTAAAAATTTGTCATTCGAAATTATCAAATATGACAGTAAAGAAAACGGAAACAGGGTAAGCAATTATTCTTTTATTTTATATAATGATGGTACTGAGCAGGTTATTAGCGAATTTACTATTAAACAAAACACTAATGATAATTCTTACAAATTGGATGAGATTAATACCTATAAAGAATATAGTTATACTCTGATCCATAACTATAAAAACGATAAAACAGCAAGCAATGTATCTATCAATAATGAAAAATACATTATGAAGCCTGGTATAGGCATTGTTGCGGAAGCTGGATTCGACATTATAGATTTTAATGGAAATGTAATGAAGCCTGAACAATATGCAGTAAAAAGTACAGATGGTAATAAAATTATCAATAGTGAAAACATTGAAAGTAAATATGATGTTAAAAATAACGTCGAATACGATATGAACTTGGTAAAAGAAGAAGCATTAGATTTAAATACAATAAATAATGATATAAAAATTAATCACAAAAAGTATGATATCAATGATTTAATGATAAATTTGAATATGAACCATCCTTCGATGATTATAAGGTTTTAATGAAAGATAATATTAATTCTAATGAAGACGTATTAAAGAAATTGGTCGATACTTCAAAGAATAATAAATTATTATTAGAAATGAAAGATTATTTTAAATTAGGGTATAAGCTTGCGTTAAATGAATTATCCAATAGTAGAGACCAGTTTATGGTGGATGGGATAAATGGAGTAAGTCAACACAAAAAGATGTTCAACAATGTGAAGAATAATAACTTAAGATATTTTGAAACTCAAGAACAAACTGAAAATAGATTTAAAAATGACCTGATTTCAGAAACAAAGTTGAATATTAATATTAACAGTACTAATTTAGATGATGTAATTATTGCAATAAATATTTAGTTCTGATAACGGTTATTCCAGATTCTATAAATTATAGTTTAACTACAATCAAAAGAGACATTTTTGATAATAATTAAATTGAAAGTTTATTTGCTATTTATATAGAATTTGAATAAAATGTATTTATAAAATATGTTATTTATTATTTTTTTAAAAAAAATTAAATAATAACTAGAGTAATGTTAAGTTTTTTGTATTAATTTTCTTTCTAAATATACTATTATTTATGTTAAACTTTTTATAAACAAATAAAAATAAAAAAAAAAACAATAGAAATAAAAGAATATACCATTATAATATTACAATTATTTTAAATAACATTTTTAAAAAAAATATTATTAAAATTACATTTATTTTTATAATAAATGAGATAATTTTAATTAAACATAGTATTTCATTTAATTGTTTTTATTTTTATTTTATTATTTATTTATTTTTATTTATTTTTATTTATTTGCAGTTAGTTATTTTTACTATATTTAAATTTTTATTTTATATTTTTTTTATATATTGATACAATTATTTATATATTTATTAAGTTGTTTATTAATAACTTTATTTTTATTGTTTTTATTTTATTTTATTATACTTTTTTTTTTATTTTTACCATTTATTTAATAACATCTTTTATTTTTTGTATTACTAATAATAATAAAACTAAAAAGATTAATAAAAAACTATTAATATTAATATAACTAGCATTACATGTGACATTTGAAACATTTGTAACATGTTGAGATCTACACTTATCAGATTCCAACATCTTGACTAATCGCTTAAATGAATTTATTTCATCGTAACTATATTTTCCACTAGTACTTGATAAATTTTCATAGGCTTAGATCTGTTCTAAATTTACACTTTGATATACTTTAATAGTAGAATCTGTACAAATTTTAGATTTACAAGTGTCATCTAAAACGGTAGATCCATCACCTTTTAAAATTGCAGATAACGCAAATGGACATAAATTACCTTCTTCATCTGTTTGACATTTTAATTCAAAGCTTAATTTTACAGTCTCCATTAGAGCTGGTTGAAATAATTCAACAAAATGAGGTTCATTATTACAAATAGGGAAGTAATCTAATGGAGTAGAATAAAATTTTTGACATTTTTCAGTTTTTATAGTAGATCAAACATGTTTATAATTACTCGTAGTAATTTTTTCTAAGCATTCTTCATATCCAGAATTATTTTGTTCTTCAACGCATTCTTTACTTAATCCTTCTAAAAAGGAATTTTCATAATAAGAAAGACCTCTATTTATGAGCAGTATAAGATGAAATAATAAATACTAAATAAAAGAATAAATTAAAAATTTCGTTTCCATTTTTTTATATTTAAAATAATAATATAAATACTTTTATTATTAATATAATTTGAACAATAGAAATAGAACTATTTATGTAAAAAAAAATTGTTTATTTTCCTTTAATTTTATTTCATATAATTATTATATTATTATTAAATAATTATAATTATAAAGATTTTTTTTTTTCTGTTTCTTTAATTATGTTTTGTTCAAATATATGTTTCATTAAAAAATAGACAAAATCACTTATGAGATTTGGATTAACATATTTACTAGGAGCTGGAGTTTTTAATTTTTATTATATTTTTTTAAATAAATTATTTTTGTAAATGAATTCATTTTTCAATAATTGAAGAAAAAGTAATTGTGTTTTTTCTGTCATTTTCCTTCGTATTAAATTTTATATTTGTGAAGTTTTTAAATAAAAATCATTTGTATAAGTATCTCTAAATTTAATTGACATTAATTTTATATAATGCAACGTAGAATTTAATCTTTACACTACATATGGATATATATACAGAATGATATTTAAATTTCTAAAGTTTAATAAATATATTATTATTTATGTAAAAACGTAAAGACTAAATTACTATGTAATATATAAATATAATATAACTATAGTAAAGTAAGTTTAAATTCAATATTATTATTACCATTTAATAATATGAATTTAATCATTTTCCTTTATTATTTATTTATTACCATTTATTATTCCATCTTATTAGAAAAAAGTATTTTATATAATTAAGTCAACATGAATGTGGCTTTCTTAACGATTTTTTTTATTAATAAATAATTTGTAATATATATGTTTTAAATTAAATCTATAGTCCTTTCTTTAAATTATATTCTTTAATTTTTTTATTTAAATCAATAATAAATCGATTCATTTAGGTAAATATATACTGTGAAAATTAATAAAATTAAAATAATTAGTATTAGACTTTTAAAATTTAAATATTTAATTATTGTTATTTTTATTTAAAGTAACAATCGATAATTCAACTTTTATTTAAACAAATGATTTATTTATTTTTTAAATTAAATTTAAAAAATATTTAAATACTTATTCAAAACTAATAAAAGATGTCTGAAATTGTCAACGATTTATCAAAAAAGAGATATGATGAAATTCGTCGTACGGTCATTGCTGATTCTTTCGAAATCGTTCTTAATACTATTGCACAACAAACTTAAATAAATGAAAAGGATAAAACCTTTACGAATAAAAAATTAACAAAAACCATCAAACTAATGCAAAAGTTACTTTGTGAATCCAATAATGAAAGAATACCACCTGAAATTATAAAGACTATAAAACTCAAAATCAGTGCTCAGCTAAATACCGTCTTTTGCTTCAAACCCTCTTTGAAAAACAATGGTGCAAAAAAAGAAAAATTCGATGATATTCCTGTAATATTTTCACCAAATATTTCTTCTGCACTAGAAATTTTTTATAATGAGGTGAAAATTGAAGATATCAAATCCAGAGAAATCGATGCCCATTTCCATTTCTTTATATTTCCATCAGTTATTGATGGTAAAGAATATGTGATTACCTATGCAGAAGAAAATAAGTATTCAAAACGTAAAATAATTGAAGTTCTTTACGACAATATCAAAGTGGATGAAAGTATCATTACTAAAAAAATCAGAAATAAATATAATTTTTGTTAATATTTTATTAGCTATGAAACGTTAAGATGGATTAAATAACTTTATAATTCTTTATTTGTTACGATCATTATTGAATACTTAATTTGTTATTTAATTAGAAATTTAAAATATATTATTATGAAATATATATAAAATATAGATTAATAATAATGGTTTATAATTATATAATAAAATAATGTAAATAAAATAATTGATGTAAAATAGTTGAATTCATTGAAAATTTGTATTGATATTCCTGAAAAAATAACCATATATATTAAAAAATAAATAAAATTATTAATTACGTTTAATTTAATTTGGTGTAATTTTATTTGTTTTATTTATTATAATTGTTACTATTAATAAATTTTTTTTTTTTTTTTTACGTTTTATTATTATTTATTTTATATACATATACTTCTTTATTTAAAATATTAATTAATGTTTTTTTTTAATCTTTGTTGATTTTTATTGATTGTTCTTTTAATTTTTAAAATTATATTGTATAATATTATAAGTAAATTTTTCAATAGTAATTTTAAAACAGACAAATTTAATAACTAGTAATTTAATTGAATAAATGTTATTTTTTTTTTTAAAATGAAAATTAATTTATAAAATAATAGATACATATATAACATAAAATATATAAATTTTATATTAATGGTTTCTTCAGAAGAAAAAAAAGACAGAAGTTCTAAATAACCATCATCCAATAATTTATTTCTTAATTGTACTTTTGAAATATGATGAAAGTAAACAAACCAAATCGTACAAATTATTGAATAAATATTTCGAAGAAAATAATATAAGAACATCGGATGAAGATAATAGTGATGGTGAAATAAAAGAAAACAAAATAAACGAAATAAATGAGAAACTTGGTAATATGAATATCGATGGGAATGATAATTCAAAAAATAAACGAACAAAGACGATTATTATTGATATTATTTACAGTTGCATTGATGAGTATGGGGAACGTTTAGTTAATATGGCAAGATTAATGACGATTAAAAAGTACTTCAGTAAAGCTGTAATAAATATCAAAATTATTTCCAAAATATTTATCGTTCTAAATCTTGGTTATCTGGTATTCAGTGATAACGAATGGTATAAGTTTTCGTAAGCACGTAACGGATGGGAAAAGCTAAGTATTTACAATCTCGCTAAAGAAGTCAATCTTCACTTAGTGAATGAATTAAAAGAGCTCTGCTTGGAATACCACTACTCACTCGAAGGACTTACCAATAAAATATTATCGTTTTTGAACAAAAACAGTATTACTCATAACAACTTGGATCAATTCGAAACATTCTTCTACACCGAAAATTTTATTTATCGAATGGATAAAAATTACGTTCTAAGATTCGAAGATTGCGTCTACGACTTCAATAAGAAAGCATCACGTCCTGGTCGCCCAAGCGATTTCTGTTTAAAATCAACCAATTACAAGTACTACAGCGAGCACATTGGTAAAATAGCAGAGCTCAAACAATTTCTTAAAGATATTTTTGTAGAGGATGAGTTGATTAAATATGTTATGAAGATTTTAGCCTCGACGCTTACCTTAGGTAATAAATTACGTTCGATTGTATTTTTTATTGGCTCGGGTCGAAATGGGAAAACCACCTTCACGAACATGCTACGTCTTGCTTTAGGGGATTATGCTGCCACTCCAAATGTTTCCTTATTTTTAGGAAAGTCGGTAACCGCCGATAAACCGAGTCCACATATGATAGACCTTAATAACTCAAGAGTCGCCATATGCGAGGAACCTGACGGTCGCTCGATTAATATTACTGGTGACACAAAGGCCATTACCGGTAATGTTGGCTACATTAAATCCAGATCTTTATACAAGGATCTTCAAACCGTGTATGTGGATCTATTACCAATTATCAATACCAATGATAAATTAACCATTTCAAACTTGGATAACGCATTAATTGATCGTATTTTTGTGATTCCATTTACTCAACGATTTGTCAATAAAATGAATATTTCCATTCTAACTTCCACTCAAAACATCAACAATCCTTCTGTAAAGCATGCCAATCCAACATGGCAAGGACTGAAAATTCAAGTTTATGACGAGGTTCTTATCCATTTGCTGATTCAGAATTATCAGGATGATTACACTACCCTAGAAATTCCTTCAATGGTCATTGAAGCTACCAAGTCATTTGTTATGCGTAGTAATCATATAACCAGATTCCTAGAAAAAGATATAACTGATGAAAATGATAACTATGCTATTTCAATCGATGAGTGCTATTTCCGCTATAAAGCATGATATAAGCAATACGTGTCTAATCGTTCAATTAATTACAGCTTGGAAGATTTTTGTATGGATTTGGTAAAGTATAGCATTCGTATTAAAAATGTACCATCATCTGATTCAAATCGTATGGTTGAATCTATCATTGGTTATAGATTTAATAATTAATAATACTTTTTGATTCATTCATTAATTAAAATAAACACAATATTATTTTTTTAATTATATATGTAAAGTATTTATGTATATATTATAAATTGTTTTTATTAAATAGTATAAATGTATAATGTTTTCTTTTAAATTAAAAATACCTTATATAATATATATAATATATTTATACAACTTTTTAAAATGTAATTGAAACAAGGTTTTTATATTATATAATATAATAATATTGAATAAAATATTAATATAATTTGAAATATTTAAATATTATTTACACTCTATACTTTTTCTATAGCAATAAAATTTTATTTGATTTGATTTAGTAATTCCTAGTAATAATTTAAGTATACTTTTATAATAAATTTTTATTTAATGTAAAATTAACAAGAGTTTAAATATTTTTATATATTTTATAATTAATATTATATAAAATTTTGAATTATTTTTTTTTAAAATTTTAATGAATTTATTTTACTTTCTTTTTTATTTATATTTTATATTTATTTTATTATAATAATACATATTTTTAAAAACTTTTTGAAATATTTTATTTATATAAATATATATAAATATATATTTTTTTTTAGTATACAGTTTATATAAGTAAATAAATAAATTTAATTTTAGAATCGTTAATAATAATGTAATGTTTTTTTTTTTTTTTTTAAAAAATTTTTAATTTATAAAATAATTTTTTTTTTTTTAAATTTTTAAAAAATTTATTTAGTTAAAGTAAAGCTTTATTTAATTCAAAATATAATTATTCAATTTTATAATTTATTATAAAAGTTTTATTTATACGTAAATTTTAGTATGTAAACCAATAGACTCCAAGTAGGAATTCATGATGTTAAAACTATTTGATATTGAAAGTGTTTTTGTTGATGTATCACAACAAGTGTCTTTTGTACCTAATGGATGACATACATTACAATATTTTATTTCTGTAAGGTCAGTGTTATTTTTAAACATATCTTGTCGGATGGCATTAGCCCTATGAGCTATTAATGCGTCTCTTTCCATTTCTCCAATACGTAATCCACCATTTTGTGATTTACCTTCCGTAGGCTGTTTACTTATTGCATTAACATTTCCGAGAATACGATAAAACATTTTTTCTTCGACTTGATGCTGTAATGCTGTGTAATAGCAAACTCCAACAAAGGCTTCTCCTATGAATTTACCGGTGATGGAATCCACCATTTTTTCCATGATCGGAATACCGCTATCAATGTAGATGGCTTCAAAATTTTTGATATCATTGCTCTCAATGGATGCATCGAAAAACGTTCCAAAACGTTGAGAATCCATCATCATACATTTTCCAACAAACATTTCAATTAAATGTCCTACAGTCATACGACAGCATTCTGTCCATTAAATCTATAGTAATTGTTGTTTTTCGTAATCAGGATGGATTGATCTCTTTCAATTTCAATATTGGACTACTCATTAATACGCTTTCTAAACTCTTCATTATCTAGATTAATCTTTTTCTCAAATTTTGAATAAGTTTCTTTCAATTCATTATCTTTATCGAAAGTACCACTGAAAGATTCTATATTTTTATTATGATGTTTGTATTCTGGTTCTTGGTATTGTTTATTTTCATCGTTTCTTTCTTCAACATTTTTACAAAATTTGTTGTATAATCTATTATTATCATTATTGTGACTTGAATCGGCATCTATCTCATTCTTTAAATTTTCATTATCGTCAGTCTCCATATTCTTAAATGATTCCATAATTATCTCCAAGTCAATATTGATAGCCTCATTTCCACTCTTGATCTGATTTATAAAAGACGTCAAAGATTCAAAATGGAATAATCTTCTTGATAAGATTGTTTCTAACTTAGTCATGCAGAATGGCTTCTGAGTGTTAATTAATTCTTTAGAATTATCATTAAAGTTAAAAATTGTACTATCATTAGATATACATTGTTTCGTCATGCTGGCTTGAAATGTAAGTCGAGGAACATGATTATTACCTGGAAATGGTGATAGCGCACTGATTAATCCAAAAATAAAATTTGCGTCGAGTTCTTCATATTCGAAATCGCTATTACTTACATACTCAGCAAAGTCAATAAATCTAATACCAAAGACAATATTACCTTTCCGAACTCTAAGAGGTCTTATAATTCTTCCTTCATCAGTGAAAAGGTAATAAGCTACTTCATCAAATATGCAGCTAATAAAAGGATATCTTAATTTTAGATTCCTGTAAGTGTAAAGAGTTTGGAAGAAACAGACTACAAATAACAAAATATACAAAATATTTTAAAACACGTAAAAAAATTCCATTTTTTAATAAATAATCTTTTATTAAATTTAAAAATAAATCTCTTCTCGTTATTAACGATTTGATAGTCAATAACTAATACTTTTTAAACAAAAAGAAACATGTTACAAATAATAAAAACTTCTACTGATTTAGGACTCTACAGTTTTGACTTTTATTATAGATTTTTATTGCTCTTAAAAATTGTTAACCTTACTGATTTTGGACTCTTATTATTGTTGCTCCTGCCATTCAGGTTGAAATATTAATAATAGTTATATTATTCTATGTTTTCTTCGTTTACTCGTTCGACACCTTTTCAAGTGGATAGAGTCTGAACATTTTTACGATATTAAATATAGAAATATTAATAACTTGTATAATTAATAATAAAAGATCAAAATTAAAAAAAAAAAAAAAATTTTTTTTTTTTTACTTTAATTAACTATTAATTACATAATATTCAAATTGGAGGAATTAAACTTAATATTTCAAAATCTAAATATTAACGATATTATGGCGGACCATCAAATACAACAACAACAACAAATATCCCCTCTTAAAATAATAAATGATCCTCCTGTATTTTCAGGTAACAAAAGAGAACTTAATGGATTCCTGATAAGAGTTGAACTAGCTATTAATGCCCACACTCAACGATTTATTAATGATGCTATTAGGGTTAATTTTGTCATTTCATATTTAAATGGTAAAGCTTTGAACTGGGCTTCATGTCTCCGAAGAAATAACAACGCTATTTTAAACAACCTGGAATAATTTCTAGCTGAACTTAGAAGAAACTTTGGAGATCCTGATGTCGAAGCTGTAGTATTAAATGGGCGTTTATGCAATATTCAACAATTCAAATATGGTAGAGTTGTTGAATATATAACGGAATTTCAAAAATTTAGCCAATATTCTGATTTTACATGTTTATCAGAGGACTTCATTACAAAATGAGAGAACATTTAGTTCTTGTTAATCCGAATCCTAATAACCTTCAGAATTTGTTTAGAGATGCCATTAATATTGAGAACCTTACAGTAAGTAAATTCAACCAAGTTGTAGGTAGTCAAACCTATGAATCTAGAATTCAATAATACTGGATATTCTCTTTTATCATTTTGTTTGTTATCTTTAAAGTCATTATAATGAGGAGAATCATAAAGTACTGACGATAAGTAGGATAAATCCATAGTAAAATCAGGAGCAATCAATATCGATAGTCCAAAATACTTCACTAGTCCTATATCCTTAGACTCTGTGTTTCAAAGGGAAAAAAGTAGCCGTTTTCGTAGGACAAACGTAACTCCAAATTTTCACTTTCCGTATTAATTGGTATCTGTACTCTTCGAATATGCGATAACTTATCGTAATAAGACCGTTTGCTTAGCGTTTGAACAGCTATGGAAGAATATTCACAAAAATAAGACCTAATCGTACCTGATTTGACCATGTTATATAAAGTTAAATTCAAATTGGATACAAAACTATTCATGTCTAATTTTTTATTTTTTCTATCCATTCCAAAATATTTTATTTTTCGGTGTATGGAAGAGGGAAAATAATCAATCCGATTACTAAAGTAAGACCTACTACTATTAAAATCTAAGAACACTCTCGCCCTGCATAAATAGGTGTAAAATTTGGTGTTTTTATCGTCAAAGGAAGAACGATCACAATGTAAAGAATCTGGTGTGAGATAACTGTCGATCATGCCATTGATAATGCTAATGATTTCTTCTTTGGATTCCTTTCGATGAGATAAGATGGATTCTAGAGTAGTTTCTGGAGAAGAATCTGGAATCGTTACTTCTCTATCTTCAGGAATGTTTTTCCTAATGACATTTTCTATAATAATCTGTTTAATTTCACTCAATGAAAATTCCGGCTTTAAATAACGAAGCACATACACTAACGAGATACTCTGCTTTTCGTGCAATTTAATTCCTTTAACACGTAGTAACTAGAAAAATAAGGAATAATAAATTCGAATGTCTAAAATAACGTGTCTTTTCATTTTCGTCAACTTTCTACGACGATCCTTACTCAAAAAAGTATAGTAGAAATCAAAGTTTGTATGTTCATTACTAAAATTTTTTATAGATTTCTCAGCCTTTCCCTTACTCAACACTTTTCTTACATATTCAATATACTTATAATACGTAAACATTTCAAACGATTGAAATTTTCCCTCCTTATTACATTCTTTATATTCAATACAGTCATTTTTATAGATGAAAATGGGAGTACAAAATAACTCCTGAGAAATAATCACTTTTTCTATTCCTTCGACGATAAACACACCATCTATAGGTGCTGGTATTTGTATTTCAAAAGAGTCATGCACTAAAGAAATAAAATAGGTTTTTTTCTGAATCATCAAATGATCGTATTTCACTTCAGGGATAACAATGTCTAAATGATTCAATTCCGGTTTTATTTATTCAAGAAATAACTTGATATCAAAAAGCTTCTTTAAAAATAGTTTATCAAGATTAGCATAGACGCCATATTTATCAATAAACCATTTCAAATAATCGATATTCTCTTTATCAACCATGTCGTCGTGGAATGATTTCTTTGTTAAAAATTCTAAATTAATTTCTCATATATATAATCAGTTGAGAAACACACAATATATTCCACCAGTAGAAAATGTATTTAAAACATTTTCTTTTTTGATTTAGAAAAAGTTAAAGTAGTTATCGTTGAGGATGAACCTTATGATAATGAAAATGAAATCGATATTGCTATTTCCACTAAAAAAACAAATATTGCACCTCCCAAACTTTTGAGAAATATTTACGCCAATTTAGAAAATCATGTCAAGGCTTATAAATCAATATCCAATCACCACTTGGATCGATGGCTTGACGAAGGGATATTCTTATGTAATTTTTGTTTTACTCGTCCACGTTTCCAATCTACTCCTATGAGTTATTATTTATTATTCTACATAATATTATTTTATTGAATTATTTTGTTACTTCAATTTTTAAATTAATTATTAAGTGAATAATTAAATAAATCATGTAATGGTTAGATTTTATAATTTTTAATTCTTTTATTTAAATGTTATTAATAAAAGAATTATATAAAAATATAAATGTTATTAATAATAATTCTTTTATTTGGATGTTATTAAAAAAATAATAATTATAATGATAAATCTATTAATTATACATAGTATTTGAATATTTATTTAAACTGTATAAATTTAATAAGCTTTATAAATTAAATTTTTGAATGACAGAATTCTAATTATTTCATTTGGTCATTCCTCATTTCTTAATTATTTATTATATAAAGTAATATTTATATTATATTATTTAAATCAGCTAAACAATCAAACCACAAATTAATAATACTATTTCTATTACATTTAGCATCAATTAACTTGGCATAAATATTTTTGTAGCGTTCAATTAGGACACTGATTTAATTAGCTTTATTTATTGCTCTTTTTTTTATTTTCCAAATTCCTCTTATTTTTCTTTGATAATCATAATATGGTAAATGTTCAAGTTCATTTAATTTATCTATTAATTCATAAATAAGATGTTTTGTTGGAAATAAATTATTTAAATAATTATTGAGTGATTCTGATTCATTGTTTGTTATATGTTCCATATTATTATAATAATTCCATAATTTCATATCATAATCAATTAAATATGTTTTATAAAAATATTCTAAAAATTTTAAAAATTTACAATAATTATTATTAATGGATTTAATTTTAATTATAACATAAATATCAAATATGTATTCAGGATTTATAAATTGTAAATTTGAAATAGCTTTGTAATAAATAAATATATTATTATCATTTTTTATTTCATTAATAGCATATTTTATTTTTTTTAATTTCTAGTAATTTTTTATAATGCCAAATGCAATATTTAATATTTGTATTAGGAAATATTGTTTTTGCTGCTTTAGATATGCCCCTTTCAAAATCACAATGCAAATTTTTTGGTACAATTATAATATTATTGTTACATGTATTAGCATTTTTTTTTTAATTTTTAAAATAATATTTTATATGTTTCTTGTTCTTTATTTTTTAATATTGCATAAGAAGTAGTGTAAAAACTATTTATTCTTTAGCTTAAGTTCTTGTAATAAATATTTGATAACTAAATTTAGGGGCAATAAAAAAATGTACTATCAACAAATATATTATCATTATATTCTTTAAATAATTTTGCTTGAAAAGGGGATTGAAAAATTATTAAATTAAAATTTTTGAATATCATAAAATTTTTACCTCGGTTTATTATATAATATTCAGATTCACTAGGAATTTCAGCAAATGTTGTTACATTGGATGGTAGTTTTTATTTAAATTTCTTGATATTTGGGATTTAATTGAATTATATTCTGGACATATAAATCCCATTTCTTTAGAAATTTTATTATATGGGGGTTTTATTTTTATACCAAAAGGAATTGAGCTTTTTTCAATTCCATATTTAATTTTATGTTTCATTATAGATAGATAGAAATATATCGTATTCTTTTTCAGGATTAATATGTGAGAATATGTGAACTATCATATTTTAAGATTTCTTTATTTTCATTTAAAATAATAAAAGATTTACATTTATTTATTTTTTTATATTCGGTACATTTATAAATTTTGGAATTATCTTTTCTTATTTATGAAAAATTAAATTTATATTTCTTATTAATAATTATTTGCTCTTTTCCGTTGTTAGACTCACTTACATCAATAATTAGTTTGAATAATATAAAATAAAATAATTAATATGATATTTAATTTAAGTACAGATTGAATAAAATAAAATAATATAAAAATAAATATTCGAAAAATGTATATAAAGTACAGATTAAATAAAATAAAATATATAGTAGAATATAAATATAAAGTACAGATTAAATAAAATAAATAAAATAAAATAAAATAATATAAATAAAATAAATAGTAGAATATGAATATAAAGTACAGATTAAATAAATTAAATAAAATAAAATAAAATAAAATAAAATAAAATAAATAGTAAAATATGAATAAAAAGTACAGATTAAATAAAATAAAATGAACTAAAATAAATAGTAGAATATAAATATAAAGTACAGATTAAATAAAATAAAATAAATAAAATAAAATAAAATAAAATAAAATAAAATAAATAGTAGAATATAAATATAAAGTACAGATTAAATAAAATAAAATAAAATAAAATAAAATAAAATAAAATAAAATAAAATAAAATAAAATAAAATAAAATAAAATAAAATAAAATAAAATAAAATAAAATAAAATAAAATAAAATAAAATAAAATAAAATAAAATAAAATAAAATAAAATAAATAGTAGAAACATAAATATAAGTACAGATTGAATAAAATAAAATAAAATAAAATAAATAGTAGAATATGAATATAAAGTACAGATTGAATAAAATTAAATAAAATAAAATAAATAGTAGAATATGAATATAAAGTATAGATTGAATAAAATAAAATAAAATAAATAGTAGAATATGAATATAAAGTATAGATTAAATAAAATAAAATAAAATAAAAATAAATAGTCAAAATATGAATATAAAGTACAGATTAAATAAAATAAAATAAAATAAAATAAAATAGATATCTATTACTTGTACTTTATTACAATCAATATTAATTTTATTTTATTTTATTTAATTTTATTTTATATACTTATATTATTACATTCTTTATTTATTTATTTATTTATTTATTTATTTATTTATACATTTATTTTTTTAACATATAATTGAATTAAAATTTTTTATGGCGTTAATAAAAAATTTTACAAGCCATTAAAAATAAATGGCGTATTGAAAATTTAAATTTTAAAAATAGGCGAAATGCACCACATTCATTTTTATGTTTTGTATATTAACTAGTTATATTTTAAATATTTAATTAATAAATATTTATTTAAATTTATTTATTTCATTTGTTTATTTATTTATATGTTAATAGTAATAATTGTAATATGATTATATATAAAATTAAAAATTATTGATTATTAATATGTTTGTGATATTTTATTGTTAATATATAAATATTAATAAAATTTATTTTTAATAATTATTTAAATGGTTAATAAATATTAGGACCAATTAAAAAAAATATTACATTAAATAATATTATCAAATTATTTTAAAACAATTTAAAATAAATAATTATTTGTAGTTTATTTATATAATTTAAATTGATTTGAAATATGATATTATTAAGCAAATATATAAAAATAATATATGAAAATAGTTAAGTTTTTTTTTTAAGAAATATTAAGTATATATAGATTGTATAAAATAATTAGAAAAACTAATTGATTATTATGTTACAAATCATTAATCTATTAAATGTATTTATCATATTATTTGTAATTAATAAAATTCAGTTGGTTAAAAGTCAGTGGCCTGACAGTCGAATAGAATATAAAACTCAAGATGAAGTATTGAACATGACAAAAGAGTATAAGGTTAGCTTTTACTGTAAAAATAAGATCTGTGTATCTGCTAATTCGTACTACGCGGATTCTACAGTTAAACTTCCAAATGAGTATGGAATAATAGTTGAGTACATTATCGAAACATGTAACTACGACCAGATTATATCCAACAAATGCGATAGTGAAACTTACTGTAATTATAATTCAGAATGTTTGTCTAATAAATGCTTCTTTAAGAATAATAGTAATGATAATAACAACACATCTATAGGCTACTGTATGTTCAACAACCAAACTCCTATTGTGCATTGTGACAGTATTTACAAAGCTCCTACCGTGTTTTCAGGTTACAAGTCCTACATGTATTGTGGAAAAGCTTACAGAGATCAGTGTAATACTGATGCTGAATGTTCATCTGAAAGATGTTACCAGGGTGTTTGTCAGATGGGTTCAAACCAAATGCCATCTGATTCTGTACCGGTTGGTGGTATAATCCGAATTTATTTAATTTTTGGTATACCTGTATTTTTATTTATTTGCTTTTGGTGTTGTTGTTGTTGTTATGCAGATTCAAAATCCTCTAATAAAATATGATAAAGTATTTATAAGTACTATTTTTTAAAATTTAATATTATTATATACTCAAATTAGTTGGTATTTATTTTATAATAGATTGTTTTACAAACATAGAATTATTTATGTCCACAACTTCAAAAGGTCATCTTTACGATATATTTTTAAATATTTGAAAAAATAACGTTAAATAATAATAGATTGTATTTTATAAACAAATTGTTAAATAATAGTCGAGAATTTTAGTATAGGTAAATTAATAAAACATTCAACGATGACTCTTAGATAACGATAATTTGAAATTCCAATTTAATAAATATTTATTAATTTCAATTATTTTTTATGTTTTATCGATCAAACCAGTATCTCATATTTAAAGTTTAAAAACGAGAGAGACAGGGTGAAAATAAACTGATTTTTCCAAAAAAGAAATATAAAAAAAAAATAAGTTGTTATCGTACAACAATAAAATATTTTTGATATTATTTCATTGATATTCATATATTTGAATAAACATAAATATTATTTTTCGTTTTAAAATATAAATATTAGGTATTAAGCTATGAAAGTGTTTTCGACATTTGTTGTTTTTATTATTTTTACGATAGTATTTATTAATGCCGATAATCCAGATAGTGATTGGATGCAATATATTAAAGATGATCAGAGTCTTGATAAAATAAATATTCCTGGAACACACGATTCTGGGACTGCTAAAGTTGACTACCCTACTTTTTCTAAAACACAATGCCTATCTATTAAGAGTTAATTGACGAAGGGTATTAGATACTTAGATATAAGAATTAAGTTAGATAACGACGATGATGATATTTTAATAAATCACGATGTAGCTAGATGTTTTATCCCTAAAACCGATCTTGGACTCAAATTAAAATTTGTATTCGAAAATTGTATTGATTTTTTAAAGGATCACCCAACAGAAGTTGTCATAATACATTTAAAAATAGAAAACTCGGAAGCGCCTCTAGAAACAATGAAAAACAAGATTTCTACATATATAGAAGAAAATTCTAGTTATTTCGTTATTACAAACACAAGTTTTCCAACTCTCGATCCTAATGCCAAGTATGTATGGATATACAATCCAAGTTTGAATGAATGTTTAATCATAAACAATAAAGTAAAAAATGAAACTCAGGAAAAACCTATTAAGCCACTAATTAAACCTTGTTCCAACTTAGTAACTCATGTATGGTATATTGATTCTCTCCCTAAAGGATACTTCCGTTCCTATGTAAATCCAAATAAATGCATGTATCTTGAAGATATTACCAGTGGCAAACTTAAAGTAGACACATGTGATATCAATAAAAACGTAGTATTTGAATATACCGATGATGGCTTGATTAAATCGCCATTATCCCCAAATGAATATTTAAGCAAAGGTGATCGAGAAGAAACATCAGGTAATGCAACCAATGGTTATCTTAATCCTTGTATTGGATCTGAGAAGCAAGTATGGCAATTATGGGATATACAACCTAACACTTTATTCGAAGCTAAAACTCAAAATGTATGGGTCTATAAACCTGAATTGAATAAATGCTTAGTATCAGGTAATAAACTTACTAACAGACCACAAATTGGCAATTACGATAACTCCGACTCGTCCAAATGGCAAATTCCCCAGTCAGAAAACGGTTTCTACAAATCATTAAAGACTGGTTGGTATTTAGATGTCATTGATATTGATCAAGGTACTATTATTATGAGTGATACTCGTAGTCCTTCATCTTTTATTAAACATAGTAAGAAAAAACAAGCTATTATTTCTTCATTGAATTCCAAAAAATGCCTTGGAATAATGAGTTCAACTAATAAGAATGAATACCGTTTAACTTTGAATGATTGTAACAATGCTCAAAATGATCAAAAGTGGGAGATCCGCACGATACTCCCAGGTAGCCAATAATTTGTACCACTATTAAAGTTGGTTTACTAATAGCTATATCTCAGGCATAGTTATTAATTACTATATAATATTTGTTAAACTAATCGTGTAATGTTTAAGATTTATATAATACAAAATTATATATTAAACATGGATACAATATTTTTATGTATGAAAAACATGCAAATAATATTAATATCAAAAATTACAAGAAGCATAAAGATAGAACAATAGATGTGTATAATTATCAAAGTAACGAATGTAATTCATTACAAATATAGTTATATTTAGATATTATATATGCTATATATATTATTTTTATATATATTCAAGTCTAACAATAATACTATTAACATAATATCAATACTTTACATCAAATTCATACTATCACAATGAAATAAATAAAATTAAAAATAAAAATAAAAAAATAACTAAATAAAAGAAAAAGAATAAAATTAAATAAAATTTTTAGTAAAACAATTAAAAGAAAAAGAAAATAATGCAAATATTTTTTAAAAGAATAATATTCAAAAGGTCTGTTTAAATAAAATATTAAAATATGTTGTAATACACAGATTTAATTAAAATAATTTTTAAAAGTATATATACTATTTAAAGTATTAGTAATGGTAAAATTTATATTAATAAATTAATTTTAATAATTGTATTTGGAAAATAATAAACGTTAAAATAGTTTAATATTTTATAAATCAAACCATAAAAAATATTTGTTAAATATAAAATTAATCTATATTATTTAATTTTTAAAAAGTCCTTTAAAATATTTAATTTTTAAAATTTTAAAATTATTATTGCCAATAAATAAAAATATCATCTATTATTACTCTATTAATATTATTATAAATAAAAGTATAATTTAAATATTTTTTTATCTTTTGAATATATAGACCTCAAAAAACTTCTTAATTATTATATATTATCATATATTTTGCTTCTTAATCTATTATGTTATAATTTTAAATATTTTTAATTTTATAAAATTTTATTTTAATTTGTATGTTTTAAATTTTCTATTATCTCGTTTAATTTATACTTATATTTATATATTTATTATTGATATGTCTCTTTGAATTTATATACATATAAATTATAACATAATAATAAAAACAAACCTTTAATATTATTAAAATATTATACTAAGTTTAATATTTACCTGATTTTAATATATTAATTGCTTTACCATCTTCTCTGTAAAATACAAATCTACTAAATTCAGGATTAACTAATCCATCATCGTATCGTGGATAACTACTATAAAATTCAAGTGAATGAGTAAATCCTTTAAATGATATAGGAATAAGACTTTTATTATATTTAATTTTTACTTTACCACTTTCAGTTACATAACCAGTTGCCCATACAGTTACTTCAGTTTTAAATAGAGGTAAGGCTTTTATTTTTTGTATTTTATCTTCTTTAGGTGTTACATTAATTATTGTTGTTTTAACTTTACTTGTTGATGTAGTATTAGAAATGGTAAAACTAATTTGTGCAGATTGATCTAAAGCTTGATCATAGGTAATTTGATCGTTAGTGTTTACTTGCTTCGAACGTCCATAGGTATATCCATGTGTATTAGTATCAGAGGTTGATTCTTCATTAACCCATCCACTATCTTTATTAAAATTAGATGTCAGCATTATAGAAGTAGTATCACCAACTGAGTTTTCTTTAGTCGATGTTTCTTAATGACCTGTTGTATAACTGTCAGAATAACCAGTACTATTAGTCCATCCTTTGTTAATACCAGATGAATCCGTAATACAATCTGACCATCCTTCACTTTCTGTTTTAGCACCACCTTTAGTACTACCACGTATATTACTACTACCTGATGTATAAGTACCTGCTATAGCTTGTGCAATTTGTGTATTTAATTCATCTGCAGATTGTTGTATTTGTGCTTCTAACATTTTTTTCTGAACAATATTTGCTTGATCTTGTAAATATATTCCAGCACCAGTTGCAAGAAAATTAGATGCTCCTACTATCCCTTCAACTATTCCTGTAAAGTCTCTTTTCATATAATTGTGTTTTATGTTCTCATTGTTAGTACTTCGTTTATTATATGAACTAGGACCAGAATGTACCCCTTCATTATCAAATCTTGCATGAAGTAATTCATCAACCAATTTTCCATCAATAGAATCATCTATTACATCAGCAACAGCCCAATCCACACCTTCATTTATCCCTTTATCTACTTTATCTTTTATGTATTTATACACCTCTATACCTTCAATATAGTTAAATGCATTTAATAAATCTGATTTTGTATCTACTTTTGCATCCTTAAAATATTTTGTAGCCCTAGTATTTTCAAAATCTTCTCTTCTCATTCTTGAATATTCCTTCGAAGTAGTACTTTCTTCACTGTTACTCCAATTACTTTCACTACTACTGTCTTTACTTTTTGTTACAGCATGTGAATGATCTTCATTTATCATATGGGAATAAGAATTTTCTGTAGTATCACTATGTGTAGTTTCATTATTATGAGTCATAGCTTTACTTTCTGTAAATAATGACATTATGAGCTAATTCAAAAGAATTAGAAATTCCTTTGGATGTACTACCGTTTGTTGAATTACTCATACTTAAAGTACGAGCTATTTCAATTTGGTTACTTATTTCTTTAGTAGATGTATCACCTTCTCCATGAAGTATACCATTTGATATATGATATGAATTACAATTTTCATTAGTTATAGTCATAGTTCTTTGGATTTCATCAGTATATGAAACTGTACATGTGAAAGCTATTTCTTTATTTTTAACAGATATACAATCAATAAAATCGGAATTATTATCTTTTTTTAATGCATCAAATAAAGATTTATCCCCTTCATAAGGATAACCCATAGTAGTAATAATATTTATATTATCAGGATTTTGTCCTTTAACTCTAATTAACGCAGGATGGTAAGGATTATATGCTGGATTTTTACTAACAAAAAAGAATACTTTTAAGACCTTCTTTAATAAAACCATCATATACTTTTTTAATATTTTCTCTACATTCATTAAACGTGAGACATTTAAAACCAGAATATCTAATTTCTTCTTCATCCTTATTTTTATTTTCATTTTCATTCTTTTCTTCATCTCGTTCATAAAGATTTTTTTGCTCATCATAATTTTTATTTTCAAGTACTTTAAAATATTCTCCAACATTATTAACTATTGTGTTATTTCCACAATACGATACACCGAACCAATTAGGCCCAATATATCTAGCATATTCTTCAATATTATCAAAATAAATTTTATTATTACTAGAATCAGAATCCATATAATATGGATCAATTATTTTGGTCATTGAATTACTAGTATAAATACAAAATTCCACATGTTTAGATTTAGTTTCGTTTGCGGAATTTAAGGGGTTAGAATTTTCATATTGTGTAATATTAACTGAAGTATTTATATTTTCAATATCTGTTTTATTAATAGATATTGCACCTATACTAGTTAAACTAGTAATTAATAAAGCTAATTTTAATAACATCTTATTATTATTCAAATTTAAAATTTATAATTTATTACATTTTATGAAAAATCATTTTAAAAATAGTATTATAAAAAAAATATATATATATATTTTGGTTTAATTACTTTATAAAATATTTTAGAATATTTTTATTAAGAAAAAAATAAAAAAAAAAAAAAAAAAGAACTAAAAATTATGTTTTAAAAAATATTATATATATATATTTTTTTGAAACTATAAAATTTATTTTTCCATATAAAAAAGATATAATAGATATTGTTTTAAAAATAAACTATTTTTAATGTTAGAATAATTATATATTTTTATATCTTTATATTTATATAGTAGATAATATATTATTAAATTTAATAGTCATAGCACTACTTGTACTAATATTTTTATTGTTAGTTTTTTGTAGTTTTTTACAAGTATCAGAATTTACATAAGAAATACTATCTTTGATCGATGTTAATTTATTATAAGAATATTTAACGTTTGAAGTTGAAAGATTTTCTAAAGCAGCATATTGGTCAAGATTAAGGTCTTTATATATCTCTATTAATTTATCCGTACATTGTTTAGATCTGCAATTATTAGATAAAGGATCATTAAAATATGCTCCACCTTGTATATCACATAAAGCAAGTGGACATAATTCATTATTTTCATCTAAAAGACATTGTATTTCTAATACTCTTTTTATATATTTTATTACTTGCATTTGAAGATACTCGTTATATAAGGGATTTTTACTACATATTGGATAATATTTTGATTTATCAATATCAGTATAGAATTTTTGACATTTTTCAGATTTAACATTTATAAATGATTCTTTATAGTTACTTAAAGTTATTTCTGGAATACAAATACTATATTCAGAATTCTTATCTTTTTCAATACATTCTTTACTTAAACTATATGTTAATTTATCGGTATCAATTTCAATTTTATGTTTTAATACATCAGAATAAGTAGTACAATTAGCTAAAGAAAAAATTGAAATAATTAAAATTAATATTAAAAAAGATAGTTTCATTTTTATAATTTATATATATATTTATATATTAAATATTTTATTCGTTTATACAATAATTGATTTTATAAATTTTTTATATATATATTTTTTATCTGTCTAATCAATTTAAAAAAATTACTTTTTTTTAAAAAAAAAATAGATATTTATATTATTATTATTATTAATATATAAAAAAAATAGTGTATTTGACATAAAACAAAAAAAATAAATAAATAAAAGTAAAAATTTTTAAAAACAAATTATATTTTAAAAATTATAATTTAATATATAAAGTTATATTTGATTTGCCATTTAATACAATATCTGAACAAATTAAATCAAACATTTGTAAATTTGAAAAAATAATTTATTCTTTTATTTTATAATTACTAGAACAAAAGCAAAATTACTTAAAATGTGTGTATATTTTTATATGAATATTTTGTTATATATTTTTTTTAATAAGTATAAATTATATATTATTTTTTTATTCTTATAAAAAATACTATCTTGCATTACTTATGTATATATTGAATATAATTTAATAGACTTGTAACTAGGATTAATATTAAATTATATAATTATATAAAACGATTTTATTTCTCATTATTGGTTAATATTAATTAATGACCGCGTAAGCAAATATAAGATAATTTTATTACTAAAAATATTATATTAAAAATTTTGATTTTTAAAAAGGATAAGAACATTTAAAAAAAAAAACTAATTCATTAATTTATGAATTAAATCATAATTGAAAAAACTATTAAAAAGATAAATCAAAGAATATATTCATATAAGCAGTTATTAAAAAAAAAAAAAAAAAAAGAAAAAAATCATTAAATAATTTTATTTACACATATATACAACAACAGGAATAAAATATATATTTATATATTTATATTTTTATTAATTATTATATTAAATATATTTAATATTTTATATATTTATACTAATAAATAACAAATAATATAATCTAAAATTATATATTTATTATATATAAACTTTTAGATATAAAGTTAATTTATTTGTATAATATATTTTAAAAATTACAAAATAAATAAAAAATAAAAATGGAAAATAAAATTTACAAAAAATTTGAAAATAATACAATTAGGTTTTATGAAGAATTGGAAAATGAATGTAATTTAGAAAAATTATTAAATATTGCGAAAGATGGAATATTTTTATATAAACCATTATTTTATTATGATAAAATAAAATTTCATGAATATGCTATTCAAATAAGTATGTTATCTGATCAATATTTTATGATTTTTAACAAAATTCAATATAATAAATTTTTTGAAATAGTAAAAAAGAATCAAAATAAAGGAAATACGAAGCATATGCCATTTTCAGATATTGATAATCTGTTATTGAACAGAGAATTTTTAGATATAATAATAAAAGAAACTGATATATATATTTTAAATTATTTTATGTATAATATATGCCATAAAGATTTGTTATATTGTTTAATTAAATTTGGAATTATGCCAAATAATCTATATCGTTTAATTAAATTTGAAATAATGCCAAATAATCTAAGTACTTTTTATTACGATAATTTTGCAATTACCAAATTTAAATATAATTTATACGATTATTTATATTATAAGAAAGATTATAGTTTAAAAAAAATAATAAAATTTAATATTAATATAGGTTATATATCTAGTCATTTTTTTAGAGATATTAATGTTTTAAAACTTTTGACTAAAAATTTAAATAAATTATATCCAAATAATTATAGTTATTATAGAAATTTACCTACATATCCTTTATATATATTAAATGAATATGATAATAAAATATTTGAACCAAATAAATTATATTTGCAAAGTAAAGATAAATTTTTTGAAAAATTATGTAATTTAATCTTTAATGATAAAGAATTACATGATATTTTTGAACGTAAAACTATCATATTAGATGAGTTTGATTATTCAAAATATGGAATTAATTTGAAAGATCTTAAACTATTTAAATTGATAAAAAAAAATAATGAAATTGATTATACAGATAATTATAATGAACAAAAAGAAGAAGAAGAAGAAAAAGAAGATTATATATATATAATTTACGATTATAATAATAAAAATATTAACCAAGAAGCAAATATAAATAATAATTTACAACAAACAAAGGAATATAATGTAATTTTAGATGAACCTAATATTATAAAAATAATTTGTCAAAATGAAAAAATATTAAATACAGTATTAGATGATCCTATATTTTTTGTTAAAAAAAATAATTATATTTATAATTGGGGTGATGGTTATGATACTTATCCAATATTTATTTGTGATAATATTAATATTAACAATAAAAATTCTTTAACAGGAAAAAGTTTATATGAAGAATTTCATACAGAGAAAAATTTAAAGTTTTATGAAAAATACATGGATATTAGATATATAAATAAACGTGAAGAAGAAAATAAAATTTTTATAAAGAAATTAAATAATTTCAATAATATATATAATAATAAAAAAGAAATTGAAAAAATATTAAAAGATCCTGGATATATAATTAATTCTTGTCAAAATAATTATAAAGATTTATGTATGGAAGCAATTTTTATATATTATGCTATTTCATTAATTCATAATAATTCTGGATATATATTAATAAATATTATTGTTGAAAGGACAAATATTAAATATATATTTGATGAGAATAAATTAAAATTTATTTTTGGAATTAAAAAACCTCCATCTTATGATAAATATAGTAATTGTTATATAGACAAAAATAAACTTTTATATGATTCTATTATAAATTCACAATGCAAGATCTTAAGAAATTATGTTTGTTATGAATAATAAATATAGTAAAATTATAAATTTATTGTATTATTTTATTTTTTAAATGACGTTTATAGTTTAATAATTTAATATTATAATAAATTTTATATAATAAAATAATATATATTATTAAATAATAGTATATTTTAAATAAACACTTTCAATATCTTGTTGTATAACAATTAACAAATGTATTTTTAAAAAACGAGATTTTATTTTTTTTATTAAAATAATTAAAAATTTTTATTAAATTAATAAATAATAAAAAATAAAAAATAAAAAATAAAAAATAAAAATTTTAAATTTTTTTAAATAAAATAATTCTATTAGATTTTCTTTGTTAACATTATTGATTAATATGGTATATTATATTCTATTATTATTTAATATTGATGAAAATAAAAAAAAAAAAAAAAAAAAAAAAAAAAAAAAAAAAAAAACTAATTAAAATTTTTATCATTATAAAATAAATTTTAATTCAAAAAGTCTATGAAAAACTAATTGAAGAATAATCCTATATATATTGAAATAAAAAAGAAGTTAAATAAAATTATTTTAAATAAAAATTTATTACTATAATTCGAAAGTAAATGACAGCCAAAAAAAAATATCTTTCTTTAACTGAAAAACTTTGTTAAACAAAATCAATTACTATAAAAAAATAAACATTTATTAAAATCTTATATTACTCCTAAAACATTATTTCAATATTTTTACTAATTTATAAATGTGAAAGTTAAAAAAAAATAGAATATATATTTACAAATCAGTAATTGCTATACTAAATATAGATACTATGGTATTTTATTGCAGTAATAGATATAAATCTAATTATATAAATTGTTATGTGCTTTAAATATTGTAAAATAATATTTTTATATATATAATAATAATAATTTTAATATTTATTAAATGATATAATCTAAAATTTTATATATATATATATTAAAAAATTTAAAATATATCATTTAATAAAAGTTGTATCATAATTTCATATTTCTAAATTGATTTTTTAAAATATTATTAAAAAATTTAAATTTATAAAATTAATAAATAAAAAAAAAAAAAGATAAAAACAAAAATTTTATATAATTTTATTCAATAATATAGAATATTTTGTTTATTTTATTTTATTAAAAAGAATAAAAGAAAAAATGAAATTTTTCAGCGTAATTTTCGCTGGTATTATTGCTTCTTCTTGTTATGGTAATAGTATCAACTTCCAAAATCTATTAAAAAGAGGTGTTAATTTTGATCCAAGTGCTTTTTCAAATAGTTTAAGTAAAGAGTGTATTGAAGAACAAACTAATTCTGAATTTAATGAATGTTTAACCATTATAAATATAAATAATTACAAACAAATTTGTAATAATATTAAGACTGAAAAATGTCAAAAATTTTTAGATAATCCCTTAGAATTTTTTCCTATTTGTAAACAATCTCCTGAATTTGCAGAATTATTTCAACCAACTTTAGTAAAAACTTTGAAAACATCTTTTGAAATTTTATGTCAAACCGATGAAAATGGTGATTTATGCCCCCTTGCTTTGATGACAATTAGACAAGAAGCTGCTCCAGAAGCTTTGGATGATACATGTAATTCAAAAGTCTGTACTGAATCTGCTATTAATTCTTATAAAAAAAATTGATATAGATCAGATGGCATCATATGAAAATTTATCAACTACTGGTGGAAGTTACTCTTATCAAGTATTTAAAAAAATAAATTGAATCATTTCTATAACATTTAAATTTTCACTCATATAGTTTGATTCGAATGCTTAACGAAGAAAGCATGTATAAGTAATTAAAGAAATACTTTTTAGAATTACAAATTTGTGGCGTAGATTTGATAATTAGAATGTAAACTTTACTAAATATGAGTTGATAATTTTAATTATTAAATAATTTTAAAAAATTTAAATAAATAGAACTTTAAATATTAATAAATCAAATTTATTTCTTGTCTAATTATATATAATATAGTTTATATAAATTTAAAAGTAAAACTTATTTATAATAATAAAGTGCATTACACAAACAAGAAATTAAATAAATAAACTTAAAGTAATAAAAAAAAAATTAAGAACTTTAAATCAATAAATATTAATATAAATTCTAATATGTTCAACCCTATGGCTATCAAAAGGAATAATATTTTGCAAAGTATAAATAGAAGCACCATCTGTAATAATAATACCATCATTTGGCACCAAATTTTTATTTTCATTTTCCATTTCAATTTCTATAAAATTTTGTAAATCGGAATAATTTCCGCATTTTCTAATTTTCTTTCGCTTAAATTTGTCCTTGAAGAAGTCAAAACTTAAAGAATCAAGAATAGCAATGCGTTCCTTACAACTCTTTAATCTTAAATCGACATTATGATTAAGAATATCAAATGGTATAAAATTATCATTTACAAATTCACAATCGAAAACTAAATGAAGATCGGAGTTGATACAAATTTTCAAAATAGTTTAAAAGTATTAATAAATTCAAATAATAATGTAAAATCACCACTTTTAGTATCATTAGAATTTTCTGATTTTCAAACAGTTGAATTTTTAATTAATAAAGGAGCTGATATGTATTTCAAAATAAATGGTAAATATATTTTAGAAATTTTAAAAGAAGAAGATTTATTAATAATGCAAAAATTAAATTTTCTTTTAAAAAATGAATTTAGTTTAAAAAAATTTAAAATTGAAAGACTCAGCAATTTTGAATTTAAATATGTCAAAAAATGCTTAGAAAACTTTGGTTTTGATACAAATTTTATAAAATATCTACTTAATTTATATAAAAATAAAACTGGTATTTCAAAAAGAAAATTCAATCACATTATTAATAATGAAATAAATAAAATTGAAATACCAATGGAATTATATTTGAACTATTTAGACAAAAAAGATTACAGAAAAGTAGAGTATCTTTATAAATATTATGGTACAGAAAAAACAACATCATTTAAGGATTTTATTCTTTTTTATTTAAATTATTTTGATAGAAATTTTAATCAAAAATCATTTTATGATTTTTTTAATTTCATTATAAACAATGTCACTACATTACCATTCAGTAAAGAGTAAGCGATTGAAGAAAACAAAATCATTATAAAAAATAAGATATTAAAAATAGTTGAACTAGTAAAAAATAATAATACTTTAAAATTAGAATCATTTTTGAAAAAAAATAATTATATCCTTCATTGTTTATATTTAAGCAAAAATGAAATTTTGAATTTAATAAATGAACATAACGCTTCATCAGATGTAGTTTATATTCTTCGAAAGTATTTTCTAATTCAAAATTCAAATGATAAAACAATTAATAATTAAATAGTAATACTCTTGTAATTATTTTAAAATATTATTAAATTTGTATTAAAATTTATTTTATTATAAATTTATTAATATTATTTTTTATTGAAATTTTATATATTTCATGTAATTTTTTATTTTATATTTATTATAATAATAATATATTGAGACATGTAGCATTTTTATTAAAATAATCTAAATAAATATTAAATAAAATAAAAAAATAAAATGAAATTTATATATTTCATAAAATAATTAAAAAAAAAATATTTTTTATTAAAATAAATATTATATGAATATTTAAACATTAATATAATTTTATTAATTATTAAATTATATTAATTTATATTTTTTAAATATTAAATATTTAAATATTTTTATATATTTTGAAAATGTAATTAAATGGACATATATTAAATTTGTATTTTTATGTTTATAATAAGAAAAAGAAATATATATATTTATTTATTTTTATAAAAAAAAAGTATTTTAAGTAATGTTAAAATATGAAATTTTACAAAGTATAAAAAAAATAATATAAAAATACATTAAAGTATTCTTATTAATTTTTTAAAATTATTTTATAAAATATATTTTAAATATAATTTTTATTCTCTTTTATTTTAATTTTTTTTTTTGTTTATATTATTACAATAATAAAAACTATTTTTGTTTTATTTTTTAAATTAATTTTGAAATTTCAATAAATTAATTCCAAAAATTTGCAGTTTTTTTTTTTTTTTTTTTTTTTTTTTTTTTTTTTTTTTTCATCCTTTTTGTACTGAACTAAAACATCAAAAGAATTTATTAAGTAAATTATTTATGATTACTTTACATATAAATTAATGTTCACGTTACTTGACAAACTATTAAAAGTACATTTCATTATTTTTGATATAAAAAATAAAAAAAAAAATAAAACATAATAAAATAGTAATAAATAAAGAATATGAAAATTATTTGGAATTTAAAATAGTTTAATTTTTTATGTTATATTAATTTTGAAGCTTCAATAAATTAATTCCAGAAATTTACAGTTTTTTTTCTATTCCATCTTTTTTATATTTTACTAATAAATCATAAAAATTTATTAATTAAATTATTTATGATTTCTTTACATAAAAATTAATGTTCACGTTACTTGACAAACTATTAAAAATACATTTCATTTTTTTAAGATAAAAAAATAAAAAAAATATATATAAAACGTAAAAAAATAGTAATAAATAAAAAATATATGTATATTATTCGGATTTTAAAATTGTTTTTTTTTTTTTTTTTTTTTTTTTTGTTAAATTAATTTTGAAATTTCAATAAATTAATTCCAAAACTTTACAGTTTATTTTTCCATCCTTTTTATAATTAACGAAAATTTCAAAAGAATTTATTAATTAAATTATTTATGAATATTTTACATATAAATTATCTGACACGTTACTATACCCAATATAAATAACAAATTTCATTTTTTTTAAATATAAAGTATTAATAATAAGATATACAAAAATTAAAGTTATTAATAAAAATTTACTATTTTTTTTTTTTTTTTTTTTTTTTTTTTTTTTTTTTTTTAAATTTAAATGTATGAGTTATTAATATAAATATTTAAAATAAAAAAAAAATTTTTTTTATCAACATTAAAAAATAAGAATAAATTAATATAAATAAAAATATTTAAAATAATAAAAAAATTTAATGAAAACATAAATTAAAATTAGTACAATATCTTATAAATATTTATTTGTATATTTTTATTTTATATTATTAAAATCCTTTTAAATAGTATATTTATTTTTATAAAAAATAATTTGAATAACAATATATATTATAAAATAATAAAAAAAAATTAAAAATTTATATAATAATAAATAAAAAATATATATACATATTTATATCAAAAATTTTAAATATAAATTTAAAAATTAAAGTAACTTAAATTTACACGAATATTTTATTTTAAATATGAACATCATCATTATTATTAATTTTTTTTTTTTATTTATATTAAATTTATTTTAATTAACAATAAAATTTAATTACATTAACATAATTTTTTAATATTAAATAATTATAATTATTACATAATATAAAACTAGTTTTATATAAAATATATTAATTTTTCATATTATAAAAGAAATATTAAAATTTAAAAAATATAGAAAATATATAAAAATATAAGTATATTAATTACGAAATTAAAAAATATATAAATAATAAAATAATAATAATAATATTATTATTTTATTAGGAAATAAAAATTATTATATGTGAATTTGTCTTTTTTTTTTTTTTTTTTTAATTTTATTTTAATTAATTATAATTAATTATAATTTTTTTTTTGCATATACTGTAAAAAAAATTTATTATTATTTTTAAATTCTTCAATTTCTTTGTTTTCGTTATTTAAAAGAATTCTTTTATATAATTTTCTTTTTCTATTTAAAATTTGTTTAAATTTATTTTTAATCTGGATATCTTTATTTACATCTTCATAATTTCCATTTTTGTAATTGGGGATTTCAATATTTTTTCAATAATTTCATGTAAGAAATGAAATTCAATATCATTTTTAGAATTTTTATTTAAATATTTAAATTGATGATCGAAAAATTTTATTTTATTCAATTTTTCTTTTGATCTTTCATATTTAAGTAATAGAGTTATTTCTCTAAATTTATTTTCTTTAAATAATTTGATATACCACATGAATGGTATATTAATTTACTGCATGATGATTTCTATTTTTTCTTTTTCTTTTATTATTTCAAATATTCTTCTTTTGTTTTTTATTGTATTAACATTATTATTATATTTATTTTTGAAATCTTTATTAAATAAAGTGATTTCTTTAAATGTTAATAAAATTAAATTGAAATCCTTTTGAAAAAGGATTTCAAAATCATTCCAACTAAATTCATATTTATTTTTAACTAAAATTGAAATATTTTCTTCATTAAAATATTTATTACAAATTAAATATTTTAATAAACTCATATTATTATATTTTCTATTAATATTAGCTCCTTTATTAGTTAGGAATTCAATTAATTCATATTTTTAATAAATAAATGAATATAATAATGGAGAAATAAATTTATTATTTAAAAAATAACAATAATCTAAATGATCAATATTATACCATATAAATATTTTTTTAGTAAAAGTATTTTTACATTCATTTTTGATTGTAAAACAAATTATATCAAAATTTTTATTTAGTATTTTTTCTAAAGGAATTATAAAATTTTTTAAAATGTCTTCTAAATTATTATAGTCTTTTTTTTCAATATAACGTTTTATCATATTAATATCGTTATCCATTTTATTGATCAATTAGAAATTTAAAATATATAATTATTGATTAAAAAATAATTTTTTTTCTTTTTTATAAATAAAAATAATAATTTTAATTTCTTAAAAAAAAATATTTGTTACATACTTACTAATAGATTTATTATTAATAGAAATATATATAAATGTTTGGTAAATCGAAAGATGTTTAAATTAATTCATATAAAAATTTTTTATTGTCCTATTATTTCTCAAATTTTTTGCTTCATCGAAATTAACTAATATTGCTTATCATAATCAATTATTATTTATATAACCAAATTATTTAATAATAAATAATATATAATAATTAAATAATAAATAATTCAATAATAATAATTTAATAATAAGATATAAAAGATTTTTATTATCTTCTTTTAATTATATTTTTTTATATAAATTATTATTATTTTCTTTTTTTTTTAAACATAATCTAATTATATATCATTTATTTATTTATTATATTTTAATTGGTATATCAGAATTCTTAATAAATTAAAGTAATATAAAAAAATTAATTATAATTATATATTATTATTTATAATGGAAATTATTTAAAAATGAAAAAATATATTTTATATATAGATTATAATTTATTGATATTTATATTCTCTACTTAGTTATTATTAATATTTATATATATTAAATCATGATTAAAATATTTATTATTAAATTGAAAGAATAATTTTTAATGAAATTAATATTATTATGTCATTATTATTAGTATTATTAACATGAAATTAATAATCATCATTATTTTATTAATTATTTAAAAAAAATACAAATAAAAATGTTTATATATTTTTTATATTATTTAATATTAATTATTAAATATTTCTTTAACTTTTGGTATTAATTTAATATAAATTTCTTCTTATAAAAAAAGAAGAAAATAAATAAATCAATAAAAATTAATAAATAATAAAAAAATTAAAAATGATTACAAATAAAAATAAAAAAAATAAAAAAAAAAAAATATATTAAATAATCACTAATATGCAAACATTTTTTTTTATTTATAATTTTTATTTACTACTACTACCACTATTACTACAACTCCACCACCACTAAAGACTACTACTACTACTACAACTACTACTACTACAATAATTCCGAATGCTCCAAATTCAGTTAAAGGCTGTATGTAAATTTCAATGAAATTTTTTTCGTTAAATTCGTATTTGAATACATTTTATTTCATATATTTTTATTTATTGTTTATTGCTGAAAATCTGAATTCATTCATTTTATTAAATATATTTTTATTTATTGGTGTTTTTTGTTGAAATTGTAATATATATATTTTAATTGTTGAAATTTGAACTATTAATAAATTATTATATTTTCTTTTTTTATTGAAGTTATTACTTTTTTTTTAATGAAGAAACTTCGTTCTATAAAATAAAATCTTTAGTTTTGATTATGATTTAAACTATTATTTATTTTAGAATGAACGATGTTTTATTACTCATTTGCTTAAAAATAAATGATTAATATAAAAATAACTTATCATTAGCATATTCATAATAATATTTAATGAGTGATTACTCAAAATCCAAGGATTTTATTTCTTAAAAATATGGATTAAATAAATTGCTAGGTAAATTAGGAGTTTAAGGCTGCTCTTGTATTAGAGGCTGAGCAAGAAGTTGAGGTTGGGATTTAATCAGAAATTAAGATTAAGCCAGAAATCAAGGTTGAGGTAGAGGTTAAAGTTGAACTCGTTCTTCTGAAATTGGAATAAGTTCATTAAATAATGGATTAACAAAAATAAAAAATGGTAATATTATGTAAAAACTATATATATATATTTTATTCAAAATATTTTTTTATATTTAAATTTTTTAATAAATAAATATTTAATCCTTAATTACAATATATCAATTATAATTAATATAAATAATTAATATAATATAGTTATACATATTTTAAATATTTAAATATTATAAAAAGTTATTAAACAATTTACTAAAAATATATATATTATATACTTTTATGTTAAAAGTATCCTTTCTTTATATTATTATATTATTTGAAAGTTTATTATGAAATAATTTAATAATAAATTTTTTAATATATGTACAATTTTAAAAAATTAATAAAAAATATATTTATATATTTGTATGGATATCAAATAATTAATAAAATATTACTAAAAATAATAATAATATTAGAACCATGTAACTCTTTAATTTATATTATTCATATATAAATTTATATCAAAATAATAATAATAATATATTAATATATAAAAAGATATATTTAAAATATAATTATTATATAAATTAAAATAATATTTAATTTAAGAATTAAAATTTGTTATCTAAATAATAATTAAGAAATTTAAAAATGAATGTAAAATTATAATTTAATTTATGGAATTATTTTTGAAATTGAAAAAAAAATTAATTTATGAATATATATGTTATTTTTTTTAATCAGAAGTTAAAGATATATATATATTTTTTCTTTTTCATCTGCTGTATTATTTTTAATTTTTTGTTTTCTTCTTCTAGAGTATTTTTTGTCATATCAAGTTGAACTTCATTAGAATGGAGAATAACTTCAGGAGTTAATGAAATTTCCTTTGAATTTAATATAATATCTGTGGAAGCATTAATTTCTTTTTATTTGTTCCGAATTAACATTTAAATTCCATTTATATAATTATTTTATGTAATAAGTATATTGTATAATACTACATGTAATAGAGTTTATTTTTATTTATTAAACTTTTTTATGTTATTTGTGTTTATAAATCCTTTTTTTTTTTTTTTTTAATATTTTTTTTAAAGACATTTTTTTTTTTTTTCAAAAACATCCCATCAATCAAAATGTATAAATTTAAAATCAAAATTATATAATTAAAATTCATTCTTATACAGATATGATTGATATTTTATTCATTAAATAATAGAAGTTTTAAACACTATTTATTTATTTATATTTATATTTTATATATATATTTTTTATTATTTATTGTTTAATTAATATTTTTTATATTTTTATTTTTTAAACTTCTATTTTTTATACTTTTATTTTATATATTTTTAATTTTTAATTTTTATTTTTTATATGTTTATTATTTATTACTTTTATTTTTTAATTATTTTTTTCTAAATTATCTTATTATTAAGCATTCTTTTTCATTGTTGTAATTAATATTGTGAATTTGTAAATGATAATTTTATCCCCTTTGATATTCTTTATCATAATGTCGATTTAAGATTAAAAAGTTATAAGGAACGCATTGCTATTCTTGATTCCATAAGTTTTGACTCCTTCAAGGACAAATTTAAGCGAAAGAAAATTAGAAAATGCGGAAATTATTCCGATTTACAAAATTTTATAGAAAATGAAATAAATAATGAAAATAAAAATTTGGTGCCGAATGATGGTATTATTATTACAGATGGTGCTTCTACTTATACTTTGCAAAATATTATTCCTTTTGATAGCCATAGAATTTAAGATATTAGAGTTTATAAGATTAAAACAAGGAACACGGTTGATCTTCGATTTGATGGTCGTTATTTTTATGCTAAACAACATTCAATTAAAAAGTCAAATCTAAAATTGACATTGGAGGAATTTAAAAAAATAGGTTTAAAATATCACCAACGTATTACGTATTTCCGTAAAAAAGTGGACATTATCAATCAATGATACTCCGTTCAAAAAACGTATTGTTTACTATCAATTAGTAAAAGAAAGGAAAATTCTTTTCATTATTGAATTCGATTTAGATAAAGGCATATTTGTGAAAGAATTGAAGATAAATGGACCTCGAATAGCTTAAATACTTTTAATAGTATAGTTCTTGCTTCTTTTCAAAAAATTAATATTAAAATATTTTCACCGGATTCAAATATCCTAATGGGTAAATATCATAATAGAATAAAACAAAATATACTTAATAAATATAAAGGAAACTTACCTGATATAGGTTCTGGGAATGGTGGAGATATTCATAAATTGAAACACTTCCGAAAAATTGCGTGTGTTGAACCTGACATTGTGAAATTAAAAAATTTAAATGAAAGAATTAAAAAATCAGATATTAAGAATCGTATCACCATTTATCCAAATACTATTCAAAAAATTAAGTTAAAAGACTCCTTTAATATTGCTACGTGCTTTTTTTGCCCTTAATGATTTCAATTATAGTGATGTTGAAAGTATGTTGAACAATATTAGCCAAAATATCAATGGAATATTTATTGTTCTTTTTATGGATAATAGCTTATTTAATGGTGATATCGATTCTCCTTGCATAAAATATCGACAATGTATTGGTACATATAAAAATAAATTTTTAGATTCATTAGACAAGGAATCACCAGTTTATTTATTAGGTAATTTACGATATGTCCATAAAGAATGTGATAATATACTGTTTGTAAATATTGAAAATTCCAATCTAACAGAACATTATGAAAATGCAATCAACAGTAAAAAAATAATAAGAATATTTGAAAAATATAAGTTTAATATAATTAGTCAAAATTCAATAAAACCATTTTCATTTCTTAATTCCTCTCAAAGTCTATATACTTCTTATTTGAAAGTTATTAAATTTCACATACCAACGACTAATTAATTATGAAATGAATTAAAGACTTGACATTACAAGATTAAATAAATATAATTATGATTATAAAACTAATTGCATCATAAGACTTTCGAACTAATATCTTTTATATTTTATTTTATATTATTTGTAAACAAAATTATTAATAATAATAATAATTAATTCTAGAATAGATATTCATATTATGTTTAATTGTTTTAGACTATGTGTAATATTTATAATAATTATATTTGTATTTTATATATATTTGAATAATTGCGCTTTTAGATTACTTTAATCAAGAGTTTAAAAATATTTATGTTTTATTAATTATTTAATTTTAAATATATATTTTTTAAAAAGAACTTCCCAAACAATTAAACAAATAACTAGATGATTTTATGGTTTAATTTATGATAAGTAATCAATCAAAATAATTCGCTTTAATTAACCAAATACATGTTTTCATGAAAGAAAGGTATTGATAATTAGATTAGCATGTGTTAGTCCTACAAAAAAATAAACAATTAATAAAAATAGATTTCTCATAATAATTATTAATATATTTATTATTTTGTAAAATTTTTTTATATAATATTTTTATTTAAATAAATTTATTTAAATTTTACATGAAATAACTAATAAGAATTTTTATTACCAAGTAATATCTAATTATTCAAAGTGTATTTAATATTTAAGCAATAATGCTATAAATATATTAATAGTAATTAATAGGAAGAATTCGTTAATCGTAAATATATAATTTATTATAATCTAATAATATAAGTTGTAATAAGATCATTGGCATCAATGATAAATAAATTTATTTACTATATATAGTAATAATATATAGTAAATAATATAATGCAATCAATATATTAAATAATTTTTATTTCATGAATAGAACTGTAGATATAATTAGTTTTCTTAACATTATAAAGTTTTATTTCACATTATTATTTAAAATATTATTTTATTTGTAATATTTATACTAATATTTATTCTTTTCATTAATTTAATGTTTTTTTTTTTATTTAAATAAAAATTCATATAATTAATAAAAAAAAAAAATAAAAAATAAATAATGTAAAAAGTTCGCAATAATTGTGACAATAAAACTAAATATATTTATGTTAATTCGCATTAATACTAAACGAATAATAATAACATAATAAATAACAATAATAAAATTGCTAATATTAACAAATATGGATTTATAATTATATATTTAACAATTCTACAGATTACAAACATTTAGTTGATAATAATATTGATAAATATAATGATAATAGTATTAATAAACTGATTTAAATAAGTTTAATATCTTAAATAAATTAAAAATATAAATAATAATATAAATTAGATATTAATAAGTATATATATTTGAATATGATTAAAATTATTTTTTTGTTTCTTGAATTAGTGTGTATTTATGGAGCAAGTTCTGATACATACAATGTTGAATCTGCAGATATTCCCGAAGACCTTATTTATCGTTATGATACATTAGGCGCTTTTAATAAAACAGATAATAAAGAAGGAATTTGTAAAGACGACATATGCTTTATATCAGGATTATTCAGACCCTTTATAGAATTACCTGATATAAACGGAACTCTTCATAACTACATTTTAAAACCTTATGTAGATCAATAACTATAGGTGGTGATATACATTTTTCTACCGAATGTAAAAGAAATAAACAATGTTTTTCTGATAAATGTGTCAATAATACCTGTAAACGTAATTTACAAGCTAATATTACACGTTGTGAAACTCTGTATAATCGGGCCTCACCTGTTTATTTCTCAAAAGAAATTTATACATTGTGGTCGAATGTTAGGAGATCCATGTGATAAAAATGATGAATGTTCATCCAACTATTGTGAAAGATTTTGTACTGATAATCCATATGAACCATCTGATACTGATACAATGAATTTAAATATGGAATATTTAAATTTAGATAATAATTTAACTAATATCGTTAACAGTGGATCTAAAGGAAATGCTGACAATATAATTCAAATTCTAATGTCTGTTAGGGTTAGGGTTACTGTTGGAGTTGACACTCTCTTACCTAACTGTTATATTGAGAATTCTTATTATAACGGCCTTTCGTCAAAGGAATTGTTTATCTCTTCTAAATCTGGTAGATATGGTCTTATTTCAACCTCTCTTAGTACATCCTCAACTGGTTATTTACAAAGAGAATTAGTTAAATCTATGGAAGATCTAGTATCTGATACAGAATGTGTAATTCGCAATTATAGAGGTAATGAAATGTATTATGATCCATTTGCAACAAATACTCCAGAAATCGACGATACTTTTCTGGAATACGCTTTTACTAATACTTGCAAAAATAAAAATTAAATAAATTCTAAAAAATAAAATTAATTTGAAATATTAATTTTTTAAAAAATGCATTCTTTTAAAATCTAAATTAATTTACAAAAGTAATTATTATAAAACATTTACCAAGAAAATAAAATAGAAATAGAAAATGTAATGATTTTTATGATATATAATTATTGATAATTTTTTTTAGGTAATTTCTCTAACTATGCTATATAAAATATTAAATACTTATATAAATTATTATGCCTAATATAAACTTTATCATTTCTTGAAGTGATAATTTTTAAATTCATATATTATATATATAAATTATTATTATTAAATATTTGATTTACAAATCTAATTTACATCTACTTTTAAAAAAAATATATATATACATAAATATACATTAAATAATATATAATAATTTTATTGTTATTTGTATATTTTAATTAAATTAACTAAAGTTTAATAAAAATAAAATATAGTAGATATATTTTAACACTCCTCAAATGTAACTTCGTTTCGATGTTACATTTGTTTAATTTTGACTATAATTTTTAGAATTACAATTTTAAATCCTCAATTTTATATAACAAAGAGTTTATGAATTTTTCCATAAGAATATTGTTCAGATATTTAGTGAATCCATTGGCCAAATTATTTTGAGATTGAATATATTCTAATTTTATAAAATTTTTATTTATTATTTCTCTAATATAATGAATTCTTATATCAATATGTTTTATCTTCGGATTAATGGATTGATTTTTGCTATTGAATATGGCAGCTTTGTTATCTATTTTTATTTTAATACATTTAATATTATAATATAATTCTTTCATTAAGTATAAATGAGTTAGAATCAAGAAAAAAAATTATTTAAAAATATTAAAAATAATAATATAAAATATTTTGAAACATCAGAACAAACTGAAACTAGATTTATAAATAACATTATTGCGGATGCTAAAACAGAAAATATAAATAATAATAAAAAATTTACCATAGATTAAGTTATTGATGAAGTTAATGATAAGAATATAATTAATAATATGGATGATGATCAAAAAGAAAATGTTCAAAAACAAATAGAAAATGTTTGTTTAAATGAAAGAAACGAAATTATAAAATATTCTGATGTTACTCCTAGTAGCTCTTATGAAGAAATGAATGAAGGATATAATTCATTCGAATCTAAATCTATTAATTTATTGAAAAAAATTTCTAATAAAAATGATACTAACAAAAAAAAAAAAAATTATGAAAAATTAACTTTACCTAAAAAATTGGTAACTCATAATAAATTAAATTCGAATAAAATTAATTCTGAAAGTCCACGTATTAAAAATCCACCAATAAATAAACACAAATATGGAAATAAAACGAAAAGAAATATAGAATACATAAAATATTTCCATAGATATTATTAAATAAAATAATTATTTATTATTATTAATTAAAATTATAGTATTTACTAATAGTATTATTTAAATATATAAAAAATAAATATATATAAATTGTATTAATAAATTTTATATAATGATTTAAAATTTATTTTTAATACTAACATAGTTTTTTATGAAATTATTTTAAATAAAAAAAAAATTTAAATAAAATAAAAAAATAATAAAAAAAAAATATATTCATATAAAAAAATAAATAAAAATTTAAACAAATAAAAGTTAATAGATATAAAATAATTATTTACCATAGATTAAGTAAATAAAAAATTTAAGCAATTAAAAAAAAAAAAAAGTAAACAATAATTAAAAATAGAATAGAAAAGTTATAATAAAAAATAAAATTGATGAAAAAATATAATAGATCATAAACTATGAAATAAAAAAATATGTTCATGGTTTATTATATTTTTTAAAACAATATTTTGGATTGTAGCTATTATTGATTATTACTAAAATAAATATATAGATATTCAATATTTATTAGTAAATATATTAAAAATATTCATTCATATTAAAAATTTAATTATATTAATATAATTAATTCTTTTAAACAAAAGTTTTAAACATTTTAATAATTATAATTATATTTTAATATGTATATATATATATATTTGGTATGCTTTCGCATAATCGGATATTGTTTCCGCTAGACCTCTTTACTGAAAAAAATAAATATTAAATAATACATTTTTCTATCTATAATTTTTAAATATTGAAATATTTTAAGAACAATTTTAAACACCAAATATAAAAGTTTTAATTCAGGTAATCTTTTATTAGTTTTATTTATTTTTTTTATAATTATCAATGAAAAAAGATTAAGAAGAGAAATTTTATTTTTAAGAATCATAGAATAATTTATATCATTCATGAAACAATACATTAATTTATTCATAACAAATAATTGGATATATATAAATTAATAATAAAAATGAATGTTGTTTTTATTTCCAACATTCCCCCTCAAGTATAACTTTATAAATTTAAATTTTTTTTTTTTATAAAGTTATAATTGAATACATTGAATCTCTAGAGTATATAAACAATTAATAATTTAAGTTGTCTATTTTAATTAAAAGAGAGTTTCTAAATTTATCCATTGCAGTATTGTTTAAATATTTTGTAAATTCATCTGCAAGATTGTATTGTGACTTAACATATTTTAATTTTATTTTTTCATCTTTAATTAATTCTCTTATGTAGTGTACTCTAATATCCATATGCTTTGTTTTGGGATTGATTGATTGGTTTTTGGCATTATAAATAGCAGCTTTATTGTCGATATTGATTTCTATATTTTTTATTTTGAATTTCAATTCATTAAGGAGATTCATATACCACATACAATGTTTACAACATTCGCTTAGGCTGTAATATTCCGATTCAGCTGTTGAAGTTGAAATACAACGTTGGAGTTTAGAGCTACTAGTTGGGGAATTTCCAATTAATATAACAAACGCGGTAGTGGATCTTCTAGTTTCAATATCACCTGCATAATCTGCATCAGTAAATACACTTAAGTTTGGATTTCTTGAAAAATTTATGCCATATTTTATTGTACCTTTTAGGTATTTTATTATTTTCAGATCATTTTACCAATCTTCTAAATTGGGATCTTTTGACTTTTGGGCAGCTTTTGAGACCGGGTAGATTATATCAGGACGGGTACATATACTGAGGTAAAGCAGATTTCCTATAGCACTCCTGGATCATATTTTTTTGTAGGAGTAGCATTAGTCATTTCAAATTTTTCTATGATTTCTTTTATGTATCTTGTTTGGTTAATAAAGTATCCTGCTTTGTGTTTTATAAATTTTATTCCTATAATGAAATTTGCATTATCTATATCTTTTATTTTAAATTTATTTTTAATTAATTCTTTAGTTCGTTCTACAATTATTCTATTACCTGCAAGTAAAATATCATCAACATAAATAGCAAGAATACATGATAATTTTTTCTTTTTATCAACTTTAAAATATAAACAAGGTTCGCTTATTAATCTTTTAAATCCAATTATAAGAAGGTATTTGTTGAGTTCTTCATTCCACTCTTTTCCACTTTGTTTTAAGCCATAAATGGCTTTATTTAGTTTCCTGTAACGTTTTCTATAGTCAGGATGTCCTTTTGGGGGTCTCATATAAACTTCTTCCTTAAATTTAGCATTTAAATAATCCGCATTAATATCTATTTGTTGTATGTCAAAATTATTTTGTACGGCAAGAGCTGTGAAGATTCTATTGGAGTCTAATTTTAATGTAGGCGAAAATGTTTCATGATAATCAATTCCTTCTTGTTGCGTATAGCCTCTTGCTACCAGTCTTGATTTCCTCTTAGTAATTTCTCCTTTAGAATTCTTTTTATATTTGAATACCCATCTGGACGTGATTATATTTGCACCTTCGGGAACTTTTTCAATTGGTTTAAATACTTTCAACATTTTCATGTTTTCTAATTCTTCATTGATAGATATTAACCATTCTTCTTTATCTTTAAGGTTATAAATATCGTCATAGTTGAAGGGTTCTCGTAAGTCATTACTTAATTTTTGTTTTTTGTATTTTTCATTTTCTGAGATATTATTTATAATTATTCTTTTATGATTATAATTTTTGGGTGATGTGATATTTATGTCATGATAAGTATTCTGGTTTATACTTGAAGTATTATTTACACCTTGGATTATTTCTGTCGAATTAATGTTTTTATTATTATTGTCATTAGTGTTTTTATTGTAAGTTATATTATTGTCTTTATCGTTATTATTGTCATTAATTATATTTGTGTTGTTCATAATAGAATTATTTGAGCCATTAATTTGATTTTTGTTTAGTTTGCTTTAGTTCCCTTTGTTATCGTTGATTATTTTTATTAAATTATTGGAGTTTGTATTTCCAAAATTATTATTAATTAAACTTGTATAAGTGTTATTATTGTAATAACTATTGCTTCCCCAAATTTCATTATGTGGAATAAAATTGGAAATATCGGGATGGCATAAAGTAGGATAAGAATTACCAGGATTTGATTCGAAAAATTCGACATTTCTTGATAAAATGATTTTGTTATTCGTTACATCAAAAATTTTTGCATCAGCTGGGATTTTCAGAATATCCTATAAATATTCCAGGAGCAGCATTGTTGTCAAATTTTGATCTAAATGCTTTAGGTATGAAGAAGAAGACTTTACAGATTAATTCCTTTTTAGGAGTAATGATGTTGTTGGTTTGGTCTTCTTCTTCAATAAGATTGATGTCTAATGGATCTTCTGTATTATAATCTTTACTAAAAGATTCCGCATAAGAAGTGTTATAATTATCTTTTTGAATGAAATTCGCATACCTCTTATTTTTTTAATAATTTTTTTTATTATTTCTATAATAATATTTTTTATAATTATTTTTCTTAAAGTTCTTTCGTTTTAATTTGTTTTGTTTTCTTTTTTTACATTCAAAAAAATAGTGACCATTTTCTTACAATAATTGCATCTACCATTTCTTCTTTTTCTATTTTTCTTTTCATCATTTGTATTTAATGTTTCTGCGTTTCTTTTATTATATGGGTCTTTTGGATTTTTGTTTTGTGAATAAAAAATATTTTTGGTTTCATTTATTTTCATGTTAAAAGATTCCATTTGGTTTGATGATAATATTTCTGGAATTGTGTCTCTTACATAAGAAGAACACTTAAGCCAATCGTCTTTATTTTGGAAAACGTTTATCCAGTGAAGGTTTTCGGGAAGTGCTCTGTTTAAAATACCAACTTTTGTACTACTGGTGAGGTCGGTATCTATCTTCTCAAGTTCATCAATTGTATTCTGAAGTTCGGCTATAAAAATATTTATATCTTTATCTTCGTCAAATTTGATTTCTTCTAATTTATTTTTTAGTTCCATTTTTCTTATTTTCTCACTTTTAGTAAAAGAGGCTTTAAGAATTTTCCATACTTGATGGGCTGTTTTACCATACCCTTGTACAATTTCTTGAGTCTTCTCTCCAAGGCTGTTTAAAATCATCCATTTGGCCGTAATGTCATTGTTTATATCGTTTTCGTTAGTTCTCTTGTCATAGACTAGCGAGTCATCAAATTGATCTACAATATAATTGGAAAGGTTTTCTTTTATGTCTCTTTTACGCAGTTTCTTTACTTTTTCTTGAGTTGCATAACTTACTAAATCATTTATAGTTAGAAGAAATAACATATTATTACGCCATCCTACATAATTTTCAGTGTTTAATTCAATTATTCTATTAAAATTTTCTGAATAATTGAAGTTAATCTTGCGTGGGATATTTGAGTCTTCGACATTGATTAATTGTGGTCTTCCTCTTCTAGATATCATCTTTAACGGATAATATTTGTTAATATTTTATATTGTATTTATTGAAATTGTTAATAGTTTGCAATTTACTATTTGAATTTGCTTTTCACTATTTATATATATATATATATATTATAGTTGTTATTATTATTTGAAAAATTTATAAGGAGACCTGTTTGTTTATAGGTGAGACCTTATATATTAAATATATTACATTGATTAGAGATTGAGCTAAATTTCTATTTGTAAAAGAATAATTTATTTTATTCAATCAAATGTTTGGTTAATGACTTATTTTGATATTTTTAAATGAATTCGTTTATATTATTAATTATTCTACTTTAGATTGAAAGTTTGTTTGTCATTTATTGATTATTTATATTGAAATTAATTGATCATAACTTCGATTGGTTTCTATAAATAGTATATATTTATCAAATGAGATGTTGGATATTAATAATATATTAAATTTAAATTATATATTTATTTTTAATTTTGTTTGTTGTTATTGTTATTCTTGTTTTTTAGATTATTTCATTTAAAATTTTTAAATATGTTATACTTTATATATTAATTGTTATTTCATTGGTTTGTTTTAAATTGTGAATTATTATATTTATATGAAATATTTGTATTTATAATACACCCCTTTTATTATTATTATTTTTATTATTTTTGTTTAACATAAAAGTATTATTTTCAACTTTAATTTAGTTGACTATAATTTCCTTCCTTTTTATATTAGATGAAATAATCTTAATTTAAATTTATTCATTTTTTATTTGTCATTATTATTTTCAACTTAACAACCACTATTTGACTATCATTCAATTTATATTTTCAAATTAGTGTTTATTAGTTGACTCTATGTCTTAAATTTGTAACTTAATTAGATGACTATTAATTATTTTCATCTTAATTAATTATTTTAAGGAGTGTTTATCTGAAATAATCTAATTTTTATTTCATTATTATATATGTTACTATCTATATATATTAATTTATTTATTATTATGTCCTCAAAATTTTGTAATTGATGGTTCTGGTTCAAAAAAAAAATCGTTTCCTGTAAATTTAAAAAAAAAGTTAGATATATGAAATTTATAGTTATAAATATATATATATATTATTAAATATTTCAACTTATCCAGTTGAGCAATATATCAAAGCTGAGTTGAGACTCTTAATCTTTTAAGAACAATTTTAAACACCAAATATAAAAGTTTTAATTCAGGTAATCTTTTATTAGTTTTATTTATTTTTTTTATAATTATCAATGAAAAAAGATTAAGAAAAGAAATTTTATTTTTAAGAATCATAGAATAATTTATATCATTCATGAAACAATACATTAATTTATACATAACAAATAATTGGATATATTTAAATTAATAATAAAAATGAATGTTGTTTTTATTTCCAACAAAATATAAAAATCAAAATTATATATTTATATAATTAATTTTTTTAATTATATGATTAATTAATATTATACTATTTATATAGTATATATTTATATATATAAAATATAATAAAAACTAAAAAAAAAATTTGGTATTAATCATGATGATAATTATATAAATTTTAATATTTTATAATATAATATAAAAATATATAAATTTTTTATTATATTTTATTTTTTTTTTTTTTTTTTTTTTTTTATTTTTTTAATTTAATAATTTTATTAAATTTATTAATTTTAAAATAAAAAAGGTAAATTAAAAGAAAATATTTTATTAATGTGTATATATTAAAATTATTAGTTTTTTAAAAAATTAAAAAAATATAATTAAATAAAATTTAAAATTTATTATTCCTTAATATTTGAAAATTCAATAACTTTGAAGTATATGAAATTTGTGACTTATCAAGAAACGGAAAAAGATCAACATTATATTCATTTAAAAGTTTAAATCCATATTTTACAAATATTTCTTTAACTCGTGTACTATTAATAGCACATTCATAATGATTAATGACATAAGAATCTGTAATATTGATATACATAATATTATCACATTCTGAATGAGCATATCTGAGCGAACTTAATAAATAAATGTAAGAAGTCTTATCTATCATATCAAGAAATTGGTTAATTTCTGGTTGGATACATTGTTTATATGTGATAGAGGATGAATCAATATTGTTGGTAAATAAATTATAATCAAAAAATACTAAACAAAAAATTCCATTTATATTTTTAGAGATATTACTGGTTGATGTTTACGTACTGTCATCCGATTTATTAATGTGATTTTATTGTTTAATATTGATGATGTGGCTTGATTTATTATTTCATTTTTTGTGGCGTAATTTTCATAATGGTAATCTTCTTTACCACTGACAGTGATTCAGCATGGTAATCTACTTTTTATTATAGAGTTGATTTTATTTTATTTTTTATTAAGTGGTTGATTTTTTTATTTTATTTTATTTTATATATATATATATATTTTTTTTTATTTCAAAGAAGATGTTTTAATAGATAGGTATTAGATAAAATTTTTTTTTATATTCTTTAGAGTCACTGAAACTCTTAATCTTTGAAAACACTTTAAAATAAAAATGACATTTTTTATTGAAGTTTTTTTTTTTTAATATTACATTCTATTAATATTTATACTATTTTTATAACTAAATATTATTGGCTAATAATATATAAATTTACTATTTAACAAAATATAATATAAAATGTGAATTTTAACATTTATTAATTAAATTAATAATAATAATTACTAAAGAAAACTAATTTATAAAATTTTTGTCTTAATTTTATTTATTATTTATTATTATTATATTTATTATTATTATATTTATTATTATTATAATTATTATTATTATAATTATTATTATTATTATTATTATTATTATTATTTATTAATTAATAATTATTATTTATTATTATTTATTATTTATTTATTTATTTCAAAAAATTATATAAATTATATATTCTTAATTTTTCTCTCTTTTTTTTTTTTTTTTTTTTTTTTTTTATATTATATTTTTTATTTTTATTATTAGTTTTATTATAAGTTTTATTATAAGTTTTATTATTAGTTTTATTATTAGTTTTATTATTAGTTTTACCTTGAGCTCTATTATCACTTTCCCCATGGACATATTCTTTAATATCTTCATCATTTACTTTCATTTCAACCTGGCAATTTCTTTTATAAAAAGCCATACCATACTTTATAATACTTTCAAAACCATTAGACTTAAAAATTCTTCATCATATTTTTTTCCATCAATTTGTTTTATAGCTATTTTACATGATTTAAATTCATTTAGAATATCATTTACTGAAAAGGAGCCTTTTTCTTAGATATATAAATTTTTTTCGTTATTTAATTCATCAATTAAATGATGTAAATATTCTAAAACTTCTTGATTTGGAATTTTAAAATATATTATATTTTTCGATTCCTTTTTTTTTTCAAGTAAATTATATTTTATATTTTTGAATTTCATTGGAATTCATTTCCATTAATTCAGGTTCATTCGATGTAATTTTTATCATTGCATCATTCATATTTTTGATATTTTCTTTATATTCTTCTTCGTCTGCTACTGTTAAATAACCAGAAAAAAGTAAAACTCTCCAGATGTCTTTATATGAAATATCTATTCTTAAATAATTATATTCAATTTGGGAATATTTATCAAATGATAGTTCAACAATTTTACCACATAACAAACTTAAAAATTTCACATCAAAATTAAGGTTAGGTTACTATTTTTAAGAAGATTCTTTAATTCTTCATATTTCTCTGAATAAACCCAATAATTAGATAATTCAAAATTATCGACTTTTATTCTTATTTTTCTGAACGAATTTCATTATAGAAAATGGATTATAAATATTTTTAATAATACCTATATCAGAAAAGCAAGAACATCCACCATATTTTTTTTTAAATTTAAACTTTAATTCCATCTTCTGTATCGTCACTTTTTTCTTTGCTATCAGAAATATTAAAATTGTATAATATTTTATTTAATTTGTCTTCTGTAAATTCATAGCAATCACTAAAATAATTATCTTTAAAAAGTGAACATTTAGTGAAATTATTAGCTCCTGAATTTAATTCATTTAATCCTAAATATAAACAACTTGTGACTATTCCAAAACGTAAATATTCATTTCCTTAAAAGGATTCTGAAAAAAACGATTTAATTGTACCAAACTTATTTATACTTTTTAACTTTTCAGAAAAAATTTTATCGTATTCATCAATTAAAATAATACATCTTCTTTTATAAAATTCATTTAAACACTTACATAAAAATTTAATGGTTTGTTTTAATTTTACACCATCTGACTTTTGATTAATTTTATTCCATTCTTCCTGTTGAATCTTACTTAATTTGTTAAAATCAATTCTGTTTTGTAATAAATAAATACTGAAGATATTTCTGTTTTTAGAAAGTCAATGATGGAACTATTATCATCATTACTATTGTTACTTTTAAAATTTAAATAAATTACAGGATATTTTTGAAAATGTCTCATATTTTTTCTATCTTTGCTTACTTCTAAGCCATCAAATACAAATTTCTTATTTTCATTTTCTTTTTTATTTATCGGCTTTTCAAAAAATTCTTTAATTATATTTAAATTTAAACTTTTCCCAAATCGTCTTGGTCGTGTGATCAAAAAGGCATTATTTTTAATTTTCAATTAATTTTGATATCATTTTTGATTTATCGATAAAATAAAACTTTTTATTTGAAGCATATTGTAATTCTTCCCCTGTATATACATTATGTGGCATTTCTTTAATATTATTTCCATAATTTTTTTCGTAAATTTCATCACGATTTTCTTTTTTAAAGGCTATTCCAAATTTAATGATTTTATCAAATTTCTCTTTTAATTCAATACCATCATATTCTAAATTTTCGTTGTAACTAAAGCTTCAATACATCCTTCTTTAATAATATCATTATAATTTAAATTTTTAATTAAATTTTTAATTAAATTTTTAATTAAATTTTTTAATAAATTTTTAATTTAATTTTTAATTAAATTTTAATTAAATTTTTAATTAAATTTTTTAATAAATTTTTAATTTAATTTTTAATTAAATTTTAATTAAATTTTTAATTAAATTTTTTAATAAATTTTTAATTTAATTTTTAATTAAATTTTTAATTAAATTTTTAATTTAATTTTTATTTTAATTTTTATTTTAATTTTTATTTTAATTTTTATTTTTATTATAAAATTCAAGTTTATATACTTTTTAGAATTAAGTATGAAAAAGACTATAAATTTGATTTAAATGAAAAAGCTGAAGAGTATAAAAAATCAATTAATTGATAATGTATTGAATGAAGTTATAGATAATATCTTCTTGATTAGGTATCATTTATAATTGTTTATTATATTACTTTTATATTTTTCGGAAAATAATAACAATTCCATTCTAAATATAATTATATAATTACTAAATTTAAATAAAAAAAAAAAAATACAATTATATGATATTTATATTATTATACCATTATATTCATCTTGTTAATACATTAATAAATCAAAAATTGATATTAAAAACAATAATGAAAAAAAAATTTGATGAAAAAATTTTTTTTATCTATTACAATACATTTTTATTTTTATTGGATAAAAAATTGAAATTTTATATTTGTATTAAATTTTTTTATTTTTTATATGGCTTTAAAAATAAATTATTTGATTATATTGAATTTTTTTTATTTTCTGTATGGCTTCAAGTTAAAAGTATTTGATTTTAATGAAAAAAATTTTTTAGTTCTTTTTATTGTCTCAATTTTTTTTTTTTTTTTTTTTTTTTTGCATTTTTAACAGATTTAAATTTTTTTTTTATTGTTTAAATGAATAATAAATGTAGTTGTATTGAAAAAATAATAATGTAATGAAATTTTTTATAATTATTGAATAAAAAGTTGAAAATATTGTATATGTATTGATTTTTTTTTTTTTTTTTTTTTTTTTTTTTTTTTGATATATTGTAATATATTGTAAGAAATAAAGTTTAATATTTTAAATAATGAATAATAATTTAGTATGTTTAACTTTTGATTAGTGTACATTTACATAACATACATATTTAATTATAAATTACGTTTCGAAATGAGGATTAAAAAATTTTTAATTAATTGCCACATTATATAATTTTTTTTAACCAATTAATAAATAATTAAATAAATAATTAAATAAATAATAAAAATCATTTTAAAATAAAAATAAGTCCTTATTATTAAAATATTTTATTAAAATATATTTTTAAATAAATAAATATAAAAGTAATATAATAAATAATAAATAATAAATAATATCAAATAATAAATATAATAAATCTAATAAATAAATAATAAATAAATAATAAATAAATAATAAATAATAAATAATAAATTATAAATAATAAATAATAAATAATAAATAATAAATAATAAATAATAAATAATAAATAATAAATAATAAATAATAAATAATAAATTATAAATAATAAATAATAAATAATAAATTATAAATAATAAATAATAAATTATAAATAATAAATAATAAATAATAAAAATAATAAAAATAGTGAATGTGTATCGTTTCGCAATTGAGCGTTTCGCAATGAGGCTTAAAATATTTTTAATTAATTGCCACATTATTTAATTTTTTTTTACCAATAAATAAATAATTAAATAAATAATTAAATAAATAATAAATTTCATTTTTGAAATAATATATAAATAATAAATAATAAATATAATAAATAATAAATTTGATAAATAATTTATAAATAATAAATAAATAATAAATATTATATTTTAATATTATATAATTATTTAATAATTAATAATAAATAATAAATAATAAATAATAAATAATAAATAATAAATAATAAATAATAAATAATAAATAATTGAATAATAAATAATAAATAAATAAATAATAAATAATAAACAATAAATAATAAATAATAAACAATAAATAATAAATAATAAATAATAAATAAAATATAAAAGAGTAATAATAAAACATTTTTAATATATTTTTTTTTATTTTAATATTTTTTTATTTATTTATTTTATTTATTTATATATTTATTTTTTATGAATATTTTAAGCCACATTTTGCGAAACACACTATTCCCATAAAAATGATTATAATCATTAAATAATTTAATTAAAAATTGATAATAATAATTATATATAATTAATAAAAGTGATCAAAAGCATTCTAAAAATAAAAACATAAATTTTTAATATATATTTTTGTATTTGAATTGTAAAAAATATTTTAATTATAATTTATTAATAAAATTAAGTAAATAAAAAATATAATTAGTAATTATTAATAATAGTAATAATAAATAATAATAAAAAATTTAAAAGGCCATTTTTTTAAAAAAAAAAAAAAAAAAAAAAAAAAAAAAAAAAAAAAAAAAAAGGAAAAACCTTTTTTTTTATGACAATTATTATATATAACCCTTATATAATTTGTCAAATTTAAAAAAAAAAATATTAACAGTATCAATAAAAACATAAAAATTATATAAATCATTATTTTCATTTAAAATTATTAAAATTCATTTTTACTGTAATAAATAAATAATTATAAAATAAGATAATATAAAATTGATTGAGATGGCAAATAAATTAATTTTAACTGGTTTACTGAATGCATTATTCGAATATACTCTACAAAATAATGCTATCGAAGCATTTAAATTAATTATAGAATATGCTGAGAAAAATAGAATTATTTTAAATATTAATGATAAATATAAATATTGGACTAAACCACTTTTCAAGGCTACTAGGGGTAGGGTTAAATTCATGAATAATGTGAATTACTCTGATGAATATCGTCCGCTATTTCAAGCTATAATTAATGACAATATTGAAATAATTAAATTAATTATAAAATACGCAAATACAAATAATATTAAACTAGAAATCAATAAAAAATTAAATAGTAATGGAGTTTCTCTTTTACGAATGGCATTGATAAATAAAAACAATGAAATAATTAAATTAATTATTGAATATGCCTATAAAAACAACATTAAAATGGATATTAATGGAAAAGATAATGAAAATATATCATATCCTTTTTTATCGGCTATTGTTAATGATAATATCGAAATAGTAAATTTAATTATGGAATATGCTAGTAAAACTAATATTAAATTGGAAATTAATGAAAAAAACTTCAATGATGATTATCCACTGTTTTGGGCCGTTAAAAATAATAATATTGAAATGGCTAAATTAATTATGGAATATTCTAGTAAAAATAATATTAAGTTAGATATTAATGGAAAAGATAAATATAATGATTATCCATTATTACATGCAATTATAAATAAAAATTTTGAACTTGTTGATTTAATTATAAAATATGCTGAAAAAAATAATATTACATTAGAAATCAATGAAAAACTAAAAGAAAAAGATCTAAATTTAGAAATGGAAAATATTAATGATAAAGAAAGAATAGAAGACTTTAATGATTTTGCTGGGGTTTATCCATTCCTTATGGCTCTTAAATACAGTAATTTCGAACTTGCTAAATATATTATAAATTATGCTTGTGAAAAAAACATTAAATTCGATATTAATGGAAAAGATAAATATGGTGAATATCCATTTTTTTGTGCTGTTGGTAGAAATAACATTGACATAGTTAAATTAATTATTAATTATGCTGTCAAAAGTGAAATTAAACTGGAAATAAATGAGAAAATTCCTTTACTTATTGCTATTGAAAATGATAACATTAAAATGGTAAGATTAATTTTGAATTATGCAAATAAAAACAAAATTCCATTAGATGTTAATAAAAAAGATAATACTAGTGGTGAATATCCATTTTTAAATTCTCTTAATTATAATAATACTAAAATAACTGAAGAAATTATTAGATATGCCGAAAAAAATAAAATTCCTTTAACCATAAATGATAAAAATAATTATGGAGTATATCCTTTATTATACGCAATTAACTATAATAAAACTGAGATGATTGATTTAATTATGAATTATGCTAAAAAACATAGAATCAAACTTGAAATCACTGATAAAGATAATATATACCAATATAATCCATTATTATGTGCCATTAATAGTAATGAAAAGAAAATGGTTACATCAATAATTGATTATGCTACCAAAAATAATATTTCATTAGATATTAAAGGAAAAGATAAAAATGGAATATACCCATTTTTATCTGCGGTTAATAATAACAATAATGAAATAATTAAACAAATTATGGATTATGCTAATGAAAATAATATTATAATGAATATTAATGAAAAAGAAGAGAATGGTATTTCACCATTATTATTGGAAACTTCTTATAATAATATTGAAATGGTGAAATTAATTATTGATTATGCTAATAAAAATAATTTTATATTAAAAATCAATGAAAAAGAAAATAGATATGGTGAATATCCATTTTTATGGGCTATAGGTAATAATAACATTGAAATAGTTAAATTAATTATAGATTATGCTAATGAACACAATATTTAATTGGATATTAATGAAAAAGAAAAACTGCTTGAACGTTATCCTTTTTTTATAGCCCTTTACAATAGTAATATTGAAATAGTTAATTTAATTATAGATTATGCTGATGAACACAATATTCTATTGGATATTAATGGAAAAGAAAAAAATAGTGGAGTTTCACCAATATTATTAGCAACTTCTAAAAATAATATTGAAATGGTTAAATTAATTATTGATTATGCTAATAAAAATAATTTTATATTAAAAATCAATGAAAAAGAAAATAGATATGGTGAATATCCATTTTTAAGGGCTATATATAATAATAACATTGAAATAGTTAAATTAATTATAGATTATTCTGATGAACACAATATTCTATTGGATATTAATGGAAAAAAAAAAAATAGTGGAGTTTCACCAATATTATTAGCAACTTCTAAAGATAATATTGAAATGGTTAAATTAATTATTGATTATGCTAAAAAGAAAGGTATTATTTTGGATATTAATGGAAATGAAAAACAAAGTGAAGAATATCCTCTTTCAATGGCCATTAACAACAATAATATTGATATAGCTAATATAATTATAGATTACGCTAATGAACACAATATTCAATTGGATATTAATGGAAAAGAAAAAAAAAGTGGAGCTACACCATTATTATTGGCAACCGCTCATAATAATTTTGAAATGGTTAAATTAATTATTGATTATGCCAATAAAAACAAAATTATACTAAAAATCAATGAGAAAGAAAAAAATAATGGAGCTACACCGTTATTATTGGCAACCACTCATAATAATTTTGAAATGGTTAAATTAATTATTGATTATGCCAATAAAAACAAAATTATACTAAAAATCAATGAGAAAGAAAATCGATTTGGATGTTTCCCTTTACTTATGGCTATTGAAAAGAAAAATACTAAAATTATTGATTTGATTATGGAATATGCTGGCAAAAATAGTTTAATTAATGATCCTTTTTTAAAATTTCTTTATATTCATAATAAAGAAATGATATATTTATATGATTTATTTTTTTCCAATTTTAATAATAAAGAATTAATGGATTTATTTAATGCTAAAGACAACTTCATTAATAATGTTAATAATTATTCAGGTAATGAAAATATGTTATTTAATAATAATAATAATACATAATTTAATAATTTTTTATTATTATTATTATTATTATTATTATTATTATTATTATTATTATTATTATTATTATTATATTAATTAATTAATTAATAATTTATAATTTTTTATAATTTTTTTAAAATATATTCTTTTTTTTTTCTGCAAAAATAATAAAGATAAAAATATAGATTATATTGACTTAATTAGTGCATGTAAAAATGAAAATGAAAAAGCAATTAAAAGATTAGTTAAAGAAGGTACAAATGCAAATGTGGAAAATGAAATTGGTGACACTCCTTTATCTATTTCATGTGAAAAAGGAAATTTAAGTATTATAAAATATTTAATTGAGAATGGTGCAGAAACTGATAAATGTAATTCTACTGGAAATTCACCACTGAATTTATTATGTAAAATAGAATCTGAAAAATCATTAAAAATTATAAATTATTTAATAAAAAATGCAAAAGTAGATATAAATTTTAAAGATAAAAATGGCAATACTCCATTATTAATGGCATCTTATTTTAGAAATAATGAAATAATATTGAAATTAATAGAAAATGGAGCAGATCCAAATATACAAAATAACTTTGGAAATACCCCCTTAATAGTATCATATTATTTTAAAAATGAGAAAATAATACAAGAATTAAAAAAAAAAGGAGCAGATATGAGTATAAAAAATAAATATGGAGAAAATTATTTATCAATTGCCCAAAATAATAATATTAATAACAATAATAATAGTAATAATAATAACAAAAAATGTTTGAATGAAAGGACTGAAAATAAAAAAATAAATTCTGCATCAAAAACAATTAAAACAGAATCTATAATTAGCAATTATAATGATAATACTTATGGTAAATAAATAATAATTATTATAATATATGTTTTAATTTTAATTAATTTTTATTTCATTTATTAATTAAAATTTTTTACTTTTATAAATTAAAATATTAATATATTCATTTTTCTTAATAACATAGAAAGTGATATTGAATCCATAATTAGTTTTGATGACAGTTTAGAAGTAGATGTTAATGAAAATTTATCATTTGAAAGGTACCATATAACATACTATATTAATTGATATTTTAAAATTTTTTTTATTTATAATTTATAATAAAATTTTATATAATTAGTAATAAATATATATTATTAAAATAAATAAACTAATTTTATAATAATTTTTATATAATTTTCATACTATTTATATAAATATAAAAAAAAAATAAAAAAATATTAAAAACCTACAAAAGAAATTTAAAAAATCAGTGTATTATTGGAAAAAAGTACAAACCTTTAAAACCCAATGAATATATAAATTTAAATGAATATATTCCAATTGCAATAAAATATGATTTAACAAATTTAATGAAAACATCAATTTGTTTTATTAAATTAAATAATAATAATTGTGGTACTGGGTTTTTTGTAAAATTTCCTCTACGGTCAAAAGAAAAACCTATGTATGGATTAATGACAAATAATCATGTACTTAATTCAGATAATATTAAACCTGGGGAATCATTTTCAATCACATTAAATGGAATAGAAAAGAAAATTATTTTAGATGAACATGGTATTATATTTACGTCAGAGTGGATTGATGTTACATTTATTCAATTAAATGATGATTTTATTAAGGATATGAAGATAAAAAATTCACATTTTCAATTCCTTGATCCCTATTATGGTAATTCTAAAGAAGAAGATGAAATTTATATTTTTCAATATCCAAAAGGCAAACTGTCATCAGCCAAAGGAAAAATTCAATCAATATCTGGTTTTAACTATTTCCATACTGCTTCAACAGAAAGAGGATCATCAGGTTCTCCATTATTAAATAAAGATATGAATGTTATTGGTATTCATAAAGCAGGAATTGAAGATAAAAGAATAGGAACAAATATTAATATAATTTTCTATGCAATAAGTACATTATATAATAAGAGTTACATAAATGATATAAACAAAGCAAGAGAACCAACAAGAAAATTGTCTGAAGATGAAACAGAAGCATTGAAAATACATGGATTAGAAGAAACAGATTATTGTAATATGTATAAATGTTCGTATGATAACTCATCTTTAAATTTACTATTTTATAGAACAAATCATGCGTGGTATTATACTATAATAAATAATAATAATTTTAAAAAATGTAATTTAATATTTTATACTTGGAATTTAATTAATATTTATGAACCCATTGAAGAAATAATAAGTCGTTCAAATGAAAAACTTGAACATTATCATGAGCAAATAATCAATTGGCTAAAATGCTCTGAATTAATGTATATGTGAAATTGAAATTTTAATTTAAAAATTTTTCAAATTTCCAAATATTAGAAAGAATAAGTTCATTTAAAATGAATATAACTATTATATCCTATAATTTGATTGTTAAACATATAAAATAAAAAGGAGAATTTATTATATATATTTATATATATATATAAAGATGATACATAAATAAATATATATATTTTTATGAATCAATAAAAAAATTGATAAAAAATGAATGTATATCATTTCGCAATTGAGCGTTTCGCAATTGTGTGTTTCGCAATAAGGCTTAAAAAAATTTTAATTAATTGCCACATTATTTAATTTTTTTCACCAATAAATAAATAATTAAATAAATAATTTAAATAAATAATTAAATAAATAATAAATTTTATTTTTGAAATAAGTAAATAAAGTCTTTAAATATTTTATTATAAAATATTTTATTATAAAATTTTTTTAAATAAATAAATAATTGTTAAAGTTCAACATAATATTTAAACTTTTGTACATTAAAGTATTATAAATATTTATAATATTTGATTAAGTAATAATTTGTATGTAAAATATAAAAAGAAAATTTTTTTATGAAATTAATATTTTGAGTCTTTTTAAATACTTTTTAAATCATATAAATTAATAAATAATAAATTAAATTTAATTAAATAATTATATATTTTGTTGTGTACACATCATATCTTATATTGACTCCTTAACAATAATAAATAATAAATATTAAATATTAAATATTAAATAATTAATTAATAACAAATAATAAATATAATAAATAATAAATATAATAAATAATAAATAATAAATAATAAATAATAAATAATAAATAAATAATAAATAATAAATAATAAATAATAAATAATAAATAATAAATAATATATAATAATAAAATAAATAATAAATAAATAAAATAAATAATAAATAATATATAATAAATAAATAATAAATACATCTTTTGTCATATTTTTTTTTATTTAATATTTTTTATTTATTTATTAATTTTATTTATTTATATGTTTATTTTTTTAAAATATTTTAAGCCACATTTTGCGAAACAGACAATTGCGAAACGCACACCTCCCAAATATATGTAATAATATTTTCAAATTCGTTAATTCATAAATTTTTTTAATTGTATCTGGAAGTGAAGTTTCTTACTTTATTAATTATATTTTATTTATTTTGTTTACTTATTTACTTCAGTTTATTCATTTAAATATGGACTCTTTTGCCCTATCATTAAACATTATGATAACACAGAATTTATTTTAATGTTTTTATAAATTTTATATATACTTTTTTATTGAAGATGATCATTATATATATAATAATGGAGTTAGTAAAAAAAAAATTGTTTAATGGATGATAAAAAAAATTTTTTTTTTCGCTTTGTATCATCTTGCAAAACTATAAAAGTAGATCAATATTCATTGATTATTAATTGTTTTTTTTTTTTTTTTTTAATTAAAAATAATAATTAAAAAGCTTTTAATAATATTGATAGTAGAAAATAATTTGAAATATCACATTTGTTATATATATATATATATTTTTTTTTTACTTTGTAATAAATTTATTTACCAATATTTATATATATGAAATGAGATAAATATCAAATATAAGAATTAATATTTTTAATATATTTAACCAATAAAATTAATTATTTAAATGTATAAAATAAGCATAATGTATTCTTTTATTTATTTTTTTTTTTTACTTAACATTTTTTATAATAAAAATAAATAAGAAAATATGATATGAATTGTTGATCCTTTATCTGAGTTAAAAATATATATTACATATTTATATTTTTATTTTTATTTTTTTTTTTTTTATATATATATATTTTAATTTATTATTCATTTGTTAATTTATTAATAATTTTTGTTGAAGAAAATTTTTTTATTAATTTTTATTACACGGAGTACTATGTTATAATTTTTCCATTTTAAGCATCTGCACTACTACCTCCTTCTTTATTAATAATGTTACCAATGACTGTGTTACCATCACATCCAAAATAAAGAATTCAAATTAACTATAAATATTAAAAATTTATAATAGAATATGGAATGAATATAAATATGAAAAAATAATGTTGGAAATACTGTATTACATGAAATTAATTTATTATGGAATATGGACACAGTAAAATTATTGTTCGATTATAAAATAAATGCAAATGAAATTAATAACGAAGGTAATAATACTCCAGCACATATAATTTGTAATAATGTAATATTAGAAGAAGAAATAATAACATATTTGATTGAAAGAAGTTCAAATTTAAATAGAATAAACAATGATAGAGAGACTCCATTAATACGAGCTTGTTATAGATTACCTCATATGTTTATATAAATGTATTATATGTTTAATTGAAAATGGTATGGAAGTAAACAAACCAAATAAGAATGGTGAATCGCCATTATTAATAAAGTTGTAAATATGGAAAAGAAGATTTTGAAAAAATATTGATTAAATATGGTGCTGATATAAATAAAAAAAAAGATAAAAAAAAAAAGGTAATACACCTTTAATGATAGCTCGTATGGATAATAATGAAAGAGTAATAAAATGTTTAACTGAACATGGAGCAAAATAAATTTAATTATTGTATATAAATATATTTATTTTTTTTTTTTTTTTAAATGATTTATTTAATATTTTTTTATTTATTATAAAATTTATTTTAATATTATAATAATTATTATTAAATATTTTATTATATTATTGTTAATTGTTAGTAAAATTGATTGTGGAACATACAATCATTTGGATTTTCAATTAGCATTATTAATATTATCAGCTGGAGATCATAACGGCAATATTGTTACAAATCCATCTACTAGTATAAATAATAAAAAATAAAGGTGAAAAATTAATAATTAAAATTAATAAAAAAAGAAAAAAGAAAAAAAAGAAGAAGTTTTTATTGTTGATATTATATCAAGTTTAAAATCTATTAAAAATAATGACTCTTACAAAGATGATAATGCTAGAAAACAAGCAATTGAAAATAAATTTAGAGATTTATATAATGAAGCGGAATAATTAGTATGTAATAAATTGGGTCATTCATATAATACTCCTGTCGTTAATACTTTTATTTAACAGGTATAAATTTAATAAAGATCTTATGAGAAATGAATTTAATGATAAATTAGAAAAATTTAGATATATTTAGAGGATTGAATGATGATAGTATTAGATTAATAAATGAAGTTCGAAATAATATAAAATTATTAATCTTTTTTTTAAAAGTGATGTTGGTAGCTCAAATAAGGATCCTAATTTTATTGCTAATAAAAATAATAAAAACTTTAATAATTTCATAAAAATCAAGATACCATGATTCTGCTATGAAAATAAAATCATAGATATTAATAAGAGAATAAAATGTAATATCTTGTTTTCCTTTATTAAACCCTAGTGCATTAACATAAAAAATATTTAAACTTTTTAAATTTTGAATACTTAATTTTATTTTTTTATTAGTACTATTAACATTATTAACATTTTTTAAATTTATATTATAACTGAATTATAAGTTATAATAGAAGGTATAAACTTGTAAATAATTGACATTTTTTAAAATAAAAATAAAGATTAAAATATAATTTTTTTTATTTTTTTTTTTTTTTTTTTTTTTAATGTTACAAATTTAAAACTAAAGAATTAAAAGAAATTAATATTTCTTTTATAGTTATAAATTTAAAACAGAAAAATTAAAAGTAAATAATTTTATATAACTTTTTTAAATTTTATAATAATTTTAAAATAAAATGATTTTTTTTTTTCCTTTTTTTTTTTTTTGCTTTGCTTTGCTTCTTTTTGCTTTGGATTTGTTATATAGTAATAAAAATCTAATCAAAAAAAAAAAGTTTTTAAATAATAATAATTTAAATATTGAACCAAAACTAATAAATAATATATTCTAACATAGTTATTTAAAATAAATAATTAAATTTCATAATTAAATATCAATAATTTAAAATCATAATACAATAAAAATAGTATTAAAAAATATTATTTATTATTTATAAAATAAATAATAATCAATCAATACATATTAATATAAATATTAAAATTATCATATTAAAATGAAAATTTAGTATAAATATTATTATTCATAAATATTTGTTATAAATTTTATGTTTATATTTTTATTACATATATTATATAATTTAGATTTTTTATATAAATATTTTTTTTTATTTTTTCTTTTAAACAAATATTTATAATATATTGATTAATTTTATTTTATTTATTGTATTATTTATTTATTATATTTATATATTATTTATTATATAATATTTATTTTATTATTTATAATTTTAATAAATGTTAATAATTATTTATAATTCATTAATTTATAGTTTTTAATTACTTTTTTAATTTTTTTTTTTCTATTAAATTATAATTTTAAAAAATAAACAATGGGTTACCCATATATTAAAATAAAATTATTTAAAATAAAGACATTTAAAATTACAAGGTCTTTAATGAAAAAAAATAGAATTTATAGAATATTAATATAATAATAAAAATAGAATTATAATTATTATAATTATTATATATTATTATTATTATTTGTTTAACTTAAAATAGCAATAAAATAAGAGTTTGATTGCTTATTATTATTAAATTTATATTGAGATTAAAAATTTAAAAAAAAAAAAAAAAAAAATTATATTGAACATAGAAAAAAAATTTTTTTTTTTTTTTAATTTTTTTAATATTTAAATTGATATATGTGGAACCATAAATAAATATAAATAGTTAAATTTTAAATTTTTACAAATATATAAAAATAAAAGATTATAATTATATTTTATAAATTGATGTGTTTATATACTATATTTCATTTATGTTAATATTTAATTAGTTTTTTTTTTATTATTATTAAATAAATAGTTATATGGTTATAATAGAGTATAATTTTTATTTTGATTCGTATAAAAGAAATATTTTCTTAAAAGTGAAATTGGTTTTCTTTAAAAGAAAAGAATTAACTCATCATTATCTTCATCAATTATGTAAGCGTATACTATATCAAAATTAGTTTAGATTCAAATATTTAGAAGTTCAATTAGTATATTTATATTATGAAAAAAAAAATTAAATAGATGAATTGTATACCAGTTGGAACTTATTCTGGAGCTATTTTAATTTTAATTAAAATTAGAGAGTGGAAAAAAATTAAGTGAAATATTTATATTTTTATAAAGAAAAAAAAATAGTATTTAATTTTATGTTTATTTAAGGAAGAAAATTTACGAAATTATTATTATTATCATTATGTATTATTATTATTATTTATTATTATTTATTATTTTTTTTATTTTTTAGTTTATTTGTTTTTTATTATCGAAATCAGTAAATCTATATCTCCATTAAATAAATATTGAAAAATCAAATTAGAAATCCAGTAAAATTAATGTAAATTTTTAGTAAAGTATTAAAAATTTTTAAGAATGACTATCATATAATAAGTTTAACTGTAAAGCTTGCTTATTAAATTCTTATTTTTTATTTTTTTGTTCTTTAAATAAATTAATAGTAATAATAAAAAAATAAAGAATTTCTTAATAAAGTGAGGGTAAACGCACATTAGTAAACAAATAAAAAAAAAAAAAAAAAAAAAAATAAAAAATTAATTCATTAAGGAACTGGTAAATTAAGATATGAAGCTTGTTAAACGATACAATTTTCCTCTTATGAGACTCCAAGTTATTACTAATAAAAGAAAAAAAAATTAAAATACAACTATAACTAAAATCTAATGAAAATTTAGGATTTTTCTTTTATGATACTCCAAGTTATTTACTAATAAAAAATAAAAAAATTAAAAAATAAAGTCTAATGAAAGTGGATTAAATAAAAAAAAAAAAAAAAATATCATATAAAAATTGTTACTTAATATCTCCAATAAAATTTTATTTATTTATTAATTTATTTATATATTTCTTTATATATTTATTTATTTATTTATTTATTTATTATAAGTGGATTAAATAATTAGAAAAAACTAAAATAGAATATAAAATTGTTACCCAATAAAATTTATGATATATTAATAAATAAATTAATTAATAAATTTTAATTTAAATTAAATGGATGAATAATTATAAAATAGATAGATCATCTTCATTAATTTAAAAAAAAAAAAAAATCCAATAAATAAAAAAAAAAAAAAAAAAAATATAAAAAATAAAATAAAATAAAAAATTTAATTCGATTGGAAATTAACATAAATGAAATCATTCCATCGATGGAAATGAAATGAAATGAAATGAAATAAAATTAAATTAAATATTATCATAAATAAAATTAAATAAAATAATAAATTAAATTAAATATCATATATTAAATTAAATATCATAAATTAAATTAAATTAAATATCATAAATTAAATTAAATTAAATATCATAAATTAAATTAAATGAAATGAAATCATAACATAAATTAAATTAAATAAAATCATAACATAAATTAAATGAAATCATATAATCCATATTAAAAATTAAAAATTTTAAATATGGAAGAATGAAATATTGCCAAAAATGAAAAAATGAAAAAATGAAAAAATGAAAAATGCTTTTTTTTTTTTTTTTTTTTTTTTTTGATCAGTAGTTGATTTTATTTGATTCCTTCCTTTTTCATAAAATATAATTGGTTATATACCATTACATTATGCTTGTAGAAATGGAAATGAAAATATTATCAAATATTTAGTAGAACATGGAGCAGATATAAATAAAGAAATTAGTTATGGTGAAGTGCCATTACATAAAGCTTCAAAATACTACATAATAAATAAATTATTTAAAAGAAAAAATAAACCAGCTATTGACATTATCATTGCTAACTTCATTTATAGTAGATCACGTCGTCAAAAAAACAAAAAAAAAATAATAATATGTGAAATAATATTTTAATAAATTCACTTTTGATTTTTTTTTTTTTTTTTGTTTAATAAGAGTCTTTAGTAATGGTATTTTATTTTTTTTTATTCCAATATTTTCAAATGTATTTAGAAATTAATATAATCAATGATATATTTCTAAATTTTGAAAAATAAAATACTTAATTGTTGATTTTTATTTATTTATTTAAAGTTTACAATTTAAATAAATATACATATATTTTAATATTAATATTAACAATATTTACGTTTAATTTTTTTTTTGTTTCTTTTTTTTTTTTTTTTTTTTTTTTATTATTTATTATTATTATTATTATTATTATTTAATTTACTTTTATTAATATTATGAGAAACATTTTTTTTATTGATATAAATATTATTATTATTATTGTTATTAATTATTATTATTATTATTATAAATACAATTTTATTATTATTATTATTATTATTATTATCAATGCAATCTTTTTATTATTACTGCTATTATTATTATTATTATTATTATTATTATATTTATTAATAATATTTGGTAAAGAATTCTATATACTTTCTCCTCCTATTTTGTAATGTGGTTAAAAAAAATTTTTTTGAAAATGAATTGCTATTGTAGTTTTAAGATAGATAGATATTCCATTGGAATATTTTTCAAAAAAAAAAAAAAAAAAAAAAAAAAAAAAAAAAAAAATTCGACAGCAACGAGAAAATAATAATAATAATAATAATAATTTTTTTTATTATTATTTGTTATATCAAAAGAGATTTTGTAGCCTGAAAGGAAGGTTGAGTGTAATGTAATCAGAGAAAGGGATGCCCCCGGGAGAAGTGCACACGGCTATCAAATTTTATTTTCTTTAAAAAAACTTTTTTTTTTGAAACATAAAAAAAAAATACTTTTACATCTCTAAAGACTCTTATATTTTTTTTTTATATTCGTTTTAATTTTAGTAGGTTTAATAAAAAAAAAATAATTTCGTATGGGGAATTTTATTATTAATTAATTTATGAGAATGGGGGGGGAAAGCCAATTAGATATATATAAATATTATTATAATTTATAAATGGATCTTCGCATCTTCCCAAAAAAAAAAAAAAAAAAAATGAAATGAAATAATTTTAATTTTTCTTAATTTTTTTTTAATTTTTTTTTTTTTTTTTTTTGGAAATCATTTTATTCTTATTCTTATTCTTATTCTTATTCTTATTCTTATTTTTATTAAAAATAAATAAAAAAAAATTAGATTTTAAGTTGTAGTAGTGGATTCATTAATAAAATTGTTTCCATTAAAAAAAAAAAAAAAAAAAACATTTTCCGTTTCCGGGCTCTCTCTGTCCCTGCCCTGCCCTATTTTTTTTAGTTGAGGCGAATGATAAAGGAATGGATTGAAATTGATTTAATTTTATTTTATTTGGTTTGGTTTGGTTTGGTTTGATGGTGGTGGTAGTGGTCTTATTTCATTTTATATGTACACAGAGAAATGGTAGAAATTGGTTTGGTTTTTTGAAAAATTTCAATCCTATTTTGTTGGTGGCAAATATGTTGAATTTGTATATTACAAAAAAAAAATGTTTATTAAAATGAGTATTTATAAAAAAAAAATTATTTTTTTTTTTTTTTTTTTTTTTACTTTATCATAAATTAAGATCCTGCCCTACTTGCCATACAAAAAAAAATCATCTAATAATATCAGTGAGGAAAAAATATTATTTTAACCATATATAATTTTTTGTTGAGAGGGGGGCCAAACAACAAAAATCCAGGTGTATTTAAATCAAATAAATAAAAAAAAAAAAAAAAAAAAAAAAAAAGGTTTTTTTTTTTAAATGAAATAATTATTAGATTAGATGTTTTTTTTTTTTAAAAGGTTTAAATTTTTTTTTGTATTAATTTAGAATTTGAACCTATTTTTGAAAACAATTATTGTATGTTTTTTTTTTTTTTTTTTTTTTTTTTTGTAAAAAAAAAATATTTGAAATGGTTGTTTTGATACATACTACTACTCGTCGGATTGGGTTCAATGTTTTGTTGAAAAATGGCATTGTCTACCCATGTCCAACTGCTGTTAACATTGAACCTTTCTCCATTTCAGTCTTCAAAGTTCTCATTTGAATATTTGCTACTACCATCATCGTCGTCTTGGCTATTACAAATCATCATTATTTATTCCAAGACCAAGAATAAGGATTAATTAAATATTGAATGGGAATCCTTTGGAGTTGTATGATTTTTTCATTTTTTCATTTTTTTTTTTTGTTATTGAACTTTTTTTTTCAAAAAAAAAGATTTACAAAAGAATAATTCCATATTTGAATAGGAAGTTTTTTTTTTCTTTATGACTTTTGAATTATCTTTTTTTTTTTTTTTTTTTATTATTATTATTTCCCCAGGGCGATTGGTTGGTTATTAATCCAATTAAACCAAAATAAAGAAACATTCATTTTTTGATATCTTGAATTATATGTGCTTTAATCATAGACAAAAAAAAAACGAATCCATCAAATTTAAACAGGAATTGTTGTTATCTCTGTTGTTGTCTTTAATGTCAACGATTTTCTTAACTTAACAATTTGAATTTTCTTATTATTTTTTTTTTTGCTTACATATAATGTCTCAAAATTATTTTTATGCATCATAAATAAAGTATTACTTTGTTTCTTCACTCCAGATCATGTTCAGGTGTTAATTTAATTACTCTATTAAAAATTTTTCAGAGTAAATTTAATGGTAAATACCTTTTTGTTGGAATTTTTGAGTTGTTATTATTTATGGGAAAATAACTCTTCTCTTTCAGTTTTTTGGTTTTTTTTTGGTGTAGAAGTGTTTTATTCCTTTCTTCTTCTTACCCTAGATGAAATTAAAAAAAAAAGGTTTTAAATATTATTTTTAAAATTATTAAAAAATAATTTTTTTTATTTATATGATTTTAAGATGGAATTTATTAGATAGAGTATTTATTTATAGAAAAATTAAAATAATTAATAATAATTATTCTTGTGAGAAGAAAAAAAAAAAAAACTGAAGATGAAAAACGGTAATAAAAGAAATAGAAAAAATTGATTTAAAAAAAAAAACTAATCATTTTATTGGAAAAACTTTTAGACTTTGATTTATTTATAAATAATATAAAAAATTCATATGAAAAAAAAAAGAAAAATCAGCTATTTTATTTTAGGATTTGGTGATAATAAAAAAAAATGATAATTTTTTCCTTTTGTGGCTATTAACAGAAGTAGATGAATTAATTAAAAAAAAATAGAAATTCAGGTACAAAAAATGATAAAGATTTGTTAAAGACAATCCCTTTAGGATACCTCAAAACTTATAACAACGATCCTTGCCAAAAAAGTTCTGAATATAAATATGATTAAATTCCTAGAACAATTATGATAAATTTCTTAACATTATAATATCTTTGATAATGGAAGATAACAAAGAAGAAAAAAAAATCATTGGTATTTTAAACCTTTAGAGATGAAGAAAAAAAAATAAGAGATATGGGATATAAGGATATATACGGGAATAATAGTTAATCAAGATTCAAATGATTTAACCAAAATAAATAACAATAAATAAAAGAATGCGGTTAAAAATGCTTATAACACATTTACTAAATATACATTTTACTGAACTAAAAAAACAAAAAATTTTAAAAAAAAAAAAAATAAATCTATAATTACTTTTTTTTTTTTTTTTTATAATTAATCCAAATTAATAAGATTTTTAAAATGAAAAAAAAATTCTTTATTTGTTCAAAACGAGAAATGATTTAGTATCTTTTAGAAAGAAATAAAAACTTATTGTCATTAAGTATGAAGTCGAAGAATAAAAAAAAACAGGAAGAATATATAACATGGATTTGAATAAAGAGAGGAAAAAAATCAAGGAAAAAGGTAAAAAAAAAAAAAAAAAAAAAAAAAAAAGGATATTAAAATTGAAGGTTCATTAAGTCATTCAATAAAATGGTATAAAAAAAAAAATTGGAAAATTCAAAAAAAAATAAATAAATAAATAAAAATAAATATTTTGGTTTAATCTAAAGAAGAAAGTAAAACTTTATTACTGATTTTTTTTTTTTTTTTTTTTTTTTTTATAATGATCAAAAATCGTAAATGTCAATAAATTAGCCTCTGAATTAAATTTTGATAAATACAAAATTAAATGAAATTTGTGATTCGTCGGAATAGCATGGACATCAAAAGTAATAAAATAAAAGAATAAAAAATATGAAGAAAAAATAAAATTGAAATACAATATTAATACTTAATACTAATGATTATTTATTTATTTATTTATTTTTTTATTTATTATTATTCCTAAAAAAAAAAAAATATAAATTATTATTATTATTGTTGTTATAATTTAATAAATTTTTGTTTTATAAATAAATATAAAAAAATTAATGTAAAAAATAAATAAAAACTATAGTTATATGTTCTATATAAAAATGGATGGGTTTTTATTTTTGGAAAATCTTGTTTTTTTTTTTTTTTTTTTTTTTTAAAAAAAAAAAAAGGAAATATTTAAAAGGTTTTTTATAAAACTGGGTTAAATATTAGTAAAACTGTTCTATGCGTGAAAAAAAATTAAAAAAATTTTTTTTATATTAAATAAAAACAATCTTTTATAAAATAAATTCATTTTTTAATAATTGAATAATAAAAATAATGGAATTATAAATAATGGATAATAAATAATAAATAATAAAAATTATTTATTATAAAAATTATTAATTATTTTATATATATAAAAGAAAAAATAAAATATAAAAAGTAAAATATAAATAATAAAAGAGATTATCAAGTGACAATATTAATATATTACTATAAAATTTACCAATTTTTATTTATCTTTAAAAATATAAAATGAATGAAATAGAAATGAATTAAAAATATACCTTTATACTTTAATAAAATAATAATTAAATAAAATTTAATTTCTAAATAAAATATTCTGCTTTTTATATTTTAGTGTTTAATAGATGAAGAGTCTCAGATTTAGTCGATTGAGATTTTAAATTGGAAGTTAAGTATTAAATATTAAAACATATATTATAATTCTTATATATTATTTTCTTCATATAATAGAATAAAACTAACATATTTAAACATTTAAATAAATTACAATACATAAATAATTCATAAATAAAACAAGATAAAATAATTAAACAAAATTTCCATGAATAAGCATTATTTCTATCTCAGTGGATTGAAAACCCACTCATATTATATTGATATTTATTTAAAAATTCATCCTTATTTTCATAAAATAAAAATTTTCCATGCTGAAACTAGTCAGCGGAAATAGGTAGATAGGATCATTAAAAATTTTTATTTACTGAAATTGTCAGCAGTAACAAATTACCACACTGAAATAAAATAGTAAATCTGAATTAATAATGTTGCAACAAAAATAATATAAAAGAATACCATGCTGAAATAGTCAGCGATAAAATGACAATAGGTTAAGAAATATCAAATAAATAAATAAATAAATAAATAAATAAAAAAACCATGCTGAAATTGTCAACGGTAAAGGGAGAAAACGTATATAAAGAGAAACAAGTTAAAATAAATTTTTTATCAAGAATAACAAATGACGAATAGTCAAAAAAAAAAAAAAAAAAAAATTATTTAATAAATAATATATATTAATATATGATTCATTAAATTGAACAACATAACAATTAGTAGTAATACTGTGATAGATGCTAAAAAAGGTAATTTTCAAACGAACAATACTTCATACGATCCAGTGAGAGGAGATGGAATAAAAACAAATATTTTTAAATGTACTATGGGCGACTGATGTGTATGTGTGAAAGACAAAGGTGAGTATTATATTAAAGCTTCCGATATTTCCAAAATCCTTCATTGAGTCTAATGATAATGGTGGTATTATTTGTACAAGTGTACCACATCAAGGAAGTGTCAGTAGTCCAATGCATAATGCATCAACTAATCATAAAGTTTTTTGTACATTTGTAATAATGATGGTTACATTAAAGAAGGTAATGCCATTAAAGGTTATTTCTTGAATAAGTACAGGAACTTCAGCAAAAACTTTAATAGAATGTAATTGAAACCAATGCATAGAATATGAACAATGTTGATACCTATAGTGGTGTCTGCACAGTGAAAGTTACAGATGGTTACGTATTTCTGAGGGTTGATATGGGATGTAAATGGGGCTGGTGAAATTAAAATTAAAATTCTTTCCACTCCAATCTACTAAAACCATAAGATCTGGTAATTCATTCTCAGGAACAGGAGCCAATGAAATATCGTAAAATTTAACAAGGATGAAAGCTTTTTTTTTCTTCTTGATTCCATTACCTATGATGCAATCTGGGGTATTACGGAAACTACAGCTGGCATCTACCTTTATTTCTTTGACTAGGGGTTAGGGTTAGGGATTTATTTCTCTCAAAATCTTACCTAGAAAACTGGGAAGACAATAAACCATTGAAAATAGGATGATCCAATGGGGAACCCTAGGTTTTATCAGTTGAGGAAGAGAAGAAGAATCAATAAATTCCTTTAAAAAAAAAAAAAACAACACAACAACCATAATAACAATAGCTCTGACTCCTAGAACAGAGGAATGCTAAAATAGTAACCAATATAATTAAAAATAATAATAAAGGCAATATTAATAAAATATATTGATATATTTATGAAGTTAAAGGACACTCTACCAGAGACTGTATTTATAATATTAAGAAAAAAAAATTGAATAATAATATAAAGAGGTAAGAAAAAATTCAAGTAATGATCATATTAAAAAAATTATCTAAAGAAGTTTTTTTTTTATATTTAGTGTATAAAATTCTTGATCCAGAGAGTGCCACCATCTGTAACGATAATTTTGATTTTGAAAACACAAAAGCTTCTAATAAATAAAAAAAAAAAAAGAAGAAATAAACGTTAATGACATACCTAAATTCTCTCTTAATTAAATGAATATATGAGTAATGAATTCATTATTCTAGAAGAAATAATAATTCTTAAAAAAAAAAAAAAATGCAAGAATTATATGAAAAACAAATATCAATTATTGTGAAGAAGACGATAATATTAGTGAAGGATTATATGATACCGGTACTGGAAAACATACAACTAATGATTTTTTACTATGTTAAATAATTTTAGGAGTTAGCACTGTAAAAATTAAATTAAGATGTGCCAATGGGACGATGTGTAGCTTCGAGGGATATATAGTACATTTCGAATGCTTTACTTAATGGAATATATGTATCACAAGACAGACTATTATATTCTAATTCTACAACTAAAAAAATATTAATTGGTACGAATAGAATTGGCTAAAATAGGATACAGAGTAATTATTGATGCTGATGATTACATATGTATTAGATTTAACCTATAGGGTCTAAAATAATGTATCCAAAGTGTACCATATTATTCTTCAAATGATCATCATTTCTTAGTAAATACTTTACAAGATTAATAAAAGGAATTAAAAAGAAAATAATAAAAATAATATGTCTTTAAAGCGAAGTTATTGAGCAAAATCCTAGAAATTTGGCATAGAAGACAAGGTCATCATTATTACCTAGAAAACATCAATAAATATCTAAGTTTACATCAAATAAAAAGTTCCTAAAAATATCGAACGTAAAGTACGTAAAATATCAAGGAAATCACACAGTGGAAAGGCACCTAATGTTACAAAAATATTAAAAAAAATTATATACCTTAGGTTTATACATATCATCCATTAATAATAATAATAAAATATTTTATTACATTCATGGATGAAATTTTAAGAAAAGTATGGATATATGCTTTAAAAATCTAAAGCTGAAGCTTTCCCCTCTGGAAAATAATTTTGGAATCATTCTTCAAATACTTAAATAGCATGTATGAAGAATATAATATTAAAAATATTTAAATTTAATTCACCTACAAATTGACGTAAGTATTCTAAAACTTCTCGATTTTGAATTTTAAAATACATCATATCTTTCGATTTCTTTTTTTTATCAATTAATTTATTTTTATATTTTTGAATTTCATCTGCATCCATATTAACTACTTTGGGGTCATTTGAAGAAATTTTTATTATTAATTTACTCATATTTTGGATATTTGCTTTATATTCTTCTTCGTCTGCTATTGTTAAATAACTAAAAAAAAAATATAAAACTTTCTAGAGGTCTTCATATGTTAAATAATTTTATTCAATTGGTGAAAGTTTATCAAATGAAAATTCAATTATTTTACCACATAATAAATTTAAAAATTCCACATCAAAATTAAGGTTATTAATTTTAAGAAGATTTTTTAATTCTTCACTTTTCTCTGAATAAACCCAATAATTGGATAATTTAAAATTATTGCTTTTTATTCTTATTTTTCTGAATGAATTTCATTATAGAATATGGATAATAAATATTTTTAACAATACCTATATCAGAAACACAAGAATATTCACCATATTTTTTTTAAGTCTTTCTTTAATTCCATCTTTTGTGTTATCACTGTCAATTTTTTCTTTGCTATCAGAAATACAAAAATTGAATAATACGTTTTTTAATTCGTCTTCAGTAAATCCATAGCAATCACTAAAATAATTATCTTTAAAGAAAAAATAAAATAATATATAAAAAAATAAAATAAAATAAAATAAAATAAAATAAATTACAGAAAATTTAAACAATTTTATATTATATTATATTATATAAATATATAAATATAAATATATTTTTTCAATTATTGTATATTTTAAATTAAATTATTTTTATTTTATTTATTAGGGTTTGGAATGGTTAATCCATTTGATATATAAAATAATTTATTATTTTTATTATTTATATTAACTGTTAGAATAGGTGAAACACATGAAAAAAGTGTCATATTTTATTAAAAACATATTAAAATAACTTAAAATTGAAGCCTATTTAATACATTGTCAAATATGTTAATGCATATTGTAATAAATTAAATATACAAGCCACATTATAAACATATAAATACCTGTAAATTCGTATTAGTTTAATATTTAGTTAATAATATAAGTAGCTCAATAATAACCCTTATTCATAATATATTCATTTAATAAAGTTAACATATAAATTTCCAAATTCCTAATATTTACAAATATTAATAAAATTTGTTACAATATGTGAATTTATATATTAAATGAATCTTGAGTAATGATCATATAAATTATTAATATAAACGTAATATAATGTAATTAATTAAAAGTATTTAGAACAAGCCACATTTTTAGTATAAATACATGTAAATTTCATGATGTTGAACATGGCTAGTTAACCTATTTTATATTTACTTATAAATGAACCTTCTTAATAAAAAACTTCATATCAAATAAAACAAAAATTTAAAGAAATATATAAAATTTTAATAAAAATTTTGATTATAAATTTAAGTAATAAAAAATTCATTCATTCATTGATTCATGATTAAAGTTAAAATTTAAATTCACACAAATAAGAATTAAAATAAAATTAAAAAAAATTTTTTAACTGAAAAATACCAAAAAAAAAAAAAATAAAATAAAAAAAAAAATTAATAATAAAAAAAAAAAATTAATAATAAAAAAAAAAAAAATAATAATAAAAAAAAAAATTAATAATATTAATGATAAAAAAAAAAAGTAAAAACTTTTCAATTTTATGATGATGATTTTTTTTTTTATTTTTTTTTTTTTTTTATAAAATAATTTTAATATATTTATTTATTATTATTTAATTAAAATAAAATATAAAATGTTGAATTTTAAACAATTTATTAATAAAATAAATAATAATTATTATTAAAATAAAAATAAATTTATAATTTTTTGTCTAATATTATTATTTATTATTTAATTATTCAATTATTAATAATATTCAATTATTCAATTATTATTAATTTTATTTATTAATTATTATTTATCAATTATTTATTATTAATTATTAAATATCTATTTATTATTTATTTCAAAAAAAAAAAAAAAAAAAAAAAAAATTATGTAAATTATATATTCTTAATGTTTGCTTATTTTTTTTTTTAATTTTTTTTTCTTGCATTATAATATTTTTTATTATTATTATTATTATTATTATTTATTATTATTTTTATTATTATTTTTATTATTAGTTTTACCTTTAAATTTTATTATCATCTTCATTATCTTCATACTCTTTTATATTTTCATCATTCACTTTCATTTCAATAAGGCATTTTTTTCTAAAAAAAAGCCATATCATACTTTATAATACTTTTAAAATCATTAAATTTAAATTTTTCATCATATATTTTTTTTCAATTTGGTTTATGGCTATTTTACATGCTTCACTTAAAGAGTTCTTGTCATCGCTCTTGGATACTTTAATTTCAATTATAATATATTCACTTTTTTTCTTTTTCATTAGGAAAACCTATATCAATTATACCGTATCCACTTTCTTGTTCTGCTACTAAACCTTTAACATTAAGATTAAAAAACAACTGCATTAAAAATAGTTGATAAAAATGTTCAGGAGGTAAACTTTCCGTCGATTCTGTCGATTCTGTCGATTCCGTAGTTTTCTTTAATTTCTTTGATTTCCTTTTGTTATTAATAGGTAAATGACGAAATGACGTGAACTAAATATTGATAGATATTTACTTAAATATTCATTAATTACTTTTAATTTTTTTTAATTTTTTTTTTTTTTTTATAAATTTTATTAATAAATTCATTTAGAATATCATTTACCGAATAGGAGTCTTTTTCTTAGATTTATATTTTTTTTTGTCATTTAATTCATCAATTAAATGATGTAAGCATTCTAAAACTTCTTGATTTGGAATTTTAAAATATATTATATCATTCGATTCCTTTTTTTCAAGTAAAATATTTTTATAGGATTGAATTTCTTTTGAATCTATTTCCATTAATTTAGATTCGTTTGATGTAATTTTTATCATTTTATCATTCATATTTTTGATGTTTTCTTTATATTCTTCTTCATCTGCTACTGTTAAATAACCAGAAAAAAATAAAACTTTCCAGATGTCTTTATATGAATTATCTTTTTTTAAATAATTATATTCAATTGGGGAATAGTAATCAAATGATAGGTCAACTATTTTACCACATAATAAGTTTAAAAATTTCACATTAAAATTAAAATTACTATTTTTAAGAAGATTTTTTAATTTTTCATTTTTCTCTAAATAAATCCAATAATTAGATAATTCAAAATTATCACGTTTATTTTTATTTTTTTGAACAAATTTCATTACAGAATATGGATTATAAATATTTTTAATAATACCTTTATTTGAAACACAAGAATATCCACCATATTTTTTTTTAAGTCTTTCTTTAATTCCATCTTCTATATCGTCACTTTTTTCTTTGCTATCAGAAATATTAAAATGGGATAATACGTTTTTTAATTCGTCTTCTGTAAATCCATAGCAATCACTAAAATACAAATCATTAAGAAGTGTACATTTTGTGATATTATTAGCTCCTGAATTTGAACTACTTAATCTAAAAGAATAACAACCTGTTATTACTCCAAAATACAGATTAGTATTTTTTTTAAATGTTGATGAGAATATACCTTCTATAATAGGTTGTACTTTATCAAAAACATTAATTCTTTTGGAATTAATAAGAACTTTGTCATATTCATCGATTAAAATAATACATCTTCTTTTATAAAATTTTTTTAAACAACTACACATAAATGAAAGAGTACTACTTAATAACATTGTATTATTTTTATTTTCTATTTCAATCCAATTTCTTTTATCTAAATCGCCCAATTTTTCAAACTCGATTTTATTTCGCATTTTATTAAATAATGTAGATATTTCATTTATTAGGTAATTCTTTATTTCTTCAAAATTTTCGGCTTGTATATCATTAAAATTTAAATAAATTACAGGATATTTGTGAAAATGTCTCATATTTTTTCTATCTTTGCTTACTTCTAAGCCATCAAATACAAATTTCTTATCTGCATTTTCTTTTTCATTTATCGGCTTTTCAAAAAATTCCTTAATCATATTTAAATTTATACTTTTTCCAAATCGTCTTGGTCGTGTGATCAAATAGGAAGTAATTTCTTCTTGGTTAATTATTTTTGATATCATTTTCGTTTTATCAATTAAATAAAAATTTTTATTTGAAGCATATTGGAATTCTTCCCCTGTATATGCTTTTTTTTGCATTTCTTTTTTTTTAAAATAATTTCCATAATTTATTTCGTAAATTACATCACAAATTTTTTCATTAAAGGCTATTCCAAATTTAATGATTTTTATCATATTTCTCTTTTAATTTAATATCATCAAATTCTAAATTTTCGTTGTAATCTAAAGCTTCAATACATCCTTCTTTAACAATATCGTTATAATTAATTATAATATAAACAATATCATTTTTATTATTATTAGATTTAAGATTTTTCTTAGGAATAATTAATAATTCACGAATATCATTATTTTCATTAAATTTTTTTTTGGTAACAACTTCACATTCATCACTTAGACTTAACAATGAATAAATTATACTGTAATATTTATCTAAAAATTCATTCTCATAATAATCATAACCGGTACCGTAACCTAAATTGCTTTTTATTTTATCTTTTAGGAATTCTATAATCCTTTCTTCATCATAATTACGTGTCAATGAGTCAATAGTATTTTTTATTTTTTCATCTTTACATAAATTTTGTTTCCATGATGAAAGTTTATTTTTAATAAATTCGCTAACATCATTAGTCCTTATTTCTAATTTTACTATTTTAAAATCAAAATTTGTTGTAACAGTCCTATAATCATAAATTAAGTAACCATATCCAACTAATAAAGTCCAAATAATTTCTCGATGTTTTTCTATATAATCTTTCTTTAACATTTCATAATTCATTAATATTGGAATTTTCTTTACAATACACCCATTTTTAAGTAGAAAAATAATATCTTTAATCATAATGTAATCAAAATTTATAAATATTTCATTAAAGAATGTATTAAATTTGGAAGAAAAATCATTCACAATTTCTGTCTTTTCAATTTTTCCATTAATATAATTCAATACACTACGTAAATCATAATATTTAACTTTACAATCTTTATTATTATTATCAATGTATTTATCCACTTTATCATTATCATTCATATTATCAGCTTTTATATTATTTCTGTTATTACTTTTATTATTATTATTACTATTATTATTATTATTACTATTATTATTATTATTATTATTATTATTATTATTATTATTATTATTATTATTATTATTATTACTATTATTATTATTATTATTATTATTATTATTATTATTATTATTATTATTATTATCAATAAAATGAGTTAAATTTGATGAAAAGATAATATTTATTTCATTTGTAATATTAATATTTTTTGAATTTGTAGTTGATAATTCATTTATACCATAATAACCATATTTATCAAAAATTTCATTGTTTAATTTAAATATGGATATAAGTTTTTTCATTTCAGAATAGGTTATATTAAAATATTCTTTATATTTACCATCTATTATAGAGTTATTTGTTAAATTTATTTCTTTAAAACTATCTTCATTTACATTTAAATTTCCTGTAATGAATGTTTTAAATAAATAATGATAATACTTATCTTCTTTAAATATATTTAAAAAGACTTCTTTATAAAATTTATAAAATTTATTATAAAAACTAGTATTAACAGTGTTTAATATGGGTGAATCATAGTTATCTATTAATAATATTATTTTTTTATTGAATGCTTTATTTAAACTTAAACATAAAAAAGAAATTGATTCTTTTAATTCAGATATTGAAAAAATACCACTTTGAAATTTTTCCCTTTTTTTTTTTTTATTTTTAGTTAAATTTTTAATATTAATGTTTTCATATTTTTCATACAAATCACTTATAAATGTTTTAAAGTTTTCAATAGTTGCTTCAAAAGTTTTTCCTATTTTAAAGTCAGAACTAAAATCAAGATAAATTACTGGATATTTACCTTGATATTTATCAAGGTAGGTTTGGTCATCTTCCTTTTCTTTACTTATTAATAAATTTTCAAAATATTTTTTGTTTTGAAGGTTTTGAAATTCATTTTCTTTTATGTTTTCATAATTCATTTCAAAAAAATAACGCAGCATAGTTAAATTAGTAGTCTTTCCATATCCGGAGGGTCTAGTTATACATACTATTTTTGAACCATCTTGTAAAAATTCTTTTATTAATAAAGATTTATCAATAAAAAAATATTTACATAAGAAATTTTCTATTATAATATCATCATTGATACTTTTTATTTTTTTATTTGGAGGTTCTGCTGTGGAATCCTGATTTTCATTTTCAGTTAATCGTTTTAATTTACTTTCAGCCATTTAAAAATATTTTTTTTTTTTTTTTTTTTTTTTGATTTAATAAAAAATTATATAAAATATTATTAAAATTTTTTATATGAAATACTAATACCAATAATAATATAGATAATAAAAATTAGAATTCAAAACTTTCTCAAATTGAAAAAAAAAAAAAAAAATGATTAAGTCTTGAAACTGATAAAATAAATAATATTAAAACTGAAAGTAAAAAAAATTATTACCTCCTTTTATATATAAATATATATTTAAAAATAATTTGGTCATAACAAAACTTATGTCCATATAAAAAAATTTTTATTTTTAGATATATAATTTAATTTATTTATGACCATTTAAAAGATAAGTTAACTTTTTCTCCTTCTGAATTAATAAAAATTAATCAAAAATATCAATTAATATTATTTTTAAATATAATAATAAAAAAAAATAAATAAATATAAAATTTTTTGTTATTAATATAAAAAATTGATTTTTGTTGAGATTTTTTTATAAAATAATTTTAATTATTAATTTTCCAACATCTTTAATCTTTATTTTTAACTTTCTTACCTCTGAAATACAGTAATTATTACTGGTAATAACATATATTAAATAACTATTTTTAATTAATAATGTCCAAATAATTTCTCTATATTTATTTATATAATCTTTCGTTAATATTTCATAATTTATTAATTTTGATATTTTCTTTTCAATATACCCATTTTTAAGTAGAAAATTTATATTTCACTTTCCAATATAATCAAAATTTATAAATATTTCTTTAAAGAATTTATTAAATTCGGAAGAAAAAACATTCTCTAATTCTATCTTTTTAATTATTTCATTAATATAATTTATTATACTATATAAATCATAGTATTTGACTTTATAATCTTCATTATTATTACTAATGTAATTTCTCATTTCATCATTATCTTTCATATCATCAGCTTTTATATTATAACTGTTTTAGCTTTCATTATTATTATTAATAAAACCAAAAAAAAAATATTTTATTATAATTAAAATTTTAATTAAAATTTTAATTATAATTTTAATTAAATTTTTAATCAAGTTTTTAATTTAATTTAATTTAATTTAATTTTTTTTTTTTTTAATTTTTTTTATTTATTATAAATTCATTTTATAAACTTTTATTTTAAAATTTCAAGTGTAATATATTATAATTTATTTACCAATTGAATTATATACTATAATATTTATTTATATTTTTATAATATTTATTTATATTTTTATAATATTTATTTATATTTTTATAATTTATATTTTTTTTATTATTATTATATACTTTTCTAATATTTATATATAATTTATACTAATTTAAAATTTTGTTAAGAATGTAACTGAAATCTCACAATCTCAATTATGATTATTTATAGTTAATATGGCTTTTATTTATTTATATTTAATTTTATGAATATTACATAATAAAGAATATTACAGTTTAACAAAAATATAATAAATAAGATTTATAATAACTATTTAATAACTATCTAATAACTAATGTATTCAAAATGTGGCTTATATTGGCGTATTAATATTACAATGTATAATGTATAATTATAATGTAGCTAATACTTAACAAATTTTGTTATTACTGAGAAAATTTTTTATATTATTATGAATAAATTTTTTTTATTTCTTCTAAAAACAATGAACCTAATCTACCTGTTTATTTTGGAAGGTAATGTTGGAGTAATAAAGAATAAATTGAATCCAAATCAAGTCCTTTTATTTTATATTTTCAGATAATTAAACTTCAATAAAATATATATTGATAATATTTTTTTTTAAAGGCCACAAGTATTTTTTTAAAATAATTTTGAAAGAGAAGTTTATCATTTATATTAATCATTTCTTGGTTCACTTGTACCTTTAATTTTTTTAAAGTTTTTTTTATAATATTAAAAATACTTAATATTAAAAGTATTTTTAATATAATAAAAAAAATTTTAAAAAATTAAATAATAATACTAAATCATAAATGTTGAATTCGCATTAACCAGCGGCCAATTCTATTCATATAATCAAAAAAATTTAATGTATTAAAAACACAATGAAAATATCTCTAAATTAGGTTAAGCATAGATCTATTACAAATATTAACACTAAAAGGAAATATAACTTAAACAAAAATAGCAATAAAAATACAAATGGAAAAGAGCAATAATAATAAGGAAGACAATTATAATATTGTCAAAAGTAACAAAAGTAATAATTAAATTAATAAGTAATGATAATACTAATAACAATAGTAGTAGTAATAAAAAATTTCAATAATAATAATAGCAGCAACTACAAATTTTAAAACACAGTTTTCTTTAGAGTATTCACCTCCTTTGTTATGCAAAAAAAGGATTCAAAATAAAATAAATTGATATTATTGTAGCCTTCCTAAATCCAAATCTCACTGAAGAAGTATACATGAAACCGCCTGAAAGACATCCAGATTTTAATAAAAAATTTTTAAGGCTATATATGGATTTAAGCCAAGCAGAAAAAGAATTGAATAATAAATCAAATAATTTCTATATAAGCCTGATATTTAAACAATTAGTAAAGTTTTATCTATAAATAAAGAATTCAAAATATTATTAATTGTATTCTTAGAGTATATATAGATAATGTACTTGTATCAAGTAAAAATAAAGAAATTAATAACACAAAAAATAAAATTTAAAAAAAAAAGCCTAAAATAAAAGAAATTGGAGATGTTGAATTTGTGATATGTCTATTACATTTATGAAGATATGAGAAATGATTAAATTAAACTAAAATAAATATTCAATTTGATTTATTATATAGCTATAATATTTTTAAAAATCAATTAACTTTTGAGTATATGAAATCATTAGAAAATAAAGAAGTTAAGAAAACAAAAAAAAAAGTATAAATGAAACTATATATTGGAAGACTCCTAGATTTTGTACTTATCAATATGTACAGGACTTGACATTATTTTTTCTGTCAATAAAGCAGTCAGAAAATCAAAAGGAATTCACAATGGAAAATTAAGAGAAGTTTGAAAAATATTCAGATTTTATTATATAAAGTAATTTATAATGTAAAATAAGATTAAACAGCATTAGGTTAAATATAGAAGTAATTTAGTAGATGGATTAACGAAATTCCTGAAAAATATTTTTATTGATATTTCTAAAAAATTGTGTCTACCACAAAGTCGACAATTAAAAGATTATAATTTAAACTTAAATTTTAAGGGGTAAGAATTACTAGAAAGGAATAATCTATGAAGAATATTATTTATGAAAAATAGACTCTATTTATTGATAATCAAAGGTATTTATAAATTTAATAATATAGTAAAATAAAAGTGTAAAAAATAATATTTTTGTCCGTAAAAATGACATAAAAATTTATAATTATATATTTTTTTATTTTTTTTAGTTTCGGGTTTTACTACCATTTAGAATATTTAGGTATTCACAACACTTCCTTATGATTTCCAATTATGAAAATTATCCCTACTAGACGGTCTTACTGAGTGTTCAAGCAATTGGCGCTATGTCATTCAAAATATTATTGAGAATTTTCTGGTATATATATATGTATATATATATATATATATTTTTTTTTTCTCAGAGTGTTTCTCCAGTGCCTAACTTCCCTTTCAAGTCGAGGCTAATAAAACCTAACCCAATGAAATTTGTACTAGCTTACTTGGTAATTGTATATTAATTAGAAAATTAGTTTACGTAGAATTTATCTTAATAACTTAAACCTATACGATATGAATTCCTTTCGTAGATATATTTAATAACAGTAATTGTGCACCCCCTCTAAGGGCCAGAGTGATTGAATTATCTTATCTATATTATCTATGAGATTAAAAATAATTTGTATATATAAGGGGAGGAGAAATACTTATTTTTACTCACAAACGGTTTTTACTGAATTTGATAGCAAAGATTAAAAGTAATAATAAATGTGTGTAAAAATCTTATTATTACAAATATTTATATTGATGTTCTTAAAATATAAATAATGAAAATTATTTGTTTTTTCAATTACTTGTTATTTGATATTAAGAGTAGAAATAATAGTTTTTCTTTTATTAACTTATATTTTTTTATCTATTATTAATTAATAATATTGAAATTAAAAGAAACTATAAACAGTGATTATTAATTAAATAAAAAATTGAAAGTAAAAAAAAATTCAATATATCTTGATTACTAATAAAAAAAAATAAAAGAAAATAAGAACTATAAAAAAGTTTATTTTATTTTTTGTCTTTTTTTTATTTTTTTAAAGATTGAATACTTTAAAAAAATTTTTTAAAAAATTTTAGTTACTAAAAGTTAAATAAATTAAAATATAAAGAAATATAGAATTTATCAATCTGTAAGAAAGAAATTTCTATATATTTATTGACTAAATTTAAATTCTAAAATAAATAAATAAATAAAGATATAAATGTTTAAATTAAATTTATAAATGTATAATTTAAGAAATAAAGAAATAAAGAAATAGAAAAAATTAAATTAGATACTTTAAAATTTAAATATATATAAAATTTAATTTGTACCCTAGACTAAAGTTAAAAAGGGATATAGATTCATATATTTAATGCTTCCTGTATAATTTTCCAATATCTCGCCATTTCCCATCTTTTCTTATAATAAAATACCACTAATTAATGATATGATAAATCAGTTTAAAGTATCATTTTTTCAAAAAATGATATTACTAATTATTTATAGATAAAATTTTATATTATTAATTTTTAATCTTGTATCAAACCAATAAAGTTTATATATGTAATTGAAGATAAAAAAAATAAGAAATCAAGAAAAGATTCAATTTCTCAATATTAGATTATTATTAATATAAAAAGTTTTATAAAAAATATTTGTTTCAAGTTTTAATTTTATAAGAGTAGTTTTTAAATGTAAAATGTTTTTACATTTATTGTTAAAATAATTTTCTAAGATTATTATTAATTTTATTTTTTACACTTTTCTTTTTTCGATTTAAATTTTTATTATTTATAAAATATTAAGCTCTTCTAGATACCCATATTTTATGTTCTGTATAAAAAAAGTCATTGACTCTTAAATATGAAAGAAAATTTATATTTATATTATAAATATTTTTTTAAAAAAAAAGAATGGATAAAAATTCTTAAATTATTAATAATTACATATAAATTATTACTTGAATATAAAAATAAATTTAATAAAATATTTAATTAAAAAAGAAAAATCAAAAAAAAAAAAAAATAAATAAGGAAATAATTAAGTTGAATAAAAAACAAAAAAAAAAAAAAATAAAAAATTTAAAAATTTAAGATTATTAAATTTATGAATAATTATTAAGATGAAGTGAAGAATACATTAAAGTGAATGAATGTCAATATACAAAGATATGGATCTAATCTTTCTAGGAAAATTTAAATTAATTCTCTTCTTGAAAAATATAAATAATAATTTAAGAAAAAATTTTCATTTTTATTTAATTGTTCTAATTGATAATATTTATTGAGTATAATATAAAGTAGTTTCAAATATATATTCATATAATAATATTTTTAATTTAATTATATAAAATGTGTATTATTTTTTTTTTTTAATTTTATTTTTAATTTTATATTTGGTTTTAGTTTCAACTTGACTTTATTTATTTTTTATTTTTTATGTTTTTTATTATATAAAAATGAAATTTCTCGGATTTTTTTTTTTTTTTTTAAATATTATATAATTAATTATTTTTTTTAATTATTAAATATTTTTTATTCATTAATTTTATTAAAACTTTAAAAAATATAAAATATAGATAAAATATTAAAAAATTATACTCAATAATTTACTGAAATTTTTTAATATAAAAAAAGATTTTTTACTTTTTTTGTTACATAATATATATATTATTTTCCCTGTAAATAAAAAATATTAATAAATATATTTTTTTTATAATATTTAGTTAAAAATAAGTTATTATTGTTTCTAAATTCATATTAATAACATAATAAATATATATTTATTAGGATAAATTCCTAATATGATATTATATATATAAAACCATAAATTTTTATTAATATTTTTTTAAAATTCTGATAAATTATGTTTAACGTCTTAATATATTATTATATATACTTTACTAATAATATTAGCATTTAAAATAAAATAATTCTGAAATTTTACAATAAAACTATTTATATTATTTTTACTTATTTAATCATTTATTTAATAGAAATTATATAAAAAACATTTAATATAAATATTTAAATATGTATAATAGATTTACTGATTATTGAAAAATTAAAGTTAATAAAGTTTTTTATTAAATTTTTTTTTGTAATTAATAATAATTTTATTTTATTTTATTTCCTTTATGTAATTAAAAATTTATTTAAAAATAAATATATTTTGAATAAAAATATTATTTTTAGAAAAAATGACTTTATATTAAAAAATATTTTTAAAATTTTACATCAATCAAGATTAATACATTATAAAAAGAAAGTTAATTTTTTTTATTTTTTTATCTTACACTTTATTCTATAATTTTTATATATTAATATTTATAAATATTTTAATTATTTATACATAAAAGTAAAATCATAATAATATATAAAATATCTTTTTTAATAATTAAAGCACAATTTGAGTATTGTAATATTTTTTAAATTATGAAAAGAATGAAAATAATGAAAACAAATGATATTCTTTCAAAGAAACAGAAATTAATTTTAGAATTACTTAAGAGGAATAATATTGATAAATTAAAAGATTTTATTAATAGTTTAGAAACTCCTCTTTATTTTTTAAATAGTACTAATTTCGATCTACTTACTTTGGCTTTAAGTTTAAATTGCTCTTTCTATATTATAAAATTAATCTATAATAGGTGTAATTATAAAACTTTAAATTATTTAGTTAAAGATATATATCATTTATATGATATGAGTAATCACAAAGATGAAACTATTGTAAATTATCAAAATAGTTTAGAAGTTTTAATGGATTCAAATAATAATGTAAAATCACCACTTTTAGTATCATTAGAATTTTCTGATTTTCAATCAGTTGAATTTTTAATTAATAAAGGAGCTGACATGTATTTCAAAATAAATGGTAAATATATTTTAGAAATTTTAAGAGAAGAAAATTTATTAACTATGAGAAAATTAAATTTTCTCTTAAAAAATGGCTTTAGTTTAAAAAAATTTAAAATTGAACGACTCAGCAATTTTGAATTTAAATATATTAAAAAGTGCTTAGAAAACTTTGTTTTTGATACAAATTTTATAAAATATCTACTTAATTTATATAAAAATAAATCTGGAATTTCAAAAAGAAAATTTAACCATAGGGTTAATAATGAAATAAATAAAATTGAAATCCCAATGGAATTATATTTGAAATATTTAGACAGGAAAGATTACAAGAAAGTAGAATATCTTTATAAATATTATGGTACAGAAAAAACAAGATCATTTAAGGATTTTATTCTTTTTTATTTGAATTATTTTGATAGAAATTTTAATAAAAAATCATTTTATGATTTTTTTAATTTTATTATAAACAATGAAAACACATTTCCATTTAGTAAAGAGTATGCAATTAATGAAAATGAAACCATTATAATAAATAAAAAATTAAAACTAGTTGAACTAATAAAAAATAATAATAATTTAAAATTAGAAACATTTTTTAAAAACAATAATTATATTCTTCATTGTTTATATTCAAGCAAAAGTGAAATTTTGAATTTAATTAATGAATATAACGTTTCATCAGATATAGTTGATATTCTTCGAAAGTATTTTTTAATTTAAAATTTTTATGATAAATCAATTAATAATTAAATTATAATACTCTCAAATTATTTAAAAGTATTAATAAATTTGTATTAAAATTTATTTTATTATTAATGTATTAATTTTATTTTTTATTGAAAATTTTATATATTTCATGTAATTTTTTATATTAATATGTATTATAATGATATTATATTGAAACATGTAGCATTTTTATTATTTTATACGAAACAAATATTAAATAAAATAAAAAAAAAAATTTATATATTACATAAAATAATTAAAAAATTTCTTTTAAATACTAAAAAAGATTTTTTATAAAAAAAAGAATAAAAAAAAAAATATATATAAAAGAAATATATATTCTTATTAATTTTTAAAAATTATTTTTTAAATATTTTTATATTTGTTTTTTAATAAAATATATTTTTTATTTCATTTTAATTCTTTTTTTTTTTTTTTTTTTTTTTTTATTTATTTATTTATTTTTATTTATAGTATATTTTATTAAAATTATAATGTAATTTTTTGTTTAGTTTTTATATTAATTTTAAAATTTCAGTAAATTAATTCCAATTTTTTTTTTTTTTTTTTTTTTTTTCATATATTTTGTATTTAACTAAAAAATAATAAAATTTTATTAATTAAATTATTTATGATTATTTTACATTTAAAATAGTGTTCACGTTACTTGACGACCTATTAAAAAACTTTTCATTGTTTTTGAGATAAAAAAAATAAAGAAAAATGAACATATAACGTAAACTAATAATAAATAATTTATTAATATTATTTGGATTTTAATTTTTTTTTTTTTTTTTTTTTTTTTGTTAAATTAATTTTGAAATTTCAATAAATTAATTCAAAATTTAACAAGATTTAATTTCCATCATTTTTATATTTAACTAAAAAATATAAAAATTTATTAATTAAATTATTTATGATTATTTTACATATAACATAGTGTTCACGTTACTTGACAAACTATTAAAATTAATATTTCATTTTTTTTTTAAAAAAAAAAAAAAAGAATATAAATCATAATAAAATAGTAATAAATAAAATATATAGTTATTATTTGGATTTTTCAATAGTTTTATTTTTTTTGTGTTAAATTGATTTTGAAATTTCAATAAATTAATTCAAAAATTTTACATAATTTTTTTCCATCATATTTGTATTTAACTAAAATATACTAAAAATTTATTAATTAAATTATTTATGATCATTTCACATAAAACATAGTGTTCACGTTACTTGATAAATATTAAAAAATACATTTCATATTTTTGAGATAAAAAAATAAAGAAAAATGAATATAAAACATATGAAAAAATAATAAATAAAATATTTGGTTAATATTTGGATTTTAAAATAGTTTTATTTTTTTTTTGATAAATTAATTTTGAAATTTCAATAAATTAATTCAAAGATTTTATAGATATTAATTTCCATTATTTTTATATTTAACTAGAAATTACTGAGAATTTATTATTTAATTTATTTATGTGTAATTTACATATAAAATATAGTTTACGTTACTTGACAAACTATTAAAAAATACATTCCATTTTTTGAGATAAACAATAAAGAAAAATAAATATAAATCATATAAAAAAAAAAAATAAATAAAATATTTGGTTAATATCTGGATTTAGAATAGTTTTATTTTATTTTTGATAAATTAATTATGAAATTTCAATAAATTAATTCAAAATTTTACAAGATTTAATTTCCATCATTTTTATATTTAACGAAAAAATTATAAGAATTTATTAAATTAATTATGATAATTTTACATATAACATAGTGTTCACGTTACTTGATAAATATTAAAAAATACATTTCATATTTTTGAGATAAAAAAATAAAGAAAAATGAATATAAAACATATGAAAAAAATAATAAATAAAATATTTGGTTATTATTTGGATTTTAAAATAGTTTTATTTTTTTTTTGATAAATTAATTTTGAAATTTCAATAAATTAATTCCGAGATTTTACAGGTTTTAATTTCCATCATTTTTATATTTAACTAGAAATTATTGAGAATTTATTATTTAATTTATTTATGTGTAATTTACATATAAAATATAGTTCACGTTACTTGACAAACTATTAAAAAATACATTTCATATTTTTGAGATAAAAAAATAAAGAAAAATGAATATAAAACATATGAAAAAATAATAAATAAAATATTTGGTTATTATTTGGATTTTAAAATAGTTTTATTTTTTTTTTGATAAATTAATTTTGAAATTTCAATAAATTAATTCAAAGATTTTATAGATATTAATTTCCATTATTTTTATATTTAACTAGAAATTATTGAGAATTTATTATTTAATTTATTTATGTGTAATTTACATATAAAATATAGTTTACGTTACTTGACAAACTATTAAAAAATACATTCCATTTTTTGAGATAAACAATAAAGAAAAATAAATATAAATCATATAAAAAAAAAAATAAATAAAATATTTGGTTAATATCTGGATTTAGAATAGTTTTATTTTATTTTTGTTAAATTAATTATGAAATTTCAATAAATTAATTCAAAATTTTACAAGATTTAATTTCCATCATTTTTATATTTAACGAAAAAATTATAAGAATTTATTAAATCAATTATGATAATTTTACATATAACATAGTGTTCACGTTACTTGATAAATATTAAAAAATACATTTCATATTTTTGAGATAAAAAAATAAAGAAAAATGAATATAAAACATATGAAAAAAATAATAAATAAAATATTTGGTTAATATCTGGATTTAGAATAGTTTTATTTTATTTTTGTTAAATTAATTATGAAATTTCAATAAATTAATTCAAAATTTTACAAGATTTAATTTCCATCATTTTTATATTTAACGAAAATATTATAAGAACTTATTAATTAAATTATTTATGATAAATTTACATATAACATATCACGTTACTTGACAATCCATTAAAAAATACATTTTATTTTTTTGAGATAAAAAAATAAAGAAAAATAAATATAAAACATAATAAAAAAAATAATAATTAAAATATTTGGTAATTGTTTGGATTTTTCGATAGTTTTATTTTATTTTTGTTAAATTATTTTTGAAATTTCAATAAATTAATTCCGAGATTTTACAGGTTTTAATTTCCATCATTTTTATATTTTACTAGAAATTATTGAGAATTTATTATTTAATTTATTTATGTGTAATTTACATATAAAATATTGTTCACGTTACTTGACAAACTATTAAAAAATACATTCCTTTTTTTTGAGATAAACAATAAAGAAAAATAAATATAAAATATATTAAAAATTAATAAATAAAATATATAGTTATTATTTGGATTTTTCGATAGTTTTATTTTGTTTTTATTAAATTAATTTCGGAATTTCAATAAATTAATTCAAAGATTTTACAAGTTTTGATTTCCATCATTTTTATATTTCACTAAAAAATTATAAGAATTTATTAATTAAATTATTTATGATTATTTTACATATAACATATCACGTTACTTGACAAATTATTTAATAATACATTTCATTGTTTTTAAGATAAAAAAATAAAGAAAAATGAATATATAACATAATAAAAAAATAATAAATAAAATATATGGTTATTATTTAAAGTAAAATATATTTATTATTTTTATTTATATAAAAAAAATTTAAATAATAATATAAAGTATGAATTAATAAAAAAAATGTAAAAATTTATATAACAATAAATAAAATATATATATATATTTTTATCAAAAATTTTAAATATAAATTTAAAAATAAAACATTAAATTAACACGAATATTTAAATTTAAACACGAACATGATCATTATTATTAAATTTTTTTATTTACATTAAATTTTTTTTATATAACAATAAAATTTAATTACATTAACACAATTTTTTTTTAATATTAAATAATTATATTTATTATATAAAATAAAATTAGTTTTATATAAAATATATTAATTTTACATATTATAAAAAAAATATTAGAATTTAAAAAATATAAAAAATATATAAAAATTTAAGTATATTAATTAAGAAATTAAAAAATATATAAATAATAAAATAATAATCTTATTATTATTTTATCATGAAATAAAAATTATTATATGTGAATTTGTCTTTTTTTTTTTTTTTTTTTTTTTTTATTTTTAATGTTTATTTTAATTAATTCTAATTAATTATAATTTTTTTTTTTGTAAATAGAGTAAAAAAAATTTATTATTATTTTTAAATTCTTCAATTTCTTCGTTTTTTTTATTTAAAAGAATTCTTTTATATAATTTTCTTTTTCTATTTAAAATTTGTTCAAATTTATTTCTAATCTGGATATCTTTATTTACATCATCATAATTTCCATTTTTGAAATTTGGGATTTCAATATTTTTTTCAATAATTTCATGTAAGAAATGAAATTCAATATCATTTTCTCTATTTTTATTTAAATATTTAAATTGATGATCGAAAAATTTTATTCCATTAAATTTTTCTTTTGATCTTTCATATTTAAGTATTAGAGTTATTTCTCTAAATTTATTTTCTTTAAATAATTTGATATACCACATAAATGGTATATTAATTTCCTGCATGATGATTTTTTCTTTTTCTTTTTCTTTTTCAAATCTTCTTCTTTTTTTTTTTTCCATATTATTATTTTTATTATAATTATTTTTTATTTCTTCGTTGAATAAAGTGATTTGTTCAAATGTTAATATAATTAAATTGAACTCTTTTTGAAAAAGAATTTCAAAATCATGACGACTAAATTTATATTTATTTTTAACTAAAATTGAAATATTTTCTTCATTAAAATATTCATTATTAATTAAGTATTTTAATAAACTCATATTATTATATTTTCTATTAATATTAGCTCCTTTATTTGTTAGGAACTCAATTAATTCATATTTTTTATAAATAAATGAATATAATAGTGGAGAAATAAATCTATTATTTAAAAAATAACAATAATCTAACTGATTAATATTATACCATTTATAAATATTTTTAATAAAAGAATCTTCACATCCATTTTTAATTGCAAAACATATTATATCAAAGTTTTTATTTAGTATTTCATTTAAGGGAATAATAAAATTACTTAAAATCTCCTCTAAATTAATATAATCTTTTTTTTCAATATATCGTTTGATTATATTAATATTGTTATCCATTTTATTGATCAATTAAAAGTTTAAAGTATATAATTATTGATTAAAAAATAATTTTTTTCTTTTTTATAATTAATAAAAATAATTTTGATTTCGTAAATATATAAGTGTAAAAAAATTTTAGAAATATTAATAAAGTATATTTATTTCAATATTTAAAATTTTAATAATTTAAAAATAAATTTAATTAATAGTTAAATTCGTTAATATACTATTTAAAGTTTTTAATTTCTTTTTATTAAGTATATATATTATTAAATTAATAAAAGAATTCTTAATAAATTAAAGTAATATAAAAAAATTAATTATAATTATATATTATTATTTATAATGTAAATTATATAAAAATGAAAAAATATATTTTAATATTTTTATCCCTTATTTAGTTATTACTAAAATATATATATTAAATCATCATTAAAATATTTATTTTTAAATTAAAAGAATCATTTTTAATGAAATTAATATTATTATTATCATTTATAATTAGTATTATTAGCATAATATTAATTATCATCATTTTTTTATTAATTATTTATAAAAAAAAAGAAAATAAAAATACTTATATAATTATTATATTATATTATGTTAATTATAAAATATTTCTTTAACTTTTGGTATTAATTTAGTATAAATTTCTTCTTAAAAAAAAAGAAGAAGAAAACAAATCAATAAAAAATTAATAACTAAAAAAAAAACGAAAAATGATTAAAAATAAAAATAAATAAAATTTAAAAAAATATATATATTAAAAATCACTAATATACAAACAATTTTTTTTATATATAATCTTTATTTGAAATATAAGTACTTGTATTCAATGTTAGCAAATGATAAAAATATAAGCATTTAAATAATAGATATGAAAAGCAAATTATATTCAATCCTACAAAAAAAGCTTATTTTTAATTATAAAATGAATTGAAGAAGCTTTATTAGTAAAAAAAAAAAATAAATATTCGAAAGGCTTACCAATAATATTTTACTTTATGAAAATAAATCAAGCAAAATTAAGAATGATTTGAATTATTTTTATATCATAATTTCTATTTATTGAATTATTAAATTATCTATTATAAGATTCTAATATTTAGTATATAACTTCAATGAAAATTAATTTTCATAAAAGCATTTATCAAAAGATAGTTTAGTACAATATATAAATGATATATAATTTAAACTAATACTATCGAAATGAAATAATAGTTATTAAATATTAAAAGCATAAGGAATATTAATACATTTATTAGATAATAATTCGAAGTCCCAAATACATTTCTCTCTATTACATTTATTTAACAAAATGAAATCATATATATAAATATAGGTGATATATTTTATTAAATAACTATTTTTATTGAGAAATACATTAAAGGGATTTCTAAAATTATAATACGATAAAACCCAATTTGCTTTTCATATAGTAGAAATTTCATAAACACAAGTAGATTTAATATAAAGGATAAAAATTAATGATTTATATATATATAATATTTAAATTATAAATTAAAAATTTAATTTTAATGAATAAAAAATATTTATTATGCAAGGTATAAAATATTTTAAATTTGTATAATAATTAAATATATCAATTAAAAAATTTTTATTATAAAAATAATAAATAATATTTATATATTTAATTTATATAATACTAAAATAATTATTAAATAATAAAAAAAAGTAAACTCATTTTATATAAAATTTTGTAAACAATATTAATTTATATAAAATACAATTACATTATTTACAAATAAAAAATATTTTATTAATATATAAATAAAATTTATATTTCTAATTCTATTTAATTTGAGAAAAAATGTTTATTTTTATTAAGAAATTAAAATTATAATTTTGATTATTTTTTTTATTTAAAATAATATAAATTACCATTTTTCTTAAAATTTTCTAAATATTAGCAATAAATTAATAATTTATCCTATTAACTTATTTAATTAATAAAATTTTGAGATATTTATATGAAAATATTTATTTAATAAGAAATAAAAATTATTTTATAAATAGATAAAATAAATTTGTTTGATGTAATAATGAAAATAAGTCAATTAATAAAAATTTTAATTATATATTATTATTAAATATTTCGTAAATTACATTTTTCACTAATTATTTATTGTTTTTTTTTTTAAATATATTTAAAACTATATTATATAACATAAATTTCATTAAATATTTTATTTTAAATTGTATAGAATAAAATATATTAAATGCTTTAGTAATTGTGGATATAGTTATATAAATATATTTTTTTTGCAACAACTATAATAACAATAAGTACATTTTATATTTTATTAAATTAGTTATATTAAATTATATATTATAAATTAAATCAATTACAAAAAAAAAATAAACACTGAATAATGGAATAAATCAACTATTTTTATTTTGAAAATATTAAATTTTATTAAATTAAATCAATTAATAATATAAATCTTCGATTATACGGTTATTATTTAGCATTAAACAATATCGAACATATAAGACAAGTTTAAAAATTTCATTATTGGAATTTTTGAAAATTTGTCATGAATATAATCATAATAAAATTTACATAAAAATATCAATAAATGTATAACTTAATATTGTAAATATAATAAGAGATTTTCCATTTATTAGAAAGATATTATATTAATTAATAAGAGAAATAAAAATAGAAAAATTGTATTATTAATTAAACTATAAATTAATTAATATACAAAATATACTTATTTATGAAATCTAAATATATTAAATATAACCCTTTAAAATAAAATATAAAAAATTTAATTTTTATTGTCAATATATAAAAAAAATGAGAATTACGTATGAAAAAACATAACATTATAAATTTCAGTAAATTTTTAAATAAATTAAAGAATTAAAATTTAATTGAATATAATGTTTTATTTATAAAGTTATTTATAAACAAACATAAATAAGTTATTAGCGATGTTCAATATAATGAAATTTATATATATTTATACTAAAGATGTTACTTGTTCTTAAATAATTTTAATTAATTACATTATATTATCTTTGCAATGAATATTTTCTGAGAAAGTTGAGTGAAAAGATGAATTCAGATAATTTTTGTATCTTCTTATATTTGGTTTATCTCAATAAATTAATAAGATTGACGATTTATAATTTTTACTTGTGATTAAAACTATTGGTCTATTTGTCCATATAATATATATGATAAGTTCAATTAAAAAATATTTACAATATTCTATATAAATGAATATTATGAGTAGTTAAAATATTAATTTTATTAAAATATAAATTTCCATCAATATAACACTTGCTATTAGTATCAAAAATTTGAAATAGTCATTAATATACAATTTAATAAAAGAAAAACCATATATTATAAATGATTTCGTCATTAAAATATTTTTTCAATAATATACTACTTTTTAATTTTTTATTTTTAGAAATTAAAAATTTTTAAAAACATTTTATTTTTATAAAATAGTAAAATAATTATAATTATATATAATATTCTATTCCGTTTGTTATTTTCTTTTATTCCAATATTCAACTTGATCAAAATTTTTCCAATTCCATGTTTCTTTTTGATCAAAATTTTTTTGATTCCAATTTTCTGTTTGTTGATAATTTTTTATTTTGATCATAAGTTCGGCTAAATGATTCTTTATGAAAATCTAAATTATCATTTTTTTGTATATTTCCATATAATTTTGAAACCGTTTGACCTGCTTGATTTGTTCCATCTATATAATTTTTTTTTTCCTCTCCTTTTAACTTTTTTAGATAGATTTTTCGCTGCTTCTTTACCTGCTTTGTTAGCTAATTTTTTAGCTATTTTTTTAACTACATATTTACCAGCATACTTTATTCCTTGTTTTACTAATACTCTAGCTGCAGTTGAAATAGCAAAATCAACTATTATAGGTGCCAATGCTACTAAAGGAAGAAATCTTTTCTAACTGTGTTTCGTTATCCGATCTATAATTATTTTAATATACAATAAATTCGTAATTATTTTCATTTCTTTTATTTTTGTCATTATACGAAGTTTTATCATTTATATAATCTATTCTACCGATGGGCTCATATTGATCATCATGATAGTCATAATCTTCTTTACTTAAATAACTATATTCTTTTGTACCTGATTTTTCTTTATATCCACTCCAATTATTTTCTCTAGAAACACTTGTGGTATTAGTTATGGCATGAGTATCATCTTCAGTAACTCTATGAACATTAGCTTCAGAGTGATCAACGTTGACCGACATATTATTATCATTTGTATCTGTTTTGGACTCTGAATGCGCTATAGAAACTGCTAATTCTAATGAATTTGTGTTAGCATCGGATTCGGATTGAGTTATACTGTCAGAATGGGTCAATGTAGATGCAATTTCAATGGTATTGGATATTTCATCTGTTAAAGTATCCGTATTACTTTCAATATTTCCTATACTACTTGATATAACTTGTCCTTCTGAATCAGTAATCGAATACTGACGTTCATTTGTAAAAGTAATAAGAGCATCACAAACAACAGTACATCCCTTACAATTGCTTACGGCAGCAAAATTCGTAAACCCTTGCGATAATCCACTGGAAACATCGTTAATAATACTATTAATAGAATTAGGTAATTTCATGATACCACCTGTTGCATGTCTAATATTAGGAACCCGATCATTAATACCTATAATCAATGATTTATGATAAGGATTAAATTTTGGATTATTACTAACTAATGGTATACATTGTTTATCACTCTCTTTTAATTTATCATAAATAGCATCAATGTAATTAGCAATTATTTGTTTTGACTCTTCAATTGTATTTTTACCTCTTACGTATGGATTAACATTTTCTGTTTTATTTTTATTTTCTGATATTTCATTATTCATATCATTATTATCTTTTGTTTCATCGTCTTGATTAGATCTCTTTCTTAAATTTTCTTGAATTGAAGAAATATCATAGTAAATACCAATACTATTGACCATAGTACTATTATCACACCAAGAAACTCCATACCAAGTAGGCCCTAAAACCTTTGCATATTCTTCTATTGTTTTAGCGAATACAACATTACCGTCTTCGTCGAAATAAGCTGGATCATAAACTTTAGTTACACCTTTATGATTATAACGACAAAATATTTTAGTTTCATTTGCTAAAATACTATTAGCAAAGAATATACAAAGTACAATATTAATTAACTTCATAAATTTATTATTTAAAAAATAAGATAAATAATTTTTATTTTTTTTTTTATTTTTCTTTTTATTCTTAATTTTTAATAATTTATATTTTTGAAAATTAATTATTTATTTTTAAAAAATCATTTTATAAAAAATATAGATATATAAATAAATTAAAATATAGCTTTATGTTTTTTAGAATGGCTATATTATTAAATTATATATAATTATAAATTTAATGTAATATAATATTTAATATTTACTATAAATTATTTGTTATAAAAAATTTTTTTACTTTATTTATTAATATTTTTTAAAATATTTTTATTTTTATTTATTACTTTAAAATAGTAAATGAAAATAAGTCGTTCTTGATTTTTTTAACATAAAAAAAAAATAATAAGAAGAAGAAAATAATTAATTAATTAATAATAAGAAAATAAAATTAAAAAATAAATTTTTAAAAAAAAGTAATTATAATATTAATAATTAATATAGTATTTTTTTTTTTTACTATAATAATTATACAATATTAATTACTTTAACTATTTTATTTTATTTATTTGCTTATTAGTAATTATAATATTATTAATAAAATTAATAAACATTATATTAATTTTATAAAAATAATAATAAAAATTATAATAATAATAATAGTAATAATAGTAATAATAATAATAATTATAATATATATATATATATATATTTTTTTTTTTAATTTTATTTTATTTTATTTTTATTTTTTTTTTCTTTTTGTTTCTTAACATTTATATATCTTATTAATTAGTTATTACAATTATTTAGTTATTTGTTTCTTAATATTTATATATTTTATTCTAAATTGTTTATTAGCTTTTACAATATTATTTTTACTAATACAATAGTTATGAATACTATTAATATTATTCATATTAGGTTTTATACTAATTACTAAAGGTTTGTTATTTAAATTAATATTATTTTTAGTAATATAATTGGAAACATATTTAATGTTATTATTAAAATAACTTTTATAATCATCAATGGTTACTTGGTTTTCTCTTCCTAACATCTTTGCAAACTTATAATATGATCCAACCACATATATAGTAAACTTATTTATTGTAGTTTCTATATGTTTTTTAGTATCATCAGTTATAGATTCTTTAATTTTATCGTCATATTCGGATATTTCATTAAATACTACTTCAATCTTTATATTCGCGTTTTCGGTAATTTTTGATTCAATATTAGGATTATATTTCATAACTTCATCTATAGCTTCAGAAAATATTTCATTTTGAAATTCATCCAAGGGTTGAATATTTTTTATTAATTTATCATGTAACTTATTATAATTATGGGTTACTGCATTAGCATCTTTTGAATTTATACTACCTGGTGATTGATAATTAGCATATTGATAATTTAATTCAACCGAATAACCTAAACTATCATAGGATTCAATATTACTATCTTTAATTAAATGTGATAATACATCAGATTTACTTTTAATGTTTGATTTATCATAAAACATATTTATTAAACTAGATTCACTTAATGCATAAACAATACTATCTCCCCAACTAAATTTATCTTCCTTTGTAAATTTACTATTAATATTATATATTTTAGGATTATTTTTTGCTGTACTGGATATAACAGAGTTTAATTTATTAGTAATTAAATATCTCACACGATTATCTAATTCTTTATCAAATTCTAACGTACTGATAGGAATATTATTATTTATATCACTACTAAGTATTCTATCATAACAAATAGCTGTAGCAACTAAATCATTATAGTTACTAGATAATGATACAATGCTCAATATATATAATTCATTACCTGCATATGATCTTAATTCTTTAATTTTTATTCCCTGCTGATCAATATGTTTTTTTTGTATCGGTAATAAATTTATAAGTATTTTTATTTAAATATTTATTTTTAGAATTCTTTATTTGGCTTTCTACACCTTTAAATATTAATTCTTTACTTTCTGGAGAAATATTATTATCTTTAATTACATCAATAGCATTTTTACCTTCTAACGGCTCAAGATCTGGATCTACTATTTTATTTAGTGAATTATTAATATCATCAATTACAAATGTATCTTCGTCAAATAATATTGCAAGACTATTATGTAATTTATATATAGCATGACTATTATCACTTATCTTTCCTTTATAATATTCTTCATTAACAATTGACATCATATCATGGAAATTTTCATATATTTTACGTAATTCATTTTTATGATCTTCACTTAATGAACTTATATCTAAAGTTTCAGTTAATTCACATAAACTATTAAGAGCTTCATTTAAATTATTTCCTTCACCGATACTTCTATAATCTATTTCTGAAGATATTTTTCCATCTTCAAACATTACTCCTAAACCATATATTAAATTACCATTATTTATATTTACTATACTTAATAATTTATTAAGATTAATTATAATATTTTTTCTATAATATTTAGAATTTAAATCTTTAGTGTATTTTAAAGTATAAACCATTTCGTTTCCTTTATTATCACGTATAATATTAAATTTATCTTTATGTAAACTGTAATCTCTATTGAAATATTTTTCTAATTTTTCTATATCATTACTATTTATATTTTTTACATTTAAATCATTATTGTATTTGGAAGAAGATAACATTGATTTTAATTCATTAATTATATTATTAAATCCAACTATAAAATCCGTACTTTCTTTTTCACTAAAATTTTCAAAATTTTTATTATACGTTGTGGATAAGTCTTTCCAAACATTTACAAGACATTCTGCATTTTTATATATAAGTTTAGGATTAGATAGATTATCTACTTCATATTGAATAGGTAATATATTTTTATCAATATTTTTATCTTTAAATATTCTTAATAATTTTAATGTAATTTCTTCTATATGCTTATCAGGTAAAATATTTTCTTTATTATTATTTAATACTCTTAAATTATTTTCAGAGGAATTTATTTCATCATCAATTTTCATATTATTTTTATTTACTATGGTATTATATAATTTATGAACAATTTCTGAATTTAAAGATGTTTTATCATTTTTATATAGTTCTAATTCATTAATAGATTTTAAATCATTTAATTCATTATATATAGAGTTTATATCTTCAATATTTTCTAACTTTTCTAATTCTTCACATAATTCATTGATAGCAGATAACGAATCATCTGAATTCAAAACTGTATTTGGATTAATTCCTGCCATTTTAGATAATTTTTCTATTATTTTATTTAGCTTATTTTTATTAAGCTTAGATTGTGAATCATGAGAATCTAATGAATATAATTCAATATCATAAATATTTCCAAAATTTTCTTTATGAATATTAATTATTTCAAAATATGATGATATTAACTTATTTACATTTTCTTCATTCATTTCATTATTATTATTGTTATAATCGGAATTTGTATATTCTAGAATTTGATCATTAGTTATGCTATTAAAGTTTCTAATAAATTTTTCACTTTGTTCTTTATCAAATTTATCAATATTATTTTTATATGTTTCTGCTAATGTATTTAATACTTCATTGATTGATTCGGCATCTTTAACTAACATTTTTATATCATTAATATCATTTATATTTGAAGTATAGGGTAAAATATTTGAATTTAAATCCATAATTTTAAATGTTTTTAAAGTATTAATTATTGTAAATGAAATTGTTAATTCTTTTGATATTTTTATTTGATTACCAGTTCGACATGAGCTAAGAGATCTTTTAAATAGTAATTTACATTGTTTATAAATCTCTCTTTGATCATCAATAGTTAATTTATTTGCTTCATTAACTAATTCAATAGATGGAGTTAGATCATCATTATGTGACATATCATTTATAATATTAACAAATTTATAAAATTCTAAATTTTCACTAATATTTTTACTAACAGGTTGTAATTTTTCTATTAAATTTTGTTTAGATAAATCACGAATTATTTTTTTTTCAGTTGTATATTCTTTTTCTAATTCTTTTACTTTTTCATCTTCTTCTGATATTTTACCATCAATATTTAACAAATAATTATCTAAAGAATTATTATAGGTCATATAATGATTTATTTTCTTCTTAGTTTCATCTAATTCTAAATATGTTGTTTTCATAATATTATTCATACTAATTTTATATTCTTCAGTATTTTTCACTTTAGTCAGAATACTATTATATTCCTTTTTATTTTTATTTTTAAATTCAATTACTCTAAGTATATTTTTATACTGTTTATTTATTTGATTTATTTTATTTTCGGTATACTTTTTTTCAACATTTGCATTTAATTTTGCTAAAAAGTCATCATTTTTCTCATTTATTATTTCATTATTTATCATAACCAATATATCATATTGCATAAAATTCGCAATAATTTTTAATTTTTCATTCTTAGCAATAATTTCCTGATAATTCTTTTGATATTCTTCATAATCATCTTTTAATGGGTCACTTAATAATTTATTACATATATTATTATATTCTTCTTCTTTTTCCTTAATTTTATTAATATCATATTTTTCAACATTATTAGAATTTTTATTTAAATCATTAATAAAATCAATCTTTGTTAACTGTTTTAACATTTTTGCTATTTTTGTATTTTCATTACTCAAAATAACACGTTCTTTTTTTAATTTTTCTTTAATTTGTTCATTTTTATCATTTTTTATTATTTCGTTCCAATTTTTTTTCAATAATGATTTTATACTAGATTGTTTTTCTTCTAAATATCCTTTAATATTTTCAATAGCAGTATTAAGATTTAAATTAGATTTATCCATAATTGAATCAAAATTTTCTGGATCTTTAATAAGCTCATCTATTATAGATTTTAAATTTGATATTTGTGTTTTATACTTATTATATTCTTTTTTTTTCTTTATTTATTTTTTCTATTTTAATATTTTTTAATTCTTCTCTTTTATTTAAGTATTTTGCTATTAATTTTTCAATATGGTCAATTTCATCATTACTATAACTACATAACAAATTATCATTATTATCATATGTTGGATTACGTTGAACTATAAGATCGAGAACAATTTCCTTTAAACTATCTTCATCTTCATCATTCTCTTTATTATTATCTATATAATCATCAGGATTATATGTGTCAATATGACGTCCTTCTATAACACGTTCAAGAATTACACCTGACTCTGGTATAATATGTATTCCTTTACCTTTTATTTGGCCTATTAAATCCATATTTTCATTAATACCAGTAAATGATTGTTTACCATATCCACTTAAATCACTATTAACATTTGTTAAAATTAATGATTTTATTTTTGACTTATCAATCTCATATTTAGATTTTTTATCATTATAGTTTAGCTCTAATGCATAAATTTTATCATTTACAGTATCTTTAACAATAAAATGTAATATATTTTTATTTTTATTACCATTATTCTCTTCAATTAAAGTAAAATCTATATTTTCTTTAATAATTTCATATTTGCCATCACTACCTTTATCTAAAAATAATTTATAACACTCTTCAGTATCAATACAACTTTCTCCTACAGCTTTATATAAAATATATATATCAGAATCTACATCCATTAAGTTATTTTCTTCTTTATATAATTTTAATATATTATTATTATTTCCAATAACACCATTCCTAATAAATTCTTTAACATTATAATTATTATAATATTGATGTTCTTTATTAATTTGTTCAATTTCAACAATTGGTTTTTCTGCTTTTCTATTATAAATGGATATAATATTTAATTCTTTATCACTATCAATTAATGTAATTCCAGTTAATTTTCTGAATATATCTATTTTTTTCATATGTTCCTCAAATTGCATTTCCATAGTTATTTTCTCATTAGTATTAGGATCAATAGGAAGATTGTTATTATTAGGATCATTATATCTAGCATATAATTCTGATCTATATGGATCATTTTGCGTATCAGAATGTTCAATATATTGATAACTTAATCTATCACATGCTATTATTTCAGCTAGTTTATATAGTTCTTTAAACCTTCTTTCAATTTCACTATTTTGAGATTTTTCATCTGGAAAATTATTTAAATCAGATTTAACTTTCTTTAAACTTGGAATAATTTCAGTTATATCTTTAATATATTTATTATTATTACTATTATTTATACTAATATTAATTTTTAAAGGCTTTCCATCTAAACCTTTAACTATATTACCATTATGATCACCAGCTAATAAAATTAATAAAGCTATTTGTAAATCTAAATGATTATATGGACTACAATCAATTTTAGTAAAAAGTACTAATAATAAAATAAAATACTTAATGATATTCATTTTTAATGAATATTTTTTTTTAAAAAAAATTTTGAAAAAAATCATTTTATAATTATCATTAACATGTTATTATTTCGCTCCTTTTTCAATTAAAAAATCTATTAATGATACATTATATAAACATGTTATTTTCAATGGTGTATCACCATATTTATTTTTTATATTTATTTTAGCACCATTTTCAATAAAAAAATTATTTATATATTTATTAAAATAACGACATATTTCAAATATTGGCGTTTCATTTTCATTATCTAATATATTAATATCTGCTCCTCTTTTAATTAAATATTCAATTATACTTTCTTTTCCTACATTTTTATAATATTTACAAGCAATATGTAATGGTGAATTACCTTCATTATCTTGCTTATTTATATCTGCTCCATAATCAAGTAAAATTTTTACTATTTCTTTTTTTCCATATTTACAAGCTGTTATTAAAGGAGTTTCTCCTTTATTATTTGCTTTACTTATATCCGCTCCCTGTTCTATTAAAAATACCACATTTTTTTTATTAGCTGCAGTTCGAGACAGATTTATCAATGGTGTATTGCCTTCATTGTCTTGTGCATTAATATTTGCTCCATATTTTAATAATTTATATATTAAACAATTCGTTACATAATTATATTGTATACAAGCTTTATGTAATGGAGTTTCACCTTTATTATTTATTACATTAATATGATATTCATTATTAATTAAAGATATTATTTTATTAACACCACCATATATATGTAATAATGTATTTCCTTCATTATCTTTTATATATACATAAGCTCCATACTTATTAATTAACATATCTACTATATCACTTAAACTAAAATAATATGCAAGAAATAGAGGATTAACTATTTTTCTACAACGAATATCATATCTATTTAAATCACAGTCAAAAGAAAAATATTTATATGAATTTAAAATGTTAAAATTAATTACAGAATTACATTTATCTTCTTTTTCTTTAATTAATATTAATTCAAATTCTATTCTGGAAATTTTTATTTTATTTTTATAATATAAAAGTAATTTTAAAATAAATTCATTATTATATTTAAAATAATCATTGAATTCATAATCTCTATCATACTTATAATTTTCAAATAATTCATTTAATACTAACTCTAATGTTTTTTTTTTTTCTAATTTAGTTAAATTACAATTTTTAATTATTAAACAAATTAATGTTATAATTTCATCAGATTTAAAATTATCTTCATTATATAATTTATATTCTTTAAGATATTTTATTACTTCTGAATTTTTTTTATTTTTATAATATTCAAGATTATTCATATTAATTAAAATATAAAAATAAATTTAAATTTTATTAAATAAATATAACTTTATATTCCTATTTTTTTTAAAAAAAAAATTAGTAAACAAATTATTTCTAAATTAAAATCTAATGAATGTAGATCTATGCATGCTACTAGTAATGCTATAACTTTTAAAAATAATGATATTATTTTATTTTCATTATTACTTTTATTCTTAATATTATTAAATTAATAATATTAAAATTAAAATTTTAAATATAAAATACTTTTTTTGTTTTATTTTAATAATATTATAACTCAAAAGATATTATACTTTTATAATTTAAAAAATAAAAAAAAAAAAAAAAAAGTAATATATATATAATTTTTTATATAATTGTATTAAAATTTGAATTTGATATAAAATCACTATTTAAAAAAATATATATATATATATTTATATAATATTAATATAATATTAATATTATATTTTATAAAATTTGATTTAAAGCATTAATACAACTATTATAAAATTTATTATAAGGCAAATTTTCATTATTCTATTTACATGATAGAGATAAAGAAAATAAATATATAAAGATAATAATGTATAAATAATTATATATTATAATCTCTTGTTTTATATTTATTTTTAAAATGTTAAATTATTTTAGACTGTTCATATTTAATTATTATATATTTATTTTAAAAATAGTAATAATATTTATTTAATAATTTTTATGTAAAATCTATAGATACATATAATGCATTTTATTAGAAATAATTATATATTTTATATTACTATTTATGTAATACTAAATAATTATAAAATTTTTATTATTATTATACTAATTTTAATAATGACATAACTAATTATTGTATTTTATTAAAAAAAATACGAAAAATCACAAAATAGAAAATTATTTAAAATTATTATTTCAATAAATATTACCAAAAATACTCTTAATTTAAAAATTATTACTACTTGAAATTTTTATTTTAAAAAATAATAAAATATATAATTATAAATTATTTAAAAATTGGAAATTTCATTATATTAAATAATTTTATTATTTTTTTTAAAAAAAAATTCAAAATCATATTTATTATGAATCAATAATCATAATAATAATAATAATAATAATAATAATAATAATAATAATAATAATAATAATAATAATAATAATAATAATAATAATAATAATAATAATTAACAAATAAATAAATAAACAAATAAAATAAATAAACAAATAAAATAAATAAATTTAAATAAATATTTATTAATTAAATATTTAAAATATAACTAGTTATATACAAAACATAAAAATATAAATATATTAATAAGTTTATGTAAATGTTACACATTTATGTAATTATAAATTTATACACGTGTATATAAGAAATTAATGTAAATCATATGATTATATAATAATATTTTATTATGTATATTTTATTATTCATGTATTATTAAATTGAGAGCTCTTTATTAAATTAAAAATAAATAAAAATTATTAAGTAAAACTAAATAAGTAATTGTGCTAGCCGATAATAATAATAATAATAATAATAATAATAATAATGATAATAATTTTTTAAAAATTTAGTAATATTTGAAAAATTGGAAAATCAAAAAATAAATATATAAATTGCAAAGTCTTATAAAAAATTAAAAATTTTTTTTTTTTTTAAAAAATAATTAATAAAAATTAAAAATTACATATTTAAAAAATATAAATAAAACTAGAATAAATTTTTTTATTATAAAATATCAATAAAGAAAAATGGATTAATTTTATTTATAATATAAATAAATAAATAAAAATAAGAATTAATTAGTCACATTCGAAAATTCAATTATTCTCAAATAAGAAGGGTACAATTTTTGAGATGAGTCAAGAAAAGAAAATTGTTCTATTTGGTAGTGATTAGTAATGTTAAAATGATGTTTTTTGAATATTTCAATTATTTTTTCACTATGAATGGCATTTTCGTAATGATTTATAACGTTTGAATTATGTATATTAACTAACATTATATTATCACATTCTTTATGAAGATATCTTAAAGTACCTAATAAATAAATAGGAGATTCCTTATCTAATAAGTTTTTAATAGGAGTAATGTCATCTATAATACATTTTTTATATAGGATTGAGGATGATTCAATATTTTCTTTAAATGACTTACTGTCGAAAAAAAGAATTACAAAAGTTCCATTGATATTTCTACCAATATTTTTAAGCATATTATCAATATCTCTGTACGTAAAGTCATTTAAAGCGAAAAAGCAAGTAGCAACATCATAAATATCGTTTAATTCTACATTCTGAATGATATTTTGTAGTATTGATATACGATTACGAATTTCGGATTTAGAAATACGTTCCTTCATAACTTTTATTTTTTCACGGTCAGGTTCGACACAAACAATTTTGCGGAAATTTTTCCACTTGTGAAGATCACCACCATTTCCTGTTCCTATATCTAATAGATTACCTTTGTATTTATGAAGAATATTTTGCTTAATGATATTGTGATATTTACGCATTAAAACAGTTGAAGAAGGTGTAAATATTTCAAGATTTACTTTTTGGTAGGAAGCAATTAGTATACTATTAAAGGTGTTTATACTATTAGAAGTATATTTGTCTTTCCGCTCTTTAACGAATGAATTGTTGTCTAAATTAATTTCCACAATGAATGGGACTTTTTTTTTTCTGACTAAATGATAAGTAACAATACGTGTTTTAGTTGGTACATCATTAATCATTTCAACTTGTTTACGATAATAATAACAATAAAATTTATTATCTATTATTTCTGTATTACTTTTGTTATTATTATTTTTATTATTATTTCTATTATTATCTTTATTATTTGGAACATCTTTCATATTTTTTATTGAATAAAATTTTTTATGTTGATGATAGCGTAGGCACACTTCTTTATATTCCGAGAATGATAAATTTACTGTTGATTTTTTAATTAAATGATCTCGAGCATAAAAGTATCTTCCATTAAATCGTAGATCTACAGTATTTTTAGTTTTAATTTTATAAACTTTTATATTGTCGTAATAGGATGATTGTCCATTTGTAATAATGATACCGTCATTTGGTATAGATGGATTGTCAAATTTATTAAACGAAATTATGAAATTTTGTAATTCCGAAAAAGAGGAACATTTAGTAATATTTTTTTTTATTATTTTGTTATTGAATTCTTCAAAGTTAATAGCGTTCATAATATTTATTCTATCCGAATAAGATTTATGTCTCAAATCTTCATCATTATAATAAATTAAGTCAAACGGAATGAATTTACCATCGAGGTATTCACAATATAATACCATATGAAAATCGGACTTTGTTTGACAAATATATTCTACACGAAAGTTTTCTGAAATACTAAACATCAAATTATTTATTATGATTATCAATCGACGAAATCCATCCGTTTTAGCCGCTACATAAAATGTATCGTTTATTAAATTTTTTGCTTCTTTATATAAAATATCTAACGAAGGAGTGATTGGTTTCTGAAATTCATAATTTGGCATCAAGAAAAATAAATAATCCAGAATGAAATTTGAGCAATCTAACGATACCATAATCGAATGAATCATATTCATAATATTATCTTTTTCAAGATAAGTATTATTCATAAATTCAATTTCTAATTGATTCTTATCATCAAAAACTGTCATATCAATACGAGCACCATTTTTCATCATAAAAGATCGTCTTTTCTTAGTAATAGGTGTAATATATTTTAAAATAGATAATGAAAATTTTGCATCTATATCGTTCATTTCTTTATATATTGCATATTCTGTGATCTCTTTTCCTGATTTATTCTTTTCAATGTACTTGCTTTCTGTTTTTAAATTACTGTCATTATTGATAATACTGTCATTATTGAATACACTGTCTTTATTGATAATACTGTCATTATTGAATACACTCTCTTTATTGAATATACTGTCATTATTGTTGTTATCATTTTTATTGGTAATATTTTCATTTTTATAATTACTTTGATTTAATATTTCTATTTTAATATTTTTACTATTTCCACTTTTAATTATGCTTTTACTTTCAATTTTACTTTTGTCTTCAATTTTTAAATACCTTTTAATTTGTGATGAATCTAACAATACTTCGATACTAAGATTAATTTTAAATATAAAATAATAAAATGTCATCATGGTAATTTTTTTAGTATATTCCATATGATTATTTAGGGTTTCTGTAATTTCATGGTCTTTATTGATTTCTAAATAATTTAAAAATTTAGAAATATCCATAAACTGGAACTCATTTTGTGGAGTTGGAGTTATTGTCGTTTCGTTTTCGTTCTCATTTTCAGTACATGGATAAGTTGAATTACATATTATTCTATATCGTGTTTTTGAATTTTCATTGTAAGAAAATTCAGAATATTGACAAGAATTATCATTAAGAAAATCTTTTAAATCTATATTCACATATTTTCTACGAAGTCTAAATTCTAATTCAAAACTACAAATTTTATCGTTGAAAAAAGAATTACTTTTAATAATGTTTATTTGTTCATATATATATTCTAAAATATCAAATAAACTCTTTTGTTTTTCTAATGACGAATAATTAATAGATGGTATAAATGAATTCATAATAATTTTTTTTATAAATTTAAATACTTAATATTCGTATATATAAAGTATAAATATTTTCCATTACTATTTTATTTAAAAAATATTTATTTTTATAAAATAAATTTATAAAAAATTTAAGAATACACAATTTACGAATATATAAATAAATGTTTAATATTATGAATAAATAAATATTTTTATTTTCTATTTTTTAATTAATAAATATGAAATACAGAAATATCAATTTATAAATGTATGACTCATATATTATATCTTTATTTTATGATTATAAAAAAAATTTTTAATATTTTTGAGTTATAATAAAAAAATATAAATATATAAAATAATACAATTTTTTATTTGGTTATTTTAAAATTTTAAAAAATTATTAACATAAAATTTTCTTTAACATTTATAAATATATATATAAATATTTTTTTTTTGGTTTTTGGTTTTTGGTTTTTAAAAAAAATATTTTTATTATTAAATTTATTATTAATTATTTTATAATTTTTGTACATTTTATTTATAAAATATTATTAATAAATTAAAAAAAATATATATATATACAAATATTTTCACTGTTTTTACCATTCAAAAGTAAAACCAATTTCACCAGCAAGTTCTCTTGCTTTAATGAAGCATTTTGAATTTTTAAATTTAGTATATTCATTGATTGGATGAGGAACTTCGACTACCGAAGATTTTATTTCATTAATTGATTTACGTAAAGAAATGGCTTTAGAGCCAAATAATAAGAAAACCACAGAATGATGATTAGAGATATATTGTACTAAATTGTTAATGAACGGTTCCCATAGAAGGTAATAATGAAAAGGAATAGTATCGACTACAGGACGGGTAAAACAAAAATTGCATAAAAATATTCCATTTTTAAGCCATTGATCTAAATGGTAATCTATTGGTCGTTTAAAAGAAGTTACCGTACTTTCCATATTTTGAAATATACGCTTCAATAGAAGAGGAGGAGTGGAATTTCGTGTTGCAAATGCAATATCGCTTCTATCACATGATTTTTGGTAGGGTTCATCACCAATCATCACCACTTTAACTTTCTCCAATGGTATATATTTAAAAATAGCAAATATTTCTTCCAAGGGTGGTGTGTAATACGTTGTTTTCAACTGATTTAATATATGATTAATTAATTTTGAATTTTTAATAAAGAAATCATTCCATGACATGAGCGAGAATAATTATTTGGCAAAATTTATAAATCAATGTAATGTCTATGCTAATATAGATAAATTATTTATAAAAAAGTTGTATGATATTAAAGTATTTTTAGAAAAAAAGCTACCTAAATTAAATCCTTTGACTATTTCTATTCCAGAGGTAGAGTATGATCATTTGATGGTAGAGAAAAAGACATACTATATATCATTAATTCATGATGATTATGAAATTAAAATACCAGCACCAATCGACGGAGTATTCGTTGTAGATGGGATTGAAAAAGTGATTATTTCACAAGAGATATTTTGTACACCTTTTTTTGTTTATAAGGAGGATCGCATTGAGTATAAGGAATGTAATGAAAAAGGAAAATTTCAATCTCTGGAGATGTTTACCGATTATAGTTACATTGTATATTTAAAAAAGATTATGTTAAAGCAATCTACAAGAAGTAAAGAAAAAAAGGAAAAGGTTAAATTGGATTACTATAATTTAGGGAATGAAAATTATGTGGATTTAAACAATGAATACACTAATATTGATATCCATTTTAGATTTTCAAATAAAAGTCGAGAAAAAAAATTAAGCAATATGAAAAGATATACCTTATTAGATATTAGAGTTTATTATTCATTATTTTTCCAAGAGTTACGTATAAAAGGAATTAAGTCGCATGAAAGACAAAGTATATCATTGGTGTATATTCTTCATCATTTGAATCCTTCGCTTTCCTTGGATGAAATTAAAAATATAATCGTATCGGTGGTGATTGGTAAAAATTTACCTAAAGATATTAATATTATTATTCCGGATTCATTTCCTGAAGAAACATTACAATCTATTATAGCTCGTCGTTCCGAAAGTCATAATAAAATATTATCCATGGTCGATAGAATGATCGATAGCTACTTTACTCCAGACTACTTACATTGTAATGAATCATCATCAAACGATTCGTCATATGATGATAAAACTACTAAATTCTATACTTATTTGGCAATGGCAAGATCATTATTTCATAATGAAGGAAATGTTCAATATTATAACAGTCGTATTGATACCTTTCCTTATTCCTTATATCGTAGCATAAAATATTTTACTTTGGAAAATAAAAAATTACCACTGGATAAGTTCATTAGAAATTTAAATATAAAATTGTACGGAAATGTAAAATCTGGAAAAGTTCGTTCTTATTTCCGAGAATATGAAGCTATTTCTGTGCAAACGTTAAGTAAGCGTTCTTACTACGATAAGCTTTCCCATTTACGAAGAGTTCAAATTCCCATCAACACAGAGAGTGATAATTCTCAACTCCGTATGTCTTATGATTACGGTTATTTTTGTCCATTTGAAACTCCTGAATCCAAAGATGTAGGTTTTGTAAAATATTTTGGATTATCTGTATTAATGGGGCCAGATTTTACTATTGATGAAAAAATTCTTGAACCCTTTTTATTCAAGTATAATGAAATATATGATGCTACAACTCAAGATAAAAAAGATGACGATAATAGTAATAGTAATTCAGATGAAAATATTAATGATAATAGCCAAAGTAACACTGAAAATAAAAGTAATGATAATAGTCAAAGTAACTCTGAATATGGAGATGATGATTATTGTGATAGTGACACTAGTAATTCTAATAGTCCTAATGAAAAAAGAAAAACTTTAAAAACTGGAAAAAAATATCCAGTATTATTGAATACACGTTTTATCGGATTCACTACTACCGATTTAGTAGACTATACTTATAAAGTATTAAAATTGAAATATCCTTATATAAGTTGTGTCTTCGATAACATCAGTTATTATTTATTTACGGATGAAGGAAGAATGTTTCGACCAATTAGAATAAAGAAAAACGGAAAAGAAATTGGCATAAGACTTGTTGAAATTTCTGAAAATAAAATTAATATCAATTATCAATACGAAGAACTTGATCCAAATTTTATTTTTGGTTTAATTAGTGCTTTATCGCCATTTCCTGGTAATAATCATGTACCAAGACTCACATTTCAAGCTGGAATGACAAAGCAGTGTATGTCGAATGACAGCACCATCTTTAAATACAATGATAATTCTAGAAGACTAATTAATGCACAAAGACCATTTTGTATGACAAAGCTAGAATATATTTTATCAAGAAGACTGTGTCATTATAAGTCCTTAGATTTTTTACTGAATAAAGATAATATTAATATGAGTGAATTATTTTCGAATTTAGAATTTTTGGATAATTCTATTGAAGAAAATTCAAGTAAGAATAGTGTTCATGAAAATAACCCCGAAATAATGGATGGGAAAGAAGAGAATTCGGAAAATATTAAATTTGATAAAAATTTAACTTTAAATAATAATGAATTTAGAAACCGTCTCGCTGACTTGTCAAATATTACTATTGAAAGTGATGATACACTTTTGGTGACTACTGGAAATACATACCACAGATTCGGAGGTCAAAATGCCATTGTGGCTATCATGGCATATGGCAACAATCAAGAGGATAGTTTAATATTTAATGATAAAAGCATTAAAGATGGATTATTTAATAATATTAAATATCGATATCAATACTTATCCTATAACATTAAAAGGGAAATATTAGTCAACATTAATTTAAACTATAAAGATGGATTACCAAAACCAAATACAAAAATTGCTTATAATCCTCACAATGTCAATGAACCACTATTTCGTATATATGATGTGATTTCAAATAAAGTGACTGATGTAGAAAATATTTTCAGAAAACCTGTGATTGTGGATCATTGTACCAGATATATTGAGGATGATGTATGCTATTGCTGTGTAAAAGTTCGACATTTATATCAACCACAACAAGGTGATAAATTCGCAAGTCGATATGCTCAGAAGGGTGTGATTGGTTCGATATTACTAGAAGAAATGATGCCAAGAACAAAATATGGTGTAATTCCTGATATCATTGTAAATCCACATGCTTTTCCTTCAAGAATGACGGTAGGTCATTTAATTGAAATGTATGTTGGTAAATGTATGATTATGGATCCACAAAGATTTGGAACGTATTTTGATGCTTCTATAGAAAGCGAAGATTTACGTTCGTTTGAATCCAAATTCTTTGAAAGTGATATTCCAATTTTAGAAGAGATGGTCGATCCAATTTCCGGTAAATCTATTGGAAATGCGTTTGTTGGAGTTTGTTACTACACTGCTTTACAACATCAAGTTCAAGAAAAAATGTTTTATCGTACCACAGGAAATGTTAATTCTATTAATAAACAACCTACTGAAGGAAAATCTCGTAATGGTGGATTAAGAATTGGTGAAATGGAAAAGGATGCCTTAGTAGCACATGGTACTAATGCTATAATACAAGATATGTTTAAAAATAATACCGATGCTATAGATATTCGATATTGTGAAATATGTCATTCTGTAAATACTTTAAGCACTTGCTGTAATACACCAACTACTATTTTAAACGTTTCAAATAGTTTTAATATTATGAATTCTTATTTAGATTCAATTGGAGTACGTGCTTCAATTTATGAATAAAATATTATAAAAAAAAAAAAAAATATAATTCAAATAAATAATTATAAAAAAAATTATAAATACATTTATAAATTTAATATAAATAAAAAATTATTATATAATATTATATTAAATAAAAAAAAATTAATAAACAAAATTTTAAAAAAAAATAGTTGAATAATATATATCATTACTTATATAAATATAATTTTTAAAATCAATTTTTATTTTATTAAAATTAAATGTGTATGAATTTGAATTTAAATATTTTTACTTTATTTTTATTATTGATTCGTAATTTTAGTAATTTATATTTTTTTAAAATTTTAAAAAATAAACTCAGTAAAACTTGATGTAAAACATTAAATGAATGATTTAATCAATATTAATATTAATATAAATAATATGAAATAGAAATAAATAAAATTAAATATACTATTAAAATTGTATTATATAAATATAATAATTTAATAATTTTTTCAGTAATAAAAATTTTTAATGAAAAGAACAAGTTTACAAATATCATTTAATAGAATAATAAATATCATTGAATAAAATTATTATATTTCATTATATAAAATAAAATAAAATATTTATATTACCATTTTTAATGAAATAACTATACCAATTATAAATTTTTTAAATTTTTTAAAACTATTTTTATAATAATTAATAAAATAATAATTTTTAACAATATATATTCTTAAATTATAAATAAATATCAATATAATAATATAATTTTTTTTCCTTGTTAATTTTATATATAAAATAAATATATACAAATATTAATTTAAATTATATATATTAAAGGAATGAAAGAAATTAACGTTATCATCCATTATTTTATTTTTAATATAATTAAATAAATCTGTATCCAATAATGGATTCAACGGTTTTCTTAGAATCCGAATCCGAATTTGAGGATAAATTTTTGATACGAATACTATATTTAATTAAATCCATACGAAAATCTTCCAAACTATAAAATACGGAACGAGTGGATACGTATTGCTTAAACCAATTCTTATAAACGGTGTAAAGTTCATCAATTGGAATAGCATGATTGTCATTTTTATCAACAATATTCTTTTCCAAAAATCTAGCAATATGGTCACTACGCATAATAAAACTTTTGGTTGCATTAACCACAGATTCCGGAATTTCTAGGGAGGTGTAATCCTCTTGATAATTTTCAATAAGTAAATGAATTAAAGCTTCAGCATAACCTTGAACTCGAGAACCTTGCCATCTTGTATTAGCTCTTTTTATTGAAGGGTTATTGATATTTTGAGTTGAAGATAAGACAGATATATTCATCTTATTTATGAATCGTTGGGTGAAAGGGATAACAAGAATACGATCAATCAAAGCATTATCTAAGTTAGATATTGTCAATTTGTCATTTGTATTAATAATGGGTAGTAAATCAACAGATACTGCTTGAACATCCTTATACAAGGTTCGGGTTTTAATAAAGCCTACATTACCGGTTATAGCTTTAGTATCACCTGTAATAGCAATACTACGAGCATCTGGTTCTTCACATATGGCCACTCTTGCACAATTAAGATCTACCATTTGTGGACTTGGTTTATCAGCACTAACCGATTTTCCTAAAAATAAAGAAACATTTGGCGTTGCTGCATAATCTCCTAGTGAAAGACGTAACATGTTAGTAAGCGTAGTCTTACCGTTTCTACCCGATCCAATAAAAAATACAATGGCACGCAATTTATTACCGTAAGTAAGGGTGGAAGCTAAAATTTTTAATACATACTGTATCAATTCCTTGTCGACAAAAATATCTTCAAAAAATTCTTTCACTTCTTTTACTTTATTCTTATTTTCAGAGTGAAAATTATAATTGGTAGATTTAAGACAAAAGTCTTTTGGCATTCCTGGTCGTGGTTTATTGATGGTGAAATCATAAACACAATCTTCAAATCTTAAAACTTTACTTTTATCCATTCGAGAAATAAAATTGTCCAAGTAGAAGAAGGTTTCTAACTGATATAAATTTTTAAATGTAACCGAATGACCACTCATAAACGAAAATAATTTCGTAGGTAAATTTTCCAATTTAAAATGGCATTCATTACACAACTTGGTAAGCTTATTTACTAATCCCATATTGATTTCCTTGGCGAGATCATAAGCACTTATGATTTCCCATCCATGACGACTATATGAAAATTTATACCATACATCTTCACTAAATACTAAATATCCTAAGTATAACACAATAAATATGTTAAAAATAATCTGAGACGTTAAAGATGATTTACTATAATAATTTTTAATAGTGATTAATCGTGCTTTATCAACTACCATTGAACCATAGTCTTCCATGCATTGATAAATAATATCAATAATATCATATTTATAATCTGCTTCTTGATTTGATGACTGATTTACTTTATTAATTTCTAAATTTTTCAAAACAGAATTAAGGTCATTAATATTTATTTCATCAAAATTGTATTCTTCTGAGTCACTGCTTTCATTATCACTGTCATTATTATTGCCATTATCATTATGAATACCATTATTATATTCATTATTATTATAAGTATTATTATTATTATTATTATAATGTTATTATTATTATTATAAATGTTATTGTAATTATTTGAATGTTCTATTTCGTTATTTTCTAATTGAATATTAATATTTTCAATATCACTTAATTTGATATCATAATTTTCAAGATATTTTTTCAACATACGATAACATTTTGTATGTTTATCCTTATTTTGCTTTAAAAGTATAATTAATAAGTAAATAATTGGATGATAATTATTTGTAATTTCTGATTCTTTCGTTTTTACTAAAATCATATTTTTTACTTAACTATTTAAAAAATTTGTAGATTTATATATTAATTATTTTTTCATTTTAAAAGAAATTAAATCATTTTAATTGTTAATATTAATATTTTCTATGTGTGTATAATTATTTTTAAAAAAAAAATTTTAATTTCTTAATTATAAAATAATGACTTATTAAAAGAGAAATAATCATTCAATTATCCAATAATAGGTTATATATTAATATAAAATATTTTTTTAATAAATCTTTAAAAATTTTTGTGATTTAAAGTTTTCAAAAAAAATTTTAAAAAAAATATTTACTTAGATATTTATCCAATATCTAGCTATTTATTTACATATTAATTAAAATAATATTTTTCTTTTAATTCTTTAGAAAGGATATTTTTATCTACTGATACATTATTATGTAATATTTCAATGATTTCACGTTTACTATATTTATTTTCTTCTGCATAAGTGATAATATACTCTTTTCCATCCATATTTAAAGGAAAAACAAAGAAATGATAATGTTCAAGAGATTTTGGTAATTGTACATCCATTTTTATATCATTTTGGGAAACTTCAATAGCATTTTGAATAAATGGTGAAAATACAATAGAAGAATTTTTACTTTCCTTTCCGAGGTTTGTATTTTCGTTTTTAGACGGTAATTTATAACAAAATGTATTGTTTAATTTATGACTTATTCGTGGTTTTATTGATTTAATGATTTCCGAAGGAATTTTATCGTTATTTTCTTGACTACTTAAATCATAAATTAATTCGATACTATTTGTTAGTTTTCTAACTGTAAAAGATTTATCCTTATTATCTATTTTAACTTGATTTGAAATAGTATTGAATACAATGTCAATAGCATCAATAATTACATTACGACGTAATTCATCATATCTTTTTTGAGATAAATTTTTAACCACCTCAGACATTTTTATTTTAATATTTTTTTTATCCTATAATAAAAAAATATAGTTTGACTTTATATTTTAATGAATAATAAATCAATTGTTTTATTAAATTTATTTTGTCTTTATATCAATTAATAAAAATCAATTGTTTCATTAAAATTTACTAATGTTGTTATAACCATTTTTATTTCTTTTTTTTGAAAAATAAAATTAGTGTTTTCTAATAAAAAATGTATATAAATAAAATTTATTTATTTACTATCCTGTTTTAAGTAAATTATTGTATTTTATTATAATCAAGGATATTTGAAATGAATATTAAATATAAATTTAATATTTTTATTTTTTTATTCGGATTTTGTAATATGGTAAATTAAATCTTTATTATAATATACTAAACTATAATTTATTATATGATATAATATTGTTTAGTAATCTATAATGTTTGAAATATTAAGATATTTAAAATGATAAAAGAGAATTTTATATAATATCAAAAATTATATAGCGATATAACGATAAAAACAAAACCTATTTGAATATATATATCTATAAGAAAAGGAATTCTATATAAAAAATTTTTTTATATTTTAAAAATTTTCATAATCAGTAATGTTTAAAGATAAAAATAAGAATATAATAAACCAAGTAAAAGGAAAGAGTTATAATTCTCAGCAAACATTAATTCAAAAAATAAAACATAATTTAAGTAATAGTGTTACAGGAACGTTTAGTAATACTGTATTTATATCCGATTTTATTGAATTTTTAAATCTTCATATATTCAATAGGAAGTTTAATGAGATAATCGAAAAAAGATTTACCAAATTAAATATACCTATGTTATATATGATCTTCATAATTAGAAAATATTATTTCCAAAATTTTTCAGAAAACTTTGTATCAAATGAAAAACAGGTAGAAATAGTTAAAAATTTATTAAAAGATTTTATTAAAGAATATAATAATAATTATGAAGATTATTATATGGATGTACAACGCTATAACATTACTTATAATATAATTGTATACGATAATTTCATTATTGATTTTGATACAGAACGATAAAAAATAAAGAGATAATAATTATCTCTGCTTTTTCAAAGAATATTTAAAATTCAAAAAAAATTATAAATCTATATTATCTATATAGATTGGTATTAGTAGTTAATATAAGAAAATATTTAACTCTAACATATATATGTATAATTTTTTAATATTTTTAAAATAAAAAACAAATGAATAAAATAATATTCATTTATAATTGGGAATTGCTAATAAAAAACAATTCCCCAGTTATTATAGGATTTGGATATAGTAATATTAGAAATGACAAAGTATCAATTATTATAGATAATTATCCTTTATACAAATTTTCACAATATCGTGATTTCAAATTCAATGGCAATTCAAGAAACAATAAAGAAGTACTTTCAAGAAAACTTTTAAGACATTATTTAGAAGGTAATAAAATTATCTTTAAAGTCATGTTCCCTAATTATTCCGAATATTCTTCTTATTATTCGTCAATATTAAATGTGGATATAATTTCAGCGTTTCTGGCTGAATGTAATTTAAATACAATAGGATGGATAGAAATGGAGCACTGGGAGTTAAATTCCAAAGAGAAGTATACTACCTTTGATGAAGAGTATATCGTTCAATATAAAAATATAAAATCTGTTGAAATTAATAGCTATCCATCTCCTTCTATTTTATCTTTTGATATTGAATGTATGTCTCATGATTTCGAATCATTTCCTAATCGATATATATTTGAAGATTATATATCAACTATTAGCCTTGTATTTAATCATGAAAACGAAAAAAAATGTATTGCCATATGCGTTAAATTTGATGATGATATTAATGTCATCAATAAAAATGAATTTGAAGAAATTGATGCAAATTTTTTTCCTTTTTTGGATCTTCAATCGTTTAAAGCTGCATGTATCGAGCAAAGTATCTTTAAAATTGATATGAAAAAATATGAAGCCCAAAAATTTAACAAAGAAAACAAAAATAATATAGCTAATAAGGTTGAAGATAGCGTAAAAGATAAGGTTGAAGAGAACACTGAAGATAATGTTGAAATTGATGTTGAAAATAATATAGAAAGTAAAGTTGAATGTAATGTTGAAAGTAATGCTGAAAGCAATGTTAAAAATAATGAAGAAAAGCTTGTAGAGGATAATGTTGAAGATAATGCTGAAAATAAGGATAAAAATAATGTTGAAAACGATGTTCCAGAGATTATTGAAAATAATATTAGAAATCATGATTTAGAAAAAGTTGCTAAAAAATTTAAAGAAAATCACGAAAAATTGGATAGAATAATTCGCAAGTTAAAGAGTAGTGATGAAACTTTAAATTTTAGAAATAAGAATTTAATTATTCAAACCAATAAAAATATTTGTAATCCTAATCAATCTAATAATACATATAATTCAGAGGTAAATGAAAGATTTAACAAATTCAAAAATATTTTAATAAAGAAAAGAAGTTATGATGAAGGGATTGTTAATCGATTTAATAGGTTAAGTAATATTTTAAATGCAAATTATAGTGATGATGGTCATAGTAGAATTGATAAGTTTAAAAATATTTTAAATAAAATGAGAAAGACACGGATCTTCCTATGAACAAGAAAGTTAAAAATCAATATGAAAACTTTGAGAAAATAGAAGATTTCATAAAACGAATAGAAGATAATAAAAAGAATAAAAATAATAAAGATTTCGATGAAAGTAAAAATAATGATGAATCAATTTGAATATGAAATGATCTATGTATCTACGGAATATGAACTTTTGTGTGAATTTTTTAAGCAAATAAGAAAATTTGATCCCGATATTATTATTGGATTTAACACTTTTGGATTTGATTATAAGTATTTAGCACAAAGAGCTGGCATGTATTTGAGCATTGATACGAAAGAGACACCATTCTCTGCTAGTCGAATTTTAAATAAACCTTCCCAATTCAATAATTTAATGGGCGATGAAGTGGAATTATATATTCCGGGTCGTATAGCCGTTGATATATATAAGTATGCTAAATCCTTAAATTTGCCATCCTCAAATTTAAATTATGTTTCGGAGCAATTATTAAATAAACATAAAATAGATTTGCCCTATAAAGAAATGTTTTATTTAATCTATGAGAATACGGAAGAATCGTTACATAAAGTGGCAAAATACTGTGTTATGGATTCGATATTGACATTGAATATATTTAATGTTTCTCATCAGTGGATTCAACTTTTAGAAGTAGCAAAAATATCAAGAATCCGTATTGACGAAGTCTATAAAACGGGCCAGAGTAAAAAATTTTCCAATTTGCTTTACAAATATTCTTACGACAATAATATATGTATTGATTTAGATCAATCCAATATTCAAGGGTATAAAGGAGCAACGGTAATTGAACCCAAACCAGGTGTGTATGATTATTGCACTATGCTAGATTTTACAAGTTTATATCCTAGTGTCATCATCACTCACAATATATGCTACACCACATTATTAGATAGTTCAACGATTGATAAATATCCCAAAGATTCGTATCACCGAATTGATATTGGTGATAAAGTATATTATTACACTAAGAATCATATTGGTATTCTACCACAGATGATGAAAGTGCTTTTATCAGAACGTGTACGATATAAAAATTTAATGAAGGAATCCTCTGGTGCGGATTATATTATTTACGACAAGCGGCAATATGCATTGAAAATTCAAGCAAACTCAATTTATGGATGTCTTGGATCTAGCTCATTGAAATTCTTAAGATTTTTACCTGGCGCAGAATGTACCACCGGAATGGGAAGAAATTACTTAAATAAAGCCATAAATATTATTCAAGAAAAAACAAAATTTCATGTCATCTATGGGGATACGGATTCCTGCCTAATCGAATATAAAAAAGAGAAGAAAAGTTTTTTTGAAATGTATTATAGCCAAAATAAAAATAGCAATAAAATCAATAACAACGAAAACAACAACAACAATAACAACAACAACAATAACAATAGCAACAATAACAACAACAACAATAACAATAGCAACAATAACAATAACAACAATAACAATAGCAACAATAACAACAACAACATAATTAATGATAATGAAAATGTTCAAAATAATAATTTGGATCATTTTGATACTGATAAATTTGTTAAAGAGTGCAAAGAGGTATCCAATATCGTGACAAATCTACTACCAGAAGGGATGCATCTAAAATATGAAAATACCTTTTCCCGAATGCTTATTATTTCGAAAAAGAAATACTCTGGAATTTTAGCTGATAAGGATAAACCGACTTTATACATAAAGGGTATAGATCTGATTAAAAAGAATACGTGTATTTTTATTCGTGATTATTACAAAATATTTTTATATATGATTCTTTATAAGTATCCGAAAAAATTAATAAAAGAAAAAGTCATTAAAATGAAAAAAGAATTACTAGCTGGTGAAGTTCCTTTTGAAAAATTGATTATGCGTTTATCCATTGGACCAAAATATAAGAATAAATCCTATTACGTATTATTATTTATAAATAATCATAAAAGGTATAATCTTGATTATAAAGTAGGTGAAAAAATTAACTATGTTATTATAAAAACCACCAATTTTTCTTTTAGTAAAGATTCGAATTTATTTGGTGATAAAATTATGTCTTTAGATTTGTATAATAACTTAAAGGAAAAAAGTCTTAAAGATAAAAATATTATTGTACCAAAGTTAGATTATAATTACTATTATAATCATTATGTAAGAAAAGGTTTAATAAATTTATTAAAATCTTACAGTGAAGAGATCAGCGAACTACTTTAAAAATTTTAATATAAATATAAGAATAAAATTTTTATTCATACTGAGTTATTTTTTATAAAACTTTTAATGATAATTACAATTAATTGTATAAAATAAGATAAAAGCAAAGTGTATAATAAAAATTAAAATAAAAAGTACAAGTATAATGTTTTACTTTTCATGAATTTATTTATATTACTGTTATTTAATTTTATTTTTTCATATAGTACAAATTTTATATTTTACATAAAATGTTTTTAAAAAAAAAAAAAAGGACATTGTCAGCACTATTATATTTTTGTAATTTCATTAGTTCTATTATTATTAAATTTTTATTATAGTTTATTATTATTACTTTAATTTACACAATATATATTAATGTATTTAATCTACTCTAATTAATATTTCTTGTTTTAATTTAGTATATTTTTTTAAAAATATATTTTAAATTTTTATATATATAATGTAACTAAAATTTATATATCATAATATTAAATAATATATGTAAAGTAGTACATATATTTGTATATATATTTTTTAAAAAAATAAAATATATATAATTTTAAAATTAAATATATAGATATTAATATAAAAATGTTAACATTATAAATTATTCATTTTTTTGAAAATAACATTTGTTAATAGTAATATTATAATAATATCCTTTATAAGGAATAATTATTTAAATTTTATCATTGTATATTCCAGTAATAATTTTTGCTGATACGGAAGATAAACTATCTTTAACGCCGTATAAAATATTTTCTAAAACGCTATAAGGATCTTCAAAGGACAATTTTGAAATAAATGAGTAATCATCATTTTTCATTCCGAAACGTGACATTGGTACGATGGTATTATTCCGACACATGAAGTTAGTAAGTAATTCAATATGTTGATTATTGTAGTACGATTTATCGATATTAGTAATTCGTTTTAATTGCTCTAGAATATTTTGTTTTCGAGTGTTATGATCAACATATTTTGAAGTACCATAAACGGTATAACGAGAACGATCAAGATCAATATATTGATTTTCGAAAAGAGGGTCAAGATTTCTTCCGACGACTTCCACGTAAAATTCTTCTTCTCCAAGCATTTTAGAAGAGACAGTTTTTACTCCTTTAGTTCCTGTTAAAGAAATATCACTTAGTAATTTGATAATTTTTTCATCTTTTATTTTAACATAATTACTATCAAGTATATAGTAATTTTCTTTTTCTTCAAACTTTAAATTATTTATTTTAAAATAATCTAATAAGCTATCGTTAGTAATATTTGATTCATTTTTAATTTCGATATGACGTTCTTCATCATTTTTATTTTGGGTATGAAAATTTTCTTCATATTGCCATTCATTTTTATTCTGTTCGTTATCACTTAAAACATATTTATCATTGCAGTCATCATCACTTTCCAAGTTTATTACGTTATTAGGATAATTTTCTTTTACTTTATAAACACATAATATATCTTCTTCAACAACATATTCTACACCATTACTATCTAACCAGTCTAATATTTTTGAAGCTGGGCTTTTAAATTCAATATAAAGATTCTCAAGATTAAATGAAGAATCCCACTTTCCAAGAATGTTTTTAGAAACTTTTAAATATTGCTTGATAGTTTGGTGTATGATGAGAGGATGAAGTCTATGGGCAAAAACACTATGGGAATAAAGATAAAAACGTAAATTAAAACCGTTATAAACCACATCTAATACAATATCTTTTAAATTTATATATTTAAAACTATTTAAAATTCTTTCTTTTGAATCTTCATCATAATCGTCTGGTTTTAAATAAAATTCAACTACACTTAACTCTGTTTTATTATGAGTTATATTATATAACTCTTTCAAACCATTAATCGTATCATCGCCTGCAAGTTTATGAAAATAACTCAAAGCTGATTGAGTGACCGGTTCTCCAATTGACTGAGCCGCTAGAATTCCAACATGAGTATTTGCTGCCACTTTATGTGAATTAATATGATTTATAACTATTTTAACAAATTCATCGGGTTTAAAATTTGGCGATTTCCTTTTTTGTTCAAGAAATTTTCTAATTTTTTGAAGTAAATTTTTAATGTATACTTGAAAATGAATAATCTCATTAGAAAATGGATTAGATATTTCATTACAAATATAATTAATGTCTGATTCAGAAAAATATTCTTTAGTCATTTATTTTTAAATAATTTTATTAATTTTGGTTTATGAAAACGAATATATTATTATCATTTTATTTAAGAAATATAAATGTAAATAAAATTTTTACATCTATATAATAAATTTTTTTTTGTATATAATTAAATTATTATGTTAAAATTAAAATAAAGAAAACAATAAATAAATTTAATTCATTACATGGATTAAAGAAATCAATAAAATTAGTTGATTTGATGAGATATTTTTTTTTTTTTGTTTTAAAAAATATAAACTAAATATATATATATATACACCATAAATTTTTAAATATATAAATAATAAAAAATCAATATATAAAACATAATTTTTAAATATATAAATAATAAAAAATATATATATAAATTATATATAAATATATAAATTTAAACAATAATAATCTATAAATAATGAGTATGTTTCTGAACAAAAACGAAACTTAATATATCATATAGTCAGAATTATTTTTATTTGGTATAATTATTGAACCATCAATATTTCTATTTAATAATAAATAAGGTTTATTTTTCATCCCAGGTTTAAAAGGAATAAATTTTGCTTTGCATGGATAATATTTATTATTTGACCATACACCATATACAATTATATTATTGTTTTCTTCATTATCTTTTGATATACTATAGTAATGATATGCACTTATATCTTTAACATGGTCATACAAATCAGATAATTCTGGTAATAAGGATTCCAATTGACTTGAAGAGATGATAGATACTTCAGGAATTATATTTGAATAAAACGAATACCACAAATAGCAATTTGTTTTTTCTATGCGTTCCTCAGCGATAAGAATAACGTGGTCATCTTCCTGTACGAATTGTTTAACACAATTTTGTAAATCGTTATTATCGATAATTGATATATTATTTTTAGTATATAAGGAAAAGATTGCTTTCACTAAAGGATCGTCCTTACAAAATAAATTAGAAGATGAGGAGATAATAAATTCATATCTGTAATTTGATACTGTATATAATTTAGTAGTATTGAGCATGATGACAAGGAAAGAAAAAGAAGAATTATAATTATACAAATAATTAGCAACGGCATAAGGATAAACCTCTGAATTATTATCAACGGAAAAGGCTAAAATATTTATTTTTTTGGCGTCTATGTTTTCATTTTCAAAATATTTTGAATTATTAATCTTACTCTTCACTGAATTTATAAAATTCTCTTTCGAGGGAATTCCAATATAGGAATGACATTTAGGACACCTTTTGAATTCAATTAGCGAGTCAACAATATCAAAATGGACTCTATATAATATTGATAGTTCAAATCCATATGGCACAAATAATGTTGGAGGCAAGATACCTTTACTATTTTCATCAAGATGAGAAGAAAGGTTAGAATATTCTACGTTCTTTTTATTGCTAGCATTTCGAATTACTTTAACACATTTGGGTACTTTCCCTTCTTTATTAAAACTTTTATTTGTAGTTAGATTAATAGTATATCCAGAATTTAAAGGAGCCATATAATAATTCTCTTTCCACTGGACATATCGTATGCTATTTCTATCGCAGTACTCTTTGTCAGCAATAACCGGTAAAACTTTGTCTTTATTGTTGAAATATCGAGTATAATAATTACCAAATAATTTATTATAATTTATCTTTATTGGAATGTTAAAGTGGAGATCGCTTCCGATCACGACCTCATTGTGAAAATCGATATAAAGAAAATATAAATATTTGACTATTATTTTGATCGTTGAATACATATACCATTGTACCTCTTGAAATTGGATAGTTTCATTAAAAGTTTTCCATTTATTATATAAATTCATAACGAAAGATGTTTTATATATATCAAGAGTATAAATTACCTTTTCTGCTAAAGACATTACATTAATACTTTCATTCGTATATATATTGAAGAATAGATTGTATTTGAGAAGCATCATATCAAATAATTGAAAATTTATACTGATAGGGTAGTTAAACGTTACTTTTAAGGGATCACATTCAATAAAAACATCATCAGGAGAAATATTAAAGGAAGGTAAGATCTTCAAAACGATATCATACGACTCTTTTACGGTAAAAGTTATTTTACTTTCAGTGATCAATATATTATCATGGCATAATTTTATAAGGATATAATTTTCATTACTTTCAATACTTTTTGAAATTGAATTATCATCATTCATTAGTACTTGTTCATAAAGATATGTTTTATTGAAATAATCATTATAATAGTGTAAGTAAGTTATACCTTCTATATTACAAATAATATATTGTGCAGTTTCTGATAAATCTAATTTTATCAACTCCTCATAAACTATTTTAAAGCGTTGAATTGGAATATCAATAGAGACATAAAACAAAGTTTTAGTTGTATCATTCAAGTAATATTTATATTTTATATGTTTATTGTTAACAATACTTTCTAATCTATCAATTAACATAAACATTATTTTGTGTTGATAATCAATATTACTAATATCTGTATCTTTATTATCGTTACATTTAACGATATATCTATCTTTTGATAACTGATTACAATCAATGATATTTATACCCTCGAAAAAAGAATAAATTTTACCATTTATATGTATTTCCAATTGTAGAGGAACAGAATGATAATTTACTAAAATACTACGGATAAGATTTATAACATTCATAGTTTTTTATACTCAATATAAAAATATAATTTTTACCTATAAAAAAAATAATAATATTTCTTGTTAATATTTTAAATCGTACCTAGAGTAAATTTTTTATCATTTTAAAAATCGACTATGAATTATTATATTTAAATAGATATATATTTATTATTATTTTTTTTTTTGTGTTGAATTTGTTATTTTTATTTTTTTTTATTTCATTATTAATTTGACAAGGCTATTTTTATTTTTTTTAAGTACTACAAATATTTTAGAAAAATTTTTATAATATTTTTTTTTCTAAAAATGAATTTATTAAAAATTTAAAAA